>NW_004624732.1:39800006-39824960 GCF_000247695.1 Heterocephalus glaber | reverse complement strand
CCATCTCATTTCCCTTTGGGGTTGCTGTAGGTGATCTGGAAGTCTGGTTTTGAGACTTATTTACATGTTTTCTCATTTCAACTGGGGGGCGGGGTATTGTTGTGGGCACTCACGTGGACTACCTCCTCTGAGATGGGAGAGATGGGACAGGGGCTGGCAGCAGCAGTAGGGGTGGTGGCCTGGAAGCCCCTTCCTCTGGGCTGGGAGCGGTGGGACAGAAGGCAGCCCTAAAGCCCTTTCCTCTGTGTTGGGTGCAGCGGGACACACGTTGGCCCGGAAGTCCCTTCCTCTGGGCTGGGAGCAGCAGGACAGAAGGCATCCCCAAAGCCCTTTCCTTTGGGCTGGGTGCAGTGGGAGGGATGGAGGCTTGGAATCCCCTTCCTCTGGACCAGGAGCAGTGGGAAGGGGGCTCAGAAGCCCCTACCTCTGGGCCAGGATCAGCAGGAGGGATGGTGGCTTGGAAGCCCCTTCCTCTGGACCGGGAGCAGTGGGACGGTAGCTCAGAAGTCCCTACCTTTGGGCCGGGAGTGACGGGATGGATGGCAGCTCAGAAGCCAATTCCTCTGGGCCAGGAGTGGCAGGAGGGATGGTGACCAGGAAGCCCCTTCCTCTGGACCAGGAGCAGTGGGACTATGGCTCAGAAGCCCCTACCTCTGGGCTGGGAGCAGCGGGAGGGATGTTGGTCCAGAAACCCCTTCACTAATCTTATTTTTATCTGCTTGTATATATTTGTCTTTTCTGGATATCTGATATAAGTTTAATTTTATAATCAATAGTCTTTGTTTCTTATTTTTTCCCACTCAGCAGCATGCTTCTGAAGATCATGTATTTTGTAGCATGTATCAATATTTCATTCCTGTTTTATTGCTGAATAGTATTCAATATTTTTGCATTTATCAATTGATACACAGATGAGTCTCTTTTATTTTTAGACTATTATGAATAGTACTAACTTAATTTGCAATTGTTTAGGTGGACGTTTAGCAATTTTGCAATGCTATTAGAGTGTATAATCATCCATACTGATTCTTGACTCTTTTTAAATTCATTGACACTTCTACCAAAGAGGTATTTGTTAAAATTAAATCTTGAAAAGTATTTAATGAAAACTCCTAAATGTTTTTCAGTGTTTTTTCATTCTCTGTCCTAATGCATGTAATTCCACACAAAACATACATGGACACAGTTTGACCCTATATCTGTCTCACTCTTTTTTTTTGTCTCTAACTGTATTGGCTTTTCAAATGTTAAAGAAGTTAGATTATCTTATGCTTCAGGAATATTCAGATTACTTTTCTCATGGAACCCCACAGTTATTGCCACTATATTCAAGAGACTAAATCATCTTTTAGATCTCAGCTTCGTGATGAAGCTATCTTAGCACCTGTAGAATATTTTAGATTGTTTATAAGTTCAGTTAGCACTCTAATTTTAGTTTATTTCTTTTCTTTTTCCTGGCCTGACATTTTTATTTTTTTCCATTAAGTTTATTTTTTTCCATTAAGTTTATTTTTTTCCATTAAGTTTATTGGTACATTTTAGGTACACAATACAGTTACATTCATCATTGGGATCTTGTACCTTTACATGTATCTTGGTTCTTATTTTTTCCCCATTCCCCTGCCTTCCCTTCACCCTCTCCACCCTTCCCTATTTACAAAAACTTTGCTTCCATTCTTTTCCTTTTCTCATA
Organism: Heterocephalus glaber; assembly: GCF_000247695.1. The sequence goes on along the minus strand of NW_004624732.1, from coordinate 39,823,267 downwards.
TTTTTTCTTTTCCCTTCTTTCCTTTCCCAACCCCTGCCACTTGCCCTACTCCTTTAGATCTTTGTTTCCTATTACACAATATCAATTATGCATTTTGGTCCTTATTTACACTTTTAATTTTTCACTCCAGAGAAACTATTCAGTATTTACACATTTGCGACTCATTTATTTAACTTAAGAGTATGGCCTCAATATGCATCCACTTAGCTATAAATGTCTCTAGTTTCTTATTCTTTATGGCTGAATAGTACTCCATTTTACAAAAAAACCACATCTTCTTTATCCAGTCTCCAGTTGGTGGGCATTTGGGCTGTTCCCAAGTTTTAGCTATTACAAACTGTGCCACTATAAACATGGGTGACCATATATCACTGTGGTATGATTCTTTTAATTCTTTTGGGACTTTATTTCTTACAACCAATATCAATTAATTATGTGGATGAATATTGTTTAAATATGTCTTTTCCATTAAATCACAAGGTCCATGAAACCAGGAATCATATCATGCCCATCAGCATATTTTTAGTTTCTATGTGGTGACAGATACATTATAGAAAATCAATAAATATGATTTAAACAATGAGGGGATTCAAGTTGCTATTGATTGATTGGGTTGTAACTGTCTAGTTGGTATAAGCTTAGATATCATAAACATTGATCTTTAAACAAGGTATTAGTCTTTGCTGGTAAGCTAGTTAATCATAATCATCATCTTGACTAGAATAATAGATGCATGGAGAGGTAATTGGATTAAATGAGCACTACATTCACCAGTGGATCAATGCGTTGATGTACATAGCTGAATTTGATAATAGGCAATGGAACACAGTTGAAGGTGATGCCAAATAGGAGGTAGATCTGTGGTGCACCTCTGGAGTGTGTATACTTTACTAGTGTTCTTCCTTTGTGCTACTTCTGGCTGTTAGGAAGTGAGCAGCTTTGCTCCACCATGCCCTGTTTCCATGAAACTTCTATCTAAGAACAGTTGATCACAGACTGAAACCTCTGAAGTCATTAGACAAATTAAACTTCTTCTCCTTTAATTTATGGATTGTGAGCATTCTGTCTCAGAAATAGAAAAGATGACTAATGCAAAGAATTGGTAACAGAGATGTGGGGTTAATGCTGACTATACCTGACCATGTATGTAGTTTGGACACCTTGGAACTGGTTTTGGGAGAAGCTTGAAAAAGTTTGGAGATATCAGCTAGAGAAACCCTAGAATGCTTTAAGCAGAGCTCAGAAGACCAGAAGAATTCTGATAAAAAGGAGAACAGTAAAATCAAGGCCATAAGTTTTAATTCAGAAGAAGACTCTAGTGGGAATTGAAATAGAGTCCTTATATATTACACTCCAGCACAAAAGTTTGTCTATATTCTGTCCAGGTTGCGAGAGGCTAAGTTAAAGGTGGTAGATTATTTGATATGGCAGAGAAAATTTTAAGGCCTTTCAGCCTTCAGGTTGTGGCTGAGCACTGCTGGCTGCCATTAGCCAGATGTCCAGTGAGAGTCTGGAGCAAAAAGCAGAGCAGAAATGTTTGGAAAACTTAAATTTTGGTTCAAAAAGGACCTAAATGTAAACTTGGGGCCACAGGTGGTTGCTGAAGAGATTAGCACAACTAAGAAGACATCAAGTAATTTAAAGTGGGATAAGAAGAAAGATGCCTTGAGGGATATCAGAAATCAGCAAGATTCCATTCTCAGGTGCAAGGGTACAAATGTGTAAGATTTTCATTTGAGAAGACAGGGCTTGGGCCTTTTCCTTGAGAAGAGCCACCTAGAGAATTGATTCCTGGGATCAATTTCACCATACTCAGTCATACAGGCACTCAGAAATCACTGCAGCTATGTTCCAAGGGGGACTGTCACTGCACCAGCTAGCAACAGTCCACAGCATCATCTATATGTCAGATTTTTAGGCATGCAGAATGCAAGAGTTTGTAGAAGCATAGATATTGCCACCAGATCTCAAGGGACAGCATAGCCTGGGAGGTTCGTCAATATGCCCCTCAGAGGGGGTGCATGAAGCTATTGAAATGAGGCCAAAGTTACAACAGGGACCCCGTGAAATCAGAGATGTCAGGAATGAGGAATGTTTCTGGAGAAAAGCTTCAGGTAGCAAGTGAAGCCATGTGGGCTACAGTTGATAAGGTCATAGAATTGGGTCTACCCCATCCCTCTGGAACTCATATCTTACTGTCATGTGCCCTGGATGCCAGACTTGGAGCTATAGGATATATTTTTTGCTCTGCTAGGTTTCAGTTTTGCTTTGTTGTGATTCTTTCCTATTCCCATTTTTCTCCTTTGGAGTATTTTTGCCATGCAACGTTGTACCTCTAGATTACATAACTTGCTCTTTGATTATTACAAGGGTTCTCAGCTAAGTGTTTGTCTGTAATCTCAGGGGAGATTATTAAGTTTTACTTTTGGCAATGTTGGAACCGTTGATATTTGAGGAACACATTATTGAGTTTTGTACAGAGAATAGTTGTATCATGTTAGGCAGAATTATAACTCGTTATTTTGTTTATTTGGAAATTAAGTATGGGTGAAGGAGATGTGATTAGAGTTCAGATTTAGAAGGCTTTAACTCAGACCAGATAATCTACTGATGTGCATAGGTGAATGTGCTACTAGAAGGTGGGGCCCAATTGTAGGTGGGCCCCTGGGGGTTGTAACTGTGGAGGATATATTCCTCACTGGCGCTCTTCCCCTGTGCTCTGCTGCCATGAACTAAGCAGAATATTCTGTCATGCTCTTCTGCCATGATTTTTCTTCCTGGGAGACAGCTGATCATGCGCTGAAACTTCTGAAACCATGAGCCAAATTAAACCTCTCCTCCTTCAGCTTGTGACTTTTGCAATTGGGAAAAAGTAACTGTGTTGCTGTCTTCTGTACAGAATAAAGAAAAGTTTTGAAGTTGAATAAAAGTGCTATTTAATAGTACCTCTTCCTTTCCTCTCTTTTTTCAATTGGGAACCAACATAACTTCCTATTACATGGTATCCTCCCTGGAGAAATAAATGTACTAAGAAGTGTGGTAGCATGGAAATTTGATGTGAAATTCTAAACTGTGATATGCAAGAGATAGACATAGGAGTGAGTGAAAGCATTTTATGGATTTTAATATTTCTCAATGCAAAATGAGGAGAAGTAATTTGGAAATTAGGAATATAGTAGAAAAACAGTATTGCATAGTGTTCTAGGATAATGGGTAATGAGAATGCTATCCAGAGAGTGCCTAGTATGTTCAAGGATTGAAACAGCCAAATTCACAATAGAGGAGATCAGATTAAAAGAAGCTATTTTTCTAAACTCTGAATTCTTTCAAAGTGAAGTTATTATAAACTCAAAATGTATCTTACAAGTTCTCTGTCTCTGAAAACAATATAATGTCATGGCATTTACCTCTCAGTGAATTTCAAGGATGGTTATAGTTTTAAAAATATCTTAACATTGAACTACAATCATTGCATTCTTGAAACTTAGTAAAAATTTAGAAAGTGGCATGTCATTGATATAGAAGAGATCTCTAATGTTATGTAGGACTAGTGTACTTTCTAACATAATAAGCAGACAAAACTAAATCAAGAGTGTGAAGAAGGCAAGCAAGATACCGAATTGTGTTAGTTTCAATAAAGACTACACTATGCAGAGCTAATTTTGACAGAAACTGAAATCATGACTACACTTTGAGAAACTACGGAAGGCACTGGAAAACTGTGTTAAGAGAGTGTTGATTTTAGGGGGAAAAAAAAAACAGAAAAAAACCCCAGAAAAGTAAATCTCAATTGTAAAGTGAAGTGAACAGAAGATTTTTCCTAGTAGCATAAATTCTTCAGGCCCTTGGACAGCCCACGTAACATTATGATAAAGAAAGAGTATTTTTCTGAGGAGTTAGGTTCAGCATGGGCTCCAGGTCCAAGAAAAAGATCACAGATGGACTAATCATCTCAAATTTAACTAAAAATATTTGGTTACTGAAACTAAAGAATTCACCAAATTGGGCCAGGGATTTAGCTCAGTGGTTCCGCTGCCTGACTTGCATGTGCAAGGTCTTGAGTTCAATCCCCAGCACCAAAAAAAGAGAAAAGAATTCACCAAATTATCTTTTGGCTTATGCTGCCATAATGCCCAGTGTTTACCACTGTCCTAGCTCTCATTATAATTCCATTTTCTATATATATTTTTTAGCTCTGTAGCAGCCTGAACTACAGCTTTTAGGTTTCAGTCTTTATCTTCTAGCACAGTTGTCTACCCCAGAGTAGACACTCAATATGTCAAATGCATAAATAGACAGAGAAATAGACAAATAAATCTATTTCATTTACTGCTGCAATTGACTAATTAAGGTTGCTCTCCTTTATTCAGCATGCAGGCTACATCACACTGTGAGAGGTAATAAGGCAAAGTGAAAGCAAGATTCTGTAATATTTTATGTGTTGCCATAATATTTAAAATGACGCATCAGTAGACTCTACTCTGAGGATATTGGTAATTTTTAAATGATTTGTAGTGTTTACAATAGGCTAATTTTCAAATATTTAGGGTACATATTTTCGGACATAAAAACCATTTTCCTGCAAGTGTATTTCTCAAACTAATATAATGTTTTCATCTATTCTACTGTGACTCATATAAAAGGTGGAAGATGATGTGGAACTTTGTGGCAGGAAGTTGAGTTATAATACACATTAATGAAGGCAAAATGTGTGACATATCAATTTGGGTCTCATTGGATCAATGGATCGTTTTCATTAATATTCACTATACTGAGATCTTAAATGAGGCATTCTTCCCATGCTAATTGAAGCAAATGATGATTGCTGTCAATATGCTCTCTAGTCAGAAGGGGCAGGGATGACATTTCACTTTTCCTTAAAAGATTCATAAAACTACAAACTGTCACTGGATGTCTCTACTATAGATATTGATACCATAAGATAAATCATTCTCTGAAATCTCCCAAGAGGTTCTTTTTCTTTGAAAATATAAGAATTGTCAGTGATGAGAAAAAGAATAAAATAAAATTCAAAAGTTTCTTTGAGTATTTTAACTCTTTTATGAATATTTAGCATTTTCTTTGATTTTTGTGGTATGTATTAATAGCCATAGGAGATAGGATAAAAAAATCCACAGTACATTTTTATTTGATTCTCAATTAACATAATCCATTGATTTTTATCTTCTTTTATTTCAAGGAACAGAAGAACATAAAGGATTTTGTCTCTGTGTGTTCCTTTGCTTCTGTCAGCATCTACCTGGAAGTACACACTATGGAAGCTGGCATATCAAATAGTATAAGGCATTACAGTGCAGGGTATTGCCTGTGGCACAAAATGTACAGTGCTAATAATACCTCATTTATCCTATTGTTGCCCATAAAAAACCTGTAAGTGGTCAGCATAACTCATTTTGTCTGCACTAGCTCACTAATTCTTCTGAATTAGTGTTCTCCATGACACTCGTTGTTGCCAATTGTCTTCTAAGCAGGAGGCCCTTGGAGTTCTAGGTGCCAAGGAGTTAAAGTGGTATGGAATTATTAAATCACTGAATTTCTTAGGTGAAGAGATACTTGAGTAAATAAACCTTTTTACTTATGCAGATTTGGCCCATCAGATATTCCTGGAATGTCTGTCATCATTACAGTTGTAGCAGCAACTTGGCCAAGCGTGTAATACTTTGTTTGTCTTCTTGGCAAATTCAGTGTCACAGCTAGAAAAGTTTTAAGTTTATGAAAATTTATTATAATAAAAGAGAGACAAGGTAAGCAGATTTAAGTAGTATAGAAGTTACCCATTGTCATTCTCTAGTGAAGATTTGGATCAGTGGTTTCTGTTTTTTCACATTTTTAAATATTGGAAATATTTATTCAACTGAAATATCTGGAAGAAGTCCAACACATAAAGTGCACACCAGGGAGTTTTCTCTACTTAAAATTCAAGAGTGAAACTTGAAGCTTTGCTTACATATCTTTCTTTTTTTCTTTTACTTCCTGATTCGAGCATATCCAAATCACTCTCCTAGTACTCTACAGGGTAAAGCACTGTATTAGACTCTTGCTAGGAAAAATTGAGTTGAATAACGGTTGCTAAAAATCGCCTTGTAGTCACTGAGGTAATAATTACAACTTAATTTAGTTGTTTGTTTGTTTAAGTTTATAAATATCTACATCATTACATGAATCATAAACAGAATCTCTCCTTTCAAAATGAATTACACAAGGGAAAATTATACCAATATTATTACTTATAGGTTACTGCCATTTATGTGGATGCCCCTGGCACTTTTCTCAGGACATTTTTCAGAGTCAGAGCTATGGGTGAATTTCATGTAAAAGAGGGGCATTATAAGGACAGAATTCAAATGAGCAAGTCAAACAGAAAGTCTGAACAATCTCACTAAAGGAGAGGCTGTCAATATAATGCTATAGGTTGAGGAGTGGCAAAGGGAAATGGAGGTTCTGGGTTCACAAAAAAGGTGAGTGCTCTTTCCAAGGAATTCCTGTCACAAGCAGGGGATACAGTAAGAAAAGAACTTGAACAGATGTAGATATCTGATATATTATGGAACTCTCAGGGTATGTTTATGTGGTGAATAAATAAGACTTTTGTTACCATAAGCATATAAACCAAACTACTGAGAGAAAACAAGAGTAAACATAACAAGATAGGCACTGACCAGTTAGGGGAAGTATTTAAGAATGTCTAAAAGGTGACCAAATTGTGTCATGCAGGCAGCATGTACCAAAATATGGATAAACGGGCAAGTGGTTAGATATTGTTGAAGCTCAAAGTAAAAAGCACAGGAATGTGAAGGTATAAAGTTATTCATTTTGGCAGTAGTCAGATAACAAAGATTATTGCCTGTTGGGTGATCAGTTTGTTCTATAGTCAATCAAGAGCCACTATATATGTTATAAAGAAAGCTTAGCAAAATAAGATTTGTATGGTAGGATTATATAATGGAGAAAGACTAAAGACCCATGAATCAGTACAGTAATTCTTATGATTTTCAAAGAGAAAGATTTCCAAGTTTTTTTAAACAAGAGTACTCCATGATTTACAAATTATTTACAAATTATTTACAAATTATTTACAAATTATTAGTAGAGCAATAGTATTCTTTATAGACTTCCTGGTAGGATGGAAGTTAGATAACTATGTTTAATACATGCTTCCTACTGAATGCACATAAATGCAGAGAAAATAATTGCAATTGTTAAAGCCAAGAAAAAGAGAGGAGAATATACAAATCAATTTTCCAGGCCCATGAAATCCAAAAATGAAAGTCAATGGAAGTGCAATTTATTTCTGAAGGCAAAGCAAAGCAGTTACCTGCTTTGTACTGGTAACTCAGCTTTGGGGGCTATTGATGAAGCAAGAATATAAACTCTGAGCCAGATGGAGTTTTCTGAATTAGAAACTATCCAAATTTCTAAAGCTTCCAAGAAATGCTTTTGTTCACACCCTTGCTCCTATATATGGTCCTGGGAAGCTATTACTCTTACTGTTGTGGTTGTAAGCTATAGGGAATATAGTATCACTATCTACTTCTTGATGTTGTTGTGAAGATTAAATAAACTAATATTAGTAAAGCTCTAGAACTGTTATTGGACCACAGAAAGGATTTGCAATTTTTAGCTATTATTTTCTTCACTTCATACACATTCATGTTTATTCATCTGTTAAAAAAGGAAATAATGACACCTAATTAACAGTTGTTTTCAGTATTTAATTAAGCCATGTATAAGACCTTCTTATGTAATTCAGAATGTATTAAGTTGTGAATAAGCCATAGGCCTATTCATAGTAGTAATTGTAGTCACAGCTGTAGTAGTGGAATTATGGTTAAATAACTGGACATAAAGTAACCAGTAGATATGAACATTAAATTCTGATATAAAGCTGATAATATAAAGCTTCAAAGAAATAAACATGTCAATAGATCAAAATTTTTCATGCATATTTTCTGGCAAGGATGAAGCTATTACAACTTTCAAATGATCCAAGAAATAAAAAAATTTTAAAAATCACCCAACTCAGATATCAAGTGAATAGGAAAATATCTCATTTCTATTCTTTGGCAGAACTGTATTTTTAAAAAATATACCACAAATATAGACTCTGAAATAAGTCTTTGAACATTGATTAGTAAAACTGACCAAGAGAGATTATTTTTAAAATGTATCCAATGATATTTAGAATATCTGATTTATAGATATGAAGGATATATTTTTTGGGTGTTTTTAAATTTTACATTTTTATTAGCATATGTTTGCAGTATATAATATTTTGGAAGAACCAAGAAGTCCATTAGTAGCAAAGGTTTTCCAGTTACCACAGTTTTAATGTCTTCCTGTGGAGGACATGGTGTTTGCTATGTCCTGTGGGAAGGTAGTAGCATTGGTTTTAAAGCAGCTTTGGTAAGAAAGATACTGGGCTATATTCTAGTTTCAATTCTATCTTTGTTGATTGCCTTTAAATCACCCACTTTCATCTATTCCCCAGCCTAGCCAAATAATGGTAAGGACAAGTATCATGTTTTAAACTTTTATATTTCTCACTATTCCACTATTCTGTCTTTATGTCCATTTCTACTATGTTTTCAAAGGAACACTTGGACTTTGTTTTATGGCTGCATTTCAAATTTCTGCAACCTTGTTCTCCATTTTGTGTATATGTTAGATTTTTAACTCTGCTTATTTACTCTCTCTGCAATTTTTCATCAAATATGCTAGTCTTTTATTCATTCCTCCCTACATTTCAATCACATTGCACTTTAAATCAGCCACTCTTAAATTTTTTTCTTTTGCTCCTTGAAGTCCAAATTTCTGTAATTTTGTTGTTTCTTTTCTTTTTTGACCTTGAGTCTCACTATGTATATTTCCCAGGTTGGTCTCAAACTCCAGGGCTCAAGTGATTCTTCTACCTTAGCTTCCCAAATGGTTGGGACCATGTGAATACATCGTTGCACCTGGTTTTATGTTTCCTTCACTTTATAGTATAATACCAAAGATTTTAAAAATTTAGATCCATTTTCTTTAAAAAGAACTCTCACATTAAGTTTCATTTTTTTTTTATAATCTGGAGTACCTTTTCTTTCATTTGTGTTAGTAAAATTTAAAAGGCATTATGAAGTTTTTCATTTTTCTACTCTTTAATTAAGAAAGGCCAATTTTATTCTTTTTGGTTAGCACAAGTAATTTCCTACATTTTCTCTATATTACTTATTATACTCTTAGATATATAATAAATATAATCAATATGCAAAAATGGTTTCAACATTAACACATAAATTTTGTTACCCCTTAGGAAAGATGTGAGTGCTGACTATTGTTAACCTCAACCTACAGCATAGACCATGGACATTTGGTATTTTCAACAAGGAAATCTCTGGCACATTTACTGTTAAATCATTCCTTTCTTACAATCATACTCTGGACATCATTTTGTCCTGACACCTTATACACTGGGTATGGCACTTATCAAAGTTTAATGTGCACATAAATCACCCAGGAGATCCTGTCAAATGTAGAGTCTGATGAAGTTAGTTTCAGGCGAAGTGAGGGGTGAGAATCAGCCATGTCAGCAGCCTCTTACATGATAGAGATGTTAGCACTCCCACAACCGCATTTACAGTAACAAGGTCCTGATATAATTCTGCTAATGGTTTTGAACCCAGCTTGCAGATTAGAATAAACTGGGGAACTTTTAAACCTCTCTATGTATAAGCCCTATCAGATACTAATTAATTAGAATTTCTGTAGGTGGGACTCTGGTGTTGGTACTGACAAAACTGCATAGGTTAACTTTTTTTTAAAATGGCACAGGAGAGAAGGTATTCATTAACGCATCCTTTCAAAATGCTTTCTGTGCCCATTTTCTGTCAGGAGCTTCAGGGGTACAAAGAGCCTCCAGAAACTTAGAATCCAATGAATTAAGCACTTACTTATCTTACTCTTTCATATTCAGAGTAAGATTTTGGAGTTATTAATTATGCAATTTCCAGCAGCATAAGCACAATTTTAAAAACAATAAAGTAGACAACTATCAAGGATGATACCCTTAAAGTAAGGGTTATCGAATGAGCCAACTGTCAAATTATGTAAATTTGAAAGCCCCACAACCTTGGCAAAGGTCGCTTAATTGAATGACTGGTGTAGGGAAAAAAAATGAACTGTCATGTAGAAGTTTCCTTCCAGAGCAAGATTTAAACAAACAAATGATAGTTTTTAAATTTCAAAATAGAATAAAAATCAAGTTTGCAGTGTGTTTTTCACTCCCAAAGTATATGGACACATAAGTATTCTTTGCTGAAGTAAAATTTTAATTTCTCCTCTTATAATAGCATACAAAAATTAATAGTCTGGGTCATATTTTGTGGTATCGTTGATAATTCCTGGTTGTTCACAAAATAGTAATTAATTTTTCACTGATGTCGAGTTTTTTTGAATATATACATATATAAATTTTTTTAAAATGTCTCAAATTTTCTATGGCTTTTTTTTTACTAATAATTAAGACATATAGAAGTAATATATTTAATATCATCGTTATTTTATTAAAACTATGTAGGAGCAATAATAGAATTATTTTTTCAACTATCTGCACCCTTCCTCTTAAAGAATTCTACTCTTCACCCATTGTTTCATGACTTGCCTGCTTCATTGACTTTGAATTTGAAAGAGTGACACGTTTTGTCTGAATTATGCTGATCCTGGATTTAGGCAGAGTTTTAAATGAAACTGTATCATTTAGATATTGATCTCTCTGCATATGATATGAGTAAGTTTCAGAGAGGCATATGTAGGACTATGACTTGAGATAGCATGAAGAATAGAAACCCAGTCTAACAGTAGCTCACTTGAGCTGATGGGAGGAGATGAGACAAGAAGCAGTGCCCTACCTAACATGACTAAGATGCAAGTTTTTCTTGTTTATGCCACTGAGATGTTGCATGCGTTTGCTCCCAAAGCAAAAGTTAATAGGAAGGGAAGTATGAGTCAAGTTAAAGAAAATCATATTAATAAAACATTTTATCCAACTTCTTTAATACTGATGATAGTGGCTTTCAATAAAGGAAACTTTAGAGAATGAAATTAGAGAGAGGAATGTACCAGTGATTAAAGAAATTGAAAAAGGGACATGCTCTTAAGTGGATAGCTTTATTTGGGATGAAACAACTTAAATCAATAGTCTAATTGAAGTGTCCAAATAGATAAAAGGAGCAGAATTTTTAAAAATGGAATAATATAAACACCAGAAAAAATATAGGAGACTCCTTTAATAATTGTAATGTGGAGGAAAAACTTTCCATAAATTGCAATAAAATAAAAAAAGCTCAGCTCCTCTGCTCAACTAAAGTGAGCTGCAGTTAGAAGGGGTTTGTTTCTATTGTTCATGCCATCTCAAATCATAGTCCAGGCATAAAAAGCAATAAAATAAAACTTTGATAAATTTGACAACATACAAGTGAAGAAAATCACTACTTAACAAAACCACAGAACAGGGTCAGTCAGAGGAAAAAATATAGTGGAAGAAAATATTTGAATATGTATGAGACAGTGCTAAAATTTCTCCAATATACAACAGTTCTAATACATGAAGACATAAATATGCTGACAAATGGAAAAAAGATATGAACAGTTCACAGAAAAATAAGTGAGTTTTCTTGAAATATGTGAAATAATGTCTGAATTCTTTTGTAATGAAAAGAATGATAACAAAATATACTCAATTACCATGTTAACCAAAAGTTAAAAGAAACTTGTCAATATATTTTCCGGCAGATCTGAAGGTAAAGGGGAATTTTGCCTGTTGTTCCAGTACAATCAACATGGTACAAGTCCCGAAGGGAGAATTCCATAGTATCAACAGAGCTCTTGATTCATTCACCCATTTGCTCAGTATTATCACATCCAGGAGTTAAGCATGTAGGTAACATCCAATAATATGATAAGAAATATTCTATGTACAATACATTCACTGTAGCATTCTATACCAGTGGAGTATTAGAAGACCAACATAATCCCACAGAGAAGATACATGAGTAAGATTTTGTGGGTTCTCCCAGCAAAGAAATGAGCAACCATAGAATCAAAATGAGGTTCTATGACTAGATATGGAGTCATACTGGTATATAGTAGGAGAAAAACATAGAATATATTAATGTTATGTCTTCTGAAAATAAGAGAAGGGTTTTCACATATGTAATATATTATATATGTATGTATATGTAAACACTCTTCAAAAGAAGACATTGGGAGAGAGTAAAGCAGAATCTCATGCAAAGAGATAACTATATTGTGTAGAATGTGTCTGTGTATCTTGTTTTATTCAAATTTCACTTAAGCCACATTAATATTTTACATATTAAAATTTTAATTAAGTTGGCAAAGATCTGGAAGAAGCCTTAAAATTGAATTCAAAGAGAAATGAATTGATTTAAAAGTATCTCCCTTGAGTGTAGAGTCTCTTTTCTTGCCACTGTGCCTTAAATTCCTGACTTGGAAAAGGAGTTTCTTTCTGCTTTGGCTCCTGAATGACAATAATGAGCAGAGCTCCCTGATAACTTATTTTTGGCATGAATGAGATATAAACTTATATTTATTCCAGCAATTTAGAGTTTGTATTTTCCCAGTACTTTTAGCATAGCATTTGCTGACTAATGAAACAAGTTGCAGGGAGAATGTAAAGTTACAGTGTCTTGGTCTCTTTGCTCTAGTTAGAAGACCAGAGACTGGATAATTTATAAATAATGGAAATGGGTTACATTACACTCTAGAATGCTGAAAAGTCCAAGCTGAGTGTATTGACAAGTTCAGGTTTTTGCTGAGGGCTGCTCTCTGCTTCCAAGACAGTACCATGTTTCTGCCTCCTTTAGAAGGGAGAAAGACTGAGTCTTAACATGGCAGAAGCTGAAAAGCAAAGGAAACAAGCCCTGTTCAGAACCTCTTTTTTTCATTAAATTTATTAGTATGTTTTAGGTATACAACATGATGACATTCATCATTGGGAACTTGTACCTTTACATGATATATCTTGGTTCTTATTTTTTCCCCATTCCCCTGCCCTCCCTTCAACCCCTCCACTACTCCCTATTTACAAAGACTTTGTTTCCGGTTTTTCCTTTTCTCATATTTATTCCTTTCTCTTCTTTCCTTCTCACAGAACCTCTTTTATACGGACCTTAATCTTACAAGGAAGGAGCCCTTATGGCCTAATGGCCTTTTAAAGTCTCCACCCCTTCACACTGACACTTTGACCATTCAGTTTTAACACTGATACTTGGGCAGAAATGTGTCCAACCCATCACACATTGAACTCTAAGGGCAGATTTATTAGCAATCTCCACACTCTAAAATAATTATCACAAACCTTTCTGCAGTCCTACACATTACAAACTGGCAAGAAGTGTGTCTTGATGAGCAAAGACAAAATCATGGCAGCCATAGGACTGAGGATCAGAATTTCTCTGACGTTAAGGACTCTGCTTCTGATTCTCTGATGGGCGATTGTAGCTATTTATTTAGAAAGCAGGATTAACTGAAAATTATTTGTTTACTGCCATAATTAGTAGGGACAGAGTTCCCTTTGGAAATCAGTGAGGAGTGATTAGAGAATTAGAACAAAAGAGTGTCCAGAGAATGGGGAAAATGTGGTGGTGAAAAGAATACTAAGAAATGGCCAACATGTGAAAGTAAAAAGGAATGAAAAGATATGAAAAGTTGGAAAACTATGAGGATATATGATTAAAAGGTAGTATACTTTTTTCTGGCTACTGATTTCAATTTTTTTAAACTGTGGATGCTTAATATTCAACTGTATGTACTAAATCCAAGCTATGATATTTTATGAGTTATATCTCCAATATTAAGATCATTAAATAGTTGTGATCATTTTATCTACAAATAAATCATTAGGCACTAGAAATTCTTATTAAATTACTCTAAGTGGTCAGCAGCTAGTGCAAACACATTTACTTGGTGTTAAATATTGCATACCATATTACAAATGGCTGACGTTCCATAACCGGTCCATTTATGGTTTATGGTGCAAATTTTAAAGTCAAGTAAATGGTGTTTTCAGCGATAGTTCATGTGTTATGACTTGTTGAGGTTATAAATAATTTGCAGGGCATTTATGTATTTCTAGATTCCATGTACCTCTTGCTTATAAATCTATTTATTATCCCTTATAAATAATTGATGGCTATATCTTAAAATGAATCATTCCTAAAATTACTTAACTGTCTGGAATTTTTCTTTACTAATCCCCTCCCTCATCTTCTTTTCATATCTCAATCAGGTATAAATAGAAGAAGCTTGCATGCACTTTTCTCTTCTCATTCTCCAATCTAAGTCTCTGTGTCATTACTCACCTTTATGGCGCAAGCTATGAATTCATGTCATCAATTCTCTTTTTGGCACCTTCAAAGAGTGACTGGTTTTCTTCACAGCCCCTCTCACATCTGGCTTTACAGCTAGTCTCTCCCCCGCCCCCCCCCCCTGTCTTCCGCTATCCCCATTCTTTCTCACTACTTGAATGCTTTTCCAATAGAAATCCCTCAATATTAGGGATCTGAATGGTTGATTTCATCACATTTCTGTGGTGGTATGGTCGCTTAATAATTCTGAATATGCTGTCAATTAATATGAAAGCCATTAAACACAGAAAGGAAGTGAATTATAAGAAAGAAGTTGTAAAAGAAGAAAAAATGTAAAATGCATGAAACCTTGGTAAAAATGTAAAAGTGATTAATTGCTTTAAGCATCTGTTTCTCTAGTTGTATACTGTTTTCTTTATTGATGCCCAAATCTGCTCACCCTTTCCTCATCTACCAGGAAATTGATTGATGAAATAATATATTTTATTTTTATGTATTCTTTTCATACCTTTATTTAATACTGTTTACTTCATTATTCATAATTAGTTATTGATTCATTCATGCATATATTCCTTGAGCTGTTTCAGAAGGAATAGAGGTTTATAAAATACATATTTAAATAAAATTAACAACTGAAAGATACAATCTGTTCAAAATGAACTTTTGATGAGAAAATAAGATGAAGCTAAGTGAGCCATAGGTTCTAATTTCTTCCATGTAGTACAAAATGTATATCTTAGAACAGTCTTCATCTTTCAGACCACAGAAATGCTATTTTCTCATCTTCATTTGATAAATCTTGTACTGTTGACCTCTATAGCAAATATTACATCATCCTTTTGAAAAAGTCCTCACAGAATAATTTCTTTCTGGTCTCTTCTTTTGGATGTCTTTATCATCTCTATGTGTTTTCCAAATGTACAAATACTCTGGATTTAATGGCTCAATAGAGCACAGATTGTTCATAAATCAAGCTGGATTTCAAGGGAATTATCTACATAAACATCCCATGAATCAAAGGGTGAGTAAACTAGCTGACCAGAGTGAGGGTGGTCTTTGCTAGGAATACACAGATAAATATTGTTTTGTTTATGTGGAAAAGGAGATTCTCTATAGAACAAACATTTTTTTTTCCTGTGGTAGATCTCTTTAGGGAGAAGAAAAATTATTGTGTTGGCACAACTGAAGTTTGAGCTCCCTCCAATTTGCAATCTGCATTATGCAGTATTCACCTTCTCCCCTGTGTGAATGTAGTGTCTACTGTGTGAGAGGTCAGACACAGGTAAAGGGGTTTACTAAATCAGAAGGGACTCCCAAACAATGTTCCTGAGAAGTTTGAAAAAAACAAGAGTAAAGATTTATTGAAGAAAGTGTTCAGTTGATAAATGATAACATTTATTTTTAATTTGAAAATTTGACCCAAATGACATTCATTAGCTCAGTTTGTGTGGAGCCAATTAGTTTTATAAATTTTTTGTTTGTTCTGATGGCATTTGTGAAAGGATTTTATTATAGTAGTAAAAATGAGGTTTGTTTTAAAACAAATGTGAATTATGTCCTCAATTATGCTAATTTTTCTCTATAATATTACAGATATCTCATTTTCACATGGCAGGTTTATAGATGATAATCCTGTAAAAATGTTGTTGACTTAATAAAAGCTCAATTTTTGCACCAGAGTCAAATTTTTGGAAGCGTAGAAGATACTGATTTCCTTACGTAATTATTTTGAAGCACACATTTGTTTGTTTTCACGTCTAGTAATTCTAAAAGCAAGAGTAAAATAGTGAAGAACGTCCTTTGTTCCAGCCGTTGTGCTATTTGCATGAACAAGTAGATATGTATGGGTAAATAAACTATGTTCTACTCTGTTCAACAGTTAGGTAAATAAACTATGTTCCTTTGATGAGCAAGTAAAGCATAACTATTAGAAATAGATTCTCTGTGGACAGTCAGGTGAGGAGCTGGAATAATCAGATAAAGCATGGTTAAAGAAATTTAATTTATTCTATATTATTTTCTTCTTCATTTTGTCTTCAATGCCAGCCATGATATTTTTATTTTTTACTTGTTAAATCTTTATTTTAATGTAATACAAGTAGATATTTTTAAAGAAAATATAAAAACAGTTCCATGGGAAAATAATTCTTAAAATGAAAATAATTAGAGAATAATAATGATAAATACACTGTGTATCATGATCTTAGAAGAGTATATTTTCTATTGCTAATCTATCTCTCAACTAATTTCTTAATAATACTAAACCTTTTTTTTCCATAAAACATTTTAATTATTAAAGGAGTATCTCACAGTCGGCAAAATTTTGAACAATTTCTTCCTATTTCACAATATCTATTATATATTTTGGTCATTTGTACTTTTAGTTTCTCATACAAAGAGACAATGCCATGTTTACACACGTGTGTCTGATTTATTTCATGTAAGAGTATGGCATCCATTTACCTAAGCATGTCTCAAGTTCATCCTTCTTTGTGAGTGAATATTACTCCATTACATTAAAAAAACACATCTTTTTTATCCATTCATCAGTTGATGGGCATTTGAATTGTTTCTAAGATTTAGCTTTTATAAACTGTGCTGCTATAAACATGGGTGTGCCTATATCTGTGTGGTATGATGCTTTTAACTGTTTTGGGAAGGTACTATTCATATCAAAGTTTATATTCTCAGTATGGAAGTTTCAGAAAACAGATAATTTCAAATATTTGTCTTCATTTGCCAGAAAACATGCTGAATTTTTGGAAAGATATTGATTTTAAATTGATTTCAGACATAAGATTTTTTAAAGGGGTCAGTGTTTTATTTTTTGTAAGCTTGTGTCTTACTTTTCTCATTGCTAAGACAAAAACTCAACACTTAAAATTAAAAGAGGAAAAGTGTATTTTGGCTCATGGATTGTAGAAGTTTTATTCCATTATCAGCTGGCTCCAAGGCAGGAGAGTACGGCAGAGGGGCATCTGTTCTTGGCAAGCAAAAGGCAGCAAAGCAGCAGCAACAACAACAGCAACAGCACCAGTACCAGCAACAGCAGCAAACAAGCATGCAAGCAAGCAACAAGCGGCAGTAGCAGCCCTCTTTCTGTCCCTCATATTCTACTTAGGCTACCTGCCCTTAGGGAGGGTGGCACTCACACCTAGGGTGGGTGTTCCCATCATCCACATTAAGAACTATGCCAAACCAATCAATGGACTAATTTAGTAACCACACACCCTCAATCCCAGCATCACACACTCTAGATCCAGCCACCTATGAAAAGCCCCACTATGGCCACATAGACACGAGCCATAAAGCTGATACTCCTCATTAAACATCAAACTATTTTGTCAGAGTAGAAGCATTATGATGCTCGCATGTGCTCCTATCAAGACTGAAGAGAAGATCTCTAGTTAATCTGGTAATTTAAAAACTTAACTTTTTTTGATTATATCTTAACATAATTATATCAATTTTATTTAGTATTTAATAATTTAACAGTTGTATTTCCATTATAAAAGACCCAGAGTGGTGGAGATTCTTTCTGTCATATTAAAAGTATTCTCAATACTAGGGCCCAGCGAATGGTGGAAAGTCAATAAATAATTATTGAGTTAATAAGTATTTTTTCTTTCTAGTATCTTTCTTTTTATTCTCAGTTCCTTATGTGAGACTTCATGTCATCTGTTTCTATCACACAAATCACCTCATAATTTTTTAAAATTTTTGTCAACCACCAGTTAAAACATAGGGGAGTTTGCTTAACTTTTGAAAAACTAATAAATTCAAAATCCTTTTTTGTTTTGCCTGAATATCTGTGTTTCTCCAAAATTCATATGATGGAAGCCTGATAACATCACGATCGTATTTGGAGGTGTAGCCAGCCTTATGGGTCTCGGCCCTCAGGACTGGAATTAGCGTCATTGTAAGATGCCCAAGAGGGACAGTTGGCCTTGGCTGCTGCAACAGGATGCAGTGAAAAGTTGGTGGTCTGCGACAGGTAAGGGGGCTTTATAAGACCCTAATCACGTGAGTAACCTGGGCTTTGGATTCCCAGCCTGTAGAAGAATAAGAAATAATTGTCTGTTTTTAATAAACTTCCCAGTCTATAGCATTTTATTATAGTATCTCAAGTGGACTGAGACACTAATCCTGCAAGTTCTTGACTTACATATATAATTAACTGTCACAAAAGGTACGTTTATGAACCCTTTTTGTTTCTGGGTCCAGTGATAAACACTGAGGACAAGATAGTAGAGCAAAAGCAAGAATGATCCCTGTTGTCACGGATATCAAGTACAAGTGGAAGAAACACATATTAATCAACTAGTCCTGTAAAATGCCACTACCTCCAGTCTACTTTAGCTACCTTCTTCTGTACACACTACTATGAAATTTGCCACTTCTGAAAAGGCAAATCTCTCATTTTCATGGTGCAAATCTGACCATGGCTTCATTCTTGTCCTACTGGTTCTATTGCCAGGCACATGTCATACTTGCTTCTTTCTTTGTTTCTCAGGTGAATACCTTGCTTCTGCCTTTACTTCCTTCTGACTCTTTCCTTGATATCCTAGGAAGCCTTTCCCTTGTCTAAAGCTTTATCTCCATCAACTCTCTTTTCAGCATAAAAATTATTGAAAATATAATAATTTAAAGAAATACTTTTATTGAAAAAATCTAGTGTTATCTGAGTATAACTATTATATATCCAAAGTAAGCATTTACTCAGCTACTGAGGCATAGCTCTTTGTAATCAAAATTGCATTATATATGGAAATATAGTAAAAAAAAATCTGTAATTGATTATCAACCTAACTTTATGAGGTCTCAAGTTAAAGCCACTAATGAATCAAAGCAAACTCTCAGTGAGAACTGATCTCTTCTACCCAAATTATTTGTCTGGTTAGTGAGTATTTATCATCTCTTTACACTATGGTATGATGTTATTTACCCTCTTCAACATTTAATAATTTTTCCTTTTAGCATCATTTATATACATTGTATGTATTCTACTTAGATATCATTATCATTTGTACATCATGTCATGAACAAAAAATAATGCATAACTGAAAGAAAAATAATTTAAAACATGGTAATGGTTGAAAACTTGCAGTGAATTAGGCAGCTGAGTGAAGAATTGATTAAGCAATTGAATTATAAGCATGCTCAGTGCTCTCCAGTAATACCGTGCATGCTTCCTTTATAAGCACTTCAGGGTTGTGAGAAAATTATGTTTATTCTATGACCTTTAAAGTAATTATTTTATTTGTTAATATGAAATTAAGTTGAATTTGACTTTGTTAGTAACACCTTTACTGGTGTGAATTCCCCGACAAAATTTTGAAATGCCAATACTGGTAGTGTTAGTTGCTGATATTTATCACATTCTACATATTTTTCCAGCATTCAAGAATTATAAGATAATTTACTATTTATTTTTCTACTCAATTCCCACAACAATAAGGAAACTGAGGCTCATAAAAGACTGAATATATTTTACCAGAAAAATAGCCCCAGGCAACTTTCTCAGCCTACTCATGGCTACATTACTTACATTATTACACATACTATGTAGAAATTACTTTAATTTAAGTACTACAGGGGTGATTTCACCATACTTATCAATACAGACGTATACTGTAGAAGAAAACAACTAGAGTTCAGAAACATTCAAAATCAACTCACTTCTCTCCTCTACTCCCTTGGCAACACACACACACACACACATGCACGCACGCACACTGTTCTTTTTTTTTCATGTAAATATAAACTACCTTAAAATATTTCTTGAGAATCATTTTCTTGCAACTTTCTTTAGTGTCTGCCTCCTAAACTAACCCACTAATTTAAATTTTCACAAAACATTCATAAAGAGCTTATATATTGCTCTCCTGAAGCATTTACCTTTCACTTACTTATGAATGCAGCAGACCCTGAATAACTAAATTTGTGGTTGTTTTGAAAAATTGAGCTTTGAGCCTCACTTCACTACCACATGTAGGATGTGCACTTGTGGGATATTGCTGTAATATGACTGCAGTTAGGGAAAAACAATGGAGAGAATTTGGAGTTTGGGAAAAGTGAAGGAGAAAATTTAGGAAATTTGGAGAATTTTGACTCCCTCAGAGATTGAGTTGTGTAGGACCATTTAGACAGGTATTCACTGTAATGGCAAAGGAGTAAGTAAGAGATGAGCATTCAGGAATATGTGTAAATTATGGCCAAGCACACATGCACTAAGAATCTTGAAGCTCAGATTTGTAGAAATGCATATATTAGTGTGGACTCAGCAGATACAAAGACAAGTGAAGAGCAAAAGAATGCTCTTCACTCAGATGCCTAATTCACTGCAAGTTTTCAACCACTAACAAGTTTTAAATTATTTTTCATTCATTCATCCATTAATTTTTGTTCTACAAATGTATTCTTTATTAGTGATAGGATTTACAAATGATATCAATATCCAAATAGAATATACACAGTGTATCATAAATTATGCTTACTGCCCTTACTACCCTATCAGCTGAGACATAGCTAAGGAAAGAAACTGGCAAATGGTTGATCTTCACCCAACTTACTTTCCATTTCCTCCTCTATTTGAGACAAAAAAATCTAGAAATCCAATATGTTTTGCTAACTACCTAAATGGTAAGGGAGAGCTCCTCAGCTAAGGAATATCTGAGAAATTAGTAAGATGGTCAAGGGCCATGTTTTGGACCAGCCCACTGCATTTAGAGATAGAGGGGCTTTGATTATCCAAAGATGAAGGAAATGAGACAGAAAGGTTGGTTGTCATTAAAGATATCAGATAGTGACATGAATGGTTGGTATTATTTTTGGGGGTAAAGTAAATGCCTGAAATTAGAGAGTAGAGTTTGCTTGTAGTAACCATATAAGAGAAATGCTTCCATCTCCATCCCTACTAAAACTGTGATTTTGAGATTTCTTGTCAGACCGAATAGATAAAGTAGAAAAGAAACTGAAGAATTCAATAATTGGTTCTCCTTCAGGTGAGGTTATTATTATTGCAGAAAGACAGACAGGATGGAATGAGAGGAGAATGGAGGTGAGTGTGGAGGACAGAGGGAAAAGCGAGAAGGAAGGGAGGGAGGGAGAGAGGAAGGGAGGGAGGGAGGATGGGAGAGAGGGAGGGTAGGAGGGAGGGAGGAAGAAAGGGAGGAAGGGAGGGAAAGAGGAGAAAAGAAAAGGAACGTGTGACCCAAGAGCAACAATTCTATTACAAATCATCCCATTTCAGGAAGTAATTTAGAAATATCGGACAGTTTTCACCAATGTTTTTAACACAAGATATAATGAATACCATTGAATAGAAAGGAGATTTTGTTTCTGTTGAAATCATCTTACATTTTCTTCCCTAAAGTACTGAATTCATCTATATTTTCAAAATCAAACTGAAATTGTATTCAAAGTATGAAAGGAAATTATGAGATCTATTTGTTAAGTGTGTGTGTTTGAGACACCAGTGTGAATAGCATGCCCTGTAAGGACATATCTCTGCATTGTGGTCATTACAAAACCTCCAGAAGGGCAGAATAAGTTTCAATTCTCAGGGTATGTACATTCCAGTTTCTAGTGCTTTGCTAAACAATTTCTCTGATAAACCAGAATACAGCATTATGTAGATGCTATCGGGACTTAAGATATCTAACGCAGCATTTATACTCAAGTAGTAAAGGAATACTTGCTAAAAAGGATTTAAAAAACACCAAAAAAAGAATTCATTACCTGAGATACATATCCTTTTCCTAACTCTGGTAAAGAAATTGAATGATTACCTAAAACTAAAATATAAATTCTAACCTGAAAATGTTTTTTGGATTCTAAACTACTAGATTTAAAAAGTATTATTTTTGCTATACTGTGTCTTTCACAGGTAATGCAGACTATTAGTGATCTTTAAAAAAGGACAATTGTTTTGAATGATTCTAAGTGAATACAGATAAGTTGAGCATGCTTCTTCATCTTCCTCAGCTTTCAACCACCCAAACAGGCCTATTATTCCACAAATCACATTCTACATGTAGGAACGAAGTGAGGCGCAAACCTCCTTCTTTCTTAGAACAACCACCAATTTAGATACACATATTCTATTGTATCCAAAAGTAACAAAACAAAACAAAACAAAAAAACCCACCACAACAAAAACCTTCTTCAAAACAGCAAGATATAAGACTTTATGTACTTTTTTGTGGAAATTTAAGTTACTAGGTTAGTTTATGAAGCAGATCCTGAGAAAAGATCTGAGAAGATAATAATTTTGTCAAAGACTTCTTTTCTTTTTTTTTTTTTTTTTGGTACCGGGGATCGAATTTGGGACCTTGTGCTTGCGAGGCAGGCGCTGGAACCACTGAGCTAAATCCCCAGCCCCCAAGATAATAATTTTGAAGAAACATTTTAGTATATTTTAGGTTTACTTGAAGAAAAAGGCAGAAAAATGCATGATAGCATGGCGAGTGGTAGGAGGAATTTCATTTTAGTGAAATACAATATTTCAGTGAAATTTCTAGCCAATGATTTTTTTTAAATTCTTTTATTGGTACATTGTAGGTATACAACACAATTGCAGTTCTCATTGGGAACTTGTACCTTTACATGATGCATCTTGGTTCTTATTTTTTCCCCATTTCTAGCTCTCCCTTCAACCCCCACACCCTTCCCTATTTACAAAGGCTTTATTTCCATTTTTTCCATTTCTCAGCATTTTTCCGTTCCCTTTTTTCCTTTCCCTTGCTCCTCCCACTACCCCTACCCCTTTGGACCTTTTCTACCTATTTTGCATTATCGATTATTCATTCTAATCATTGGTACATTTTAGGTATACAATATAATGACATTCATCCTTGGAAATTTGCACCTTTA
>NW_004624732.1:39778581-39794462 GCF_000247695.1 Heterocephalus glaber | reverse complement strand
TTGTTGAGTATCAGAGTGTTCCATCTCATTTCCCTTTGTGGTTGCTGTAGGTGATCTGGAAGTCTGGTTTTGAGACTTATTTATGTGTTTTCTCATTTCAACTGGGGGGTCAGGGGGGTGCTGTTGGCGCTCGCGTGGCTCACCTCCTCTCAGCTTGGAGAAGTGGTCCAGGGACCAGGAGTGGTGGTAGAGATGGTGGCCCAGAAGCCCCTTCCTCTGGGCAGGAATTCTTTAAATGCTGAGAACTTGATTAGCTCCAGTACACTGGTCTGGTAGTCCAGTGTCCTCTGCGTCTTTGTAGTGTGGAATCAGGTGGCTGTACAAAGAAGAGGCCAAAGGAGCGGGCGGGGGGAGTCCAGTGGATTGCTGCCATGGTGCAGGCTGACTCAGTTTTTTCCTTGTGACTGGCCACCTCAGGACCGCGTCCGCAGACTTGTCTGTCTGCAGCGGGCTGATTCGGTGTTGTCAGTGTGACTCTCTAGCCAATTTTTTTCTATTTTATGTAAATATGGGCAAATTACTTTGTGCTTCTTATATTATGGTATTGTATTTAGTGTATATGCAGTTATTCCTTTAATATTCATTTCTGAACAAGTTTAGTCTTGTTTTCTGTGTGTGCTCATATGTGTGTCTATGTAATAACTATGTACACTATTACATTGTATTTCAAATAATCCTGTAAAAAGACCATATTTATCCTTGATGGGTCTACAGAGTTAACTAAGTTTTTAACTTGAGAATGTCAAAAATAAGGCCAAAACGGAAAGTCAATGTGGAGATATGCCAAAAATCATAATGGAATAAGGTAATGCAACTCTTTATTACTTACCTTGTTGAAATATGAAACATCAAGCAATTTGAGCTAAAAGAAATGCCAGGAAAATAGCCATTAAGGGATATGTCTAAATTACACTAGGATGTTTGGTAAAGCTAATGATAGGTGAGACAATGTGTTTAGCTTTATAAAAGAAACTGAGTTGAGCAGAGCACCTAAGTATACTAGTATAACAACTGAAGCTGCCAATGAAAATGCTTAAGTCAAAAACTGATCCAACTTAATTACATTAATTGCATATTTTTCTATATCAAATTGAAAGGAACAAAAGAGGAAAATATTTTAACATTTTAAAAATAATAGAAAAAATGAACCTTTTCATAGCTACAACTACATAAACTTACGTTTTTGTCACTTAATATTTATTCTCAAAAATAAAGAAATTATGTTGTAAGGAAAAGCATCTTTTACAATGAATAAAAAATGTTTGATCATTAACAAAATATACTTGGAAGAAAATACTTGTTTTTTCTTATACATATTAATTAGAAAATGTGTGAAATTGAAAGACAATAGTAATAATAACTCAGATTGCTACTAGTTACTACACACTTACTCATTCCAAGCACTGAGTGCACATATTGTTTTATTTTATTTAATTCTCATAAGCATTAATGAGGCAGTATATAAAACTGAAAACCTTTAAAATGATGTCTACTCTACTAAAGAAATATGGGAAAGGAAGGGCAATAATGGATCCTAAAAATAAAATATTAACTATAATCATGAAATCAATTTAATAAGGATTTTTAACTCTTTCCAGTAAATAGGAAGTGAGTTATCAAACTAGCCCATGAAAGTAAAAATTGTAGATGAATTTTTAAAACAACTAGATATTTTCTCACAAAGCCAGAGTTGAAGAATATGGTGCCAATGACAAATGAAGGCAATGAAGTTGAGATAAAATTAATGAGGACAGGCTTGCTTGAGGGCCTTTTCTGTCCTGCATTTCTTTTCACCATGTGTCATTATGACCTATCCCAAAGATAGCATAATCTTATCAAAAAGTGTACTCATTTCCCATTTCCATGGATACAGACTATCAGTGTCTGTTTTAGTTGCTAGACTGAAACTTCACTCACACCTTTCATGAATGCTGATGCGGAAATTTTGAAAAGATAGGAGACTGACTTTAAGCTATTAAATAATTTGGTTTAGGTTCACTGGAGCAAAAATATAAATGCTCTAAAGTTCCGTGTTGGTTTGTTCACTTCTACCTTGACATTGTATGGGAATATGATAGAAATCTCAGTTTAGAACTCGGGCCAGGGAACATATTAGCTGACCTACAGAACTTTTTTCCAGAACTTTGTGATTTATGATAACTGAGATTTGACAAGTATGTGGCTGAATTTGTTAAGAGATTCAGAAAATATTTATCAGTGCCTATATGGAGCAAGAAAGTGTGTTGGTGCTACAATGCAGGCAAGTGCAATGTATAAAGCAATGCTTTTGTCAGTATACCCTTCTGGGAATCATGTGAATGTTCAGTGTCATTGATCAGAGATGTTAAGAAAAGCATTACTTCTGGGTAATATTTATTTATTTATTTATTTATTTATTTTGGTACCTGGGATCGAACTCTCATCCTTGCTCTTGCAAGGCAGGAGATGGAACCACTAAGCTAAATCCCCGACCCTCTGGGTAATATTTATAATGAATTAAATGTGATATGAGACTTATTTTAAGCAGAACTTTTTTCTGGATCATTCTGTTTCTCTAGGACAAGGTTCTTTCATCTTTTGACTGGATTGGCTGGGGATGGGGATTGTAATTTGCCTGGATTTCAGTCTTCCCTGAAAGTGGTAGGGGTCAGGTACATTTCTGAGGATCCACAGTTCCTAATGAATGCATTCACAGCTTTCTTTCTTTCTTTTTTTTTTTTTTTTTTTTCCAGTTGCTGTTTCTCCTCTCCCTTCTTCTTTGCTTGGGCACCTTAAATTTTTTGTTGTTGTTGTTTTGGTTTTTTTAATTTTGTTTTTGCTTCATTTGCTGCATAGAGAAAAACTTTTCCTCTCTGACAGTATTGAAGAGGAATAACATTTAATTGTGGACAAGATGTAGGAGGAGGGGAGGGAGGTAGAGGTAGAGGAACACTCTTCACATGCGCACTAACCCAACCACTTCTCACCTTTCCTGACAAGCTGTGCAATGCCTCTGAGCTCCAAGACCCTCAGTGGGTCCACACAGCTAATTAACTCACTTCTTGAAGCTATTTACCTCTTTGAACACATAGATTTAACGTTTTCGACTCTATGGTCAGTTACCGTTTTCCATTTTTATAAAACGTGGCTGGAAAATTTAATCCACTGTTATTTCTTGCCCCTCATTCTTACCATTGTTTAGGGTTAGTATAATAATCCTCCTGATTTGTGTTACTTCACATGTTTACATCCATATGCTTCCCTAATATGGTGGTCCATATACAATCAGTTTTCAGCAATTTATATTAATAGTAGATAACTGACGAATTTTGTAAAGATGCTGAATTTCTATATCACTAATAACCTACAAAAAACTTCATTTCTCTTCTTACCAGCAATAAACAGATTTGATTTTTTTTGGTTTTGTATTGAGGGTATATTTCTTCTTGATTATAATTAACTTTGTTATGGACAGAGTTCTCTCTTACTCCTTTTTTGTGGCATGTCAAAATTTCTTTTTCCCCACTGAAATGAAGAGTTTCTTTCCTGATGGTGTGAACTGAAGCTGCCAACCCTGCCAGTGAAGCACTTAGTCAGGGAGAATGTCTGTCCTGTCTCCCCATCTGCACACACAGAAATCAGGATATAACTTCCTATTTCACAGCAAATATTCTGCTGTTAATGAGTGTGTGCCGGTACATGCACATGCAGCAAGTAGCATAGTCTGTAGGTCACACTTGCATATCATAACTAGATGTAGGCAAAATAAAAGATGAGAAATCAATTAAAAACATAGAGCCATTATGCCCCTTCCTCTCCCATCAATGAACATGAGAGTAATGGACCAAACTGTGATTCACTTATTCACAAGGCTCCATTGCCGAGGATCTGTGCGGTTCCTAAGCATCATGGGTATGGGCTTTAGAAGATAGCAGACAATTTCCATTTTAGGGAGACTAAAATCAAATACCACTTGAGGTTTCTTCAGGACTGGATCAGCATTAGAAATGTAATTTCAGATTTTTCAGCTTTTCAGTTACCATTCATGGAAAATTTGTGCTATTAATATTATTTTCCCAATTTATTATGTCTCTCTTAATTTAAGACTTTTATGTATGCATTGGTTTGTTTCTTCATTTAAAAAAACTTTGTCCCATATTTAATATGCAAAGAACCATAAATTTTATTGTGTATAATATGATAACATTGGACATATGTTGACACTGTGAGCCCATCATCATAATCAATGCTATATGTAAAAAACCTTCCAGAGTTTCCCTGTGTCCTTGTGTATGTGCGTGCATGTTTTTGTATGTGTGTGTGTGTGTTTATGTGTGTAGTAAAAATACTCAGGATGAAATCTGTTCTCTTATAAAATTTGGAACCATACAGTAGCATATTATTAATTATAGGCAGCATACTATACAACACACCTGTAGAATTTGTTCATTTAACAGAACTAAAACTTTCTATCCATTGAACAACCCTTCTTTTCCCCAATCTCCTACCATTATTGTATTATCTGCTTCTATGAATTTCACTATTTAGATACTTCTTAAGAGTTGAACCATGCAGCATTTCTTCTTCTCTATCTAGCTTATTTTATTTAACATAAAGTTTTCCAGATTCATCCACATTGTCACAAATGACAGGATTTCCTTCTTGTTTTAAGGGTAAATAATTTTCAATTTAACAATCAACTATATATAAACATCTATTCATATATATCATATATAACATCACATTTTCTTTTTTCAGTTATCTGTCAATAGACACAAAATTTTTTCATATCTTGATTATTGTGAATAATGCTTCTATTAAAATGGGGGATTAGGTATCTCTTGAGGAACTTGTTTTCAATTATTTTGGAAATACACCAGCAAGTGTGATTGCTAGGCCATGTGATAGCTATATTTTTATAGCTAATGCATCATTTTATCTTTCTACCAATAAGGTACATGTCTTCCAGTTTTTCTTCATGTATACTTACACTTGATATATTTTTGCGTTTTTAAAATTATAGCTATTCTAATAGGTATGAGGTGATACTTAATTATAATTTTGATTTGTGTCTCTCTGATGATGTTGAGCATATTGTTATATAATTGTTTTCCTTTTACAAACAATTATCTTATAAGATACTGACTTCCAAAATATATTAAGAATTCCTTCAAGTCATTAGCAAAAAAACCAAATAACCCAATTAAAATTTAGACAGAACATTTCAGCAAACATTTTGCTAAAGAAGACCAGCAAATGGAATGCTTTAATTTTTCTCTGTAGTGTTTTATAGTTTCTAAAATAAAGAACTGTGCCCTTTTATTATATTTATTTCTCAATGTTTGAATTTTATCTTATTATAAGCTATATTTTAAAAATTCAGTTTATGAGTGTTTATTGTTAGTATATAGAAATACAAATGATTTGCAATTTTAATTCTGTATTTAGCAAAATTTCTCATCTAACATGCTCATTTACTTGCCACATTTGCTGATCATGAGGCATGGGATGCATGGGGATTTGTGTTATGTTGCTATCGCTATTATTGTCCCATTGTAATTTTTCTTCTTTGGCTTTTAAACGTATAGTTTTTAAAGGCATAATGAAGTAAACTGGTTTTTACATATCCTCTTCCAAGATACCATTTATTTATCCAGTATTTAATCTAGTTCTTCATATTGTATCTTTCATATTATAACATTTAATCTTTACTTATTTTAAATGAAAGAATAGAAAATTATATATCAACAGCACTTTATTCCTTTGAGAGAAATAAGACTAAATCATGAATGGCGCATCTAAAAATTGTTGGCTAATCCATGACATTACCTTACTTTAATTGCCCATTACAAATTGTATAGTTCTTGTTTAAACCTAAATCATGATGAACATTTTCACCCAGAAGGAACTATGGTAGTAAAATCTCATTTTATACATCAATAATTTGAGAAATGTCACCTGATTAGACTTGAAGAGTGAACAACAATAAGGACCTAAGTTTCCAGCTTCTGTGTAATATCCATAATTCTCCACGTATTAGCATTTTAAATCCCTCCAAATCCTAGCATGCCTGTCACCTGTGTATAGTCCTTTCCTTTACAGCTAAAAGAAGTGTGTGGCACTTTCCTTTAAGATTATGTTAACATAAGCAGAAGAGGTGAGATATGCTTGTATGAACAATATGCAAATCTGTTGGCAAAGAGGATTAATCACTTTTTTCACTTTAGAAGTTTCTTCTTTTGGGCGCTCAGCTCACCTGCCTTCCTCCCACAGACATGTGAATGGGATTTCTTCAGGGCTCCTTGAGGAGTGGGACCTCAGGGTCATCCTTCAAGTGTAGAATCAAGAGTCTTGTAAGGTATTTCGAAGAAGTGAAATAGGTAACTTTGAAATTCATCTCCAATCATTCATTCAAGTGTTCATGTAAAACATTTTTTCAGGATCTAGCATGGGTACAACTCAGTACAAGGCAAAGGAAAACAGTGTGAAGAAACAGGGCCAGCAGGTTCTGCACTCAGTGCTTTATCAAAACTCACCCCTTGCCATAGACAGTAATATATAGTTGATGTTGAGGGATGAGATATAGAAATTTAAATAGCACATTGTGCTAAAATTAATCGACTCCTAGTGAACAGTTTTCATGGAAAGTATGGTATCAATGATCCCCCAGAACAGTATTAAGAAAGAAATATATAAGGATGGTAATTCATTGCAAACATCAATGCTGCTTTTATGCAATGTAGTTAAAATGGACCAAACCCTCTTTATAAGAAAATTAAATAATTTACCACTACTTGAAGAAATAAATATAGAATCAGCCTCTTTTATTAGAGAGGTACTCTTTTAGTGATACATAACTTCTGAAAGTCTGATTTCCAAAGGTATAAAGGTGTCTCATTGTTTCTGAACTTGCAAAGCTCCTTTATTTTCTATGTGGTTTCATTTCCTTTCTTCTTTTTTCTTTCCTTGCTTCCTTTTCTTAGGCTAGGGATCGAATATCTGGCCTTGCTCATGGTTTACAACTGAGCTACACCACCAGACCTCTCTATAATTTCTAATAAATTAGTAGTATTTGATTCCAGTTTAAGAAATAAGAAAGAATATACAATTATTATCTTTCACATAGTAAAAAGCTTCTTGATAAAATTAAACCAACCAACTGAACAACAAAATAACCAATAACTACTTTACCCCACAAACAAACATAACAAATTAGGAACAATTTTCCTGAAATTTGTATGAATTAGAATGTCTGATTTATCAACAAGTAACCTTATTTTCCAAGGGACATAAATAATTATTTAAATGTGGGGTTGATTTATGTTAATTGCTTTCATTCAAAATTCAAATAATTTATTTTCTCATAAAAACCGTTAACTGGCTAAATATGTGAATTTTCAGAAATGAAACTGTTAATTTTATAAGCATTTTTTTTTTGCTTTCAAGATTTTATTTCTGTATTTTTAAATTTT
The DNA here is from genome assembly GCF_000247695.1 of Heterocephalus glaber. The sequence continues at coordinate 39,787,011 of NW_004624732.1, read as the reverse complement.
CAACAGTTTCCCTGATATGTTCAAGTTTAACTTTTTTCATCATAATTTATTTGTTTTTATAAAACAACTTTATTAAATTCTGCGTATCACATAATTTACAAACTTAAAATGTAAGATTCATTAGTCCCTAGCATATTAACAGAGGTGTACAACCATGATCCCAAACTTAGGTCATATTTGCCACCTCAAATCACCAAAACAGTACTACTACTAAGCATCATCTGCCCATCCCTCCCCACTAAGTCTAGGTAACACTGGAGCTACTCTATCTTCATGAATTTTCCTATTTTGGGAATTTCTTTTTTTTTTCTTTCAAAATAGACCATGCTCACAACAACAATAAAGACCTTAACATATCCGAAGAAATATAAGTCCTGCAAGTGAGCTTTCACACTATAATAAAGTGAAACCAGAAACCAATGATAGAAATACACTTAGAATATAATCACTCTTTTCCTCTTTACTCTCTCTTCTCTTTCCTATTAAATTTTTGATATAAGGGAAACCATACAATATACAAGCTTCTGTGTCTGAATTACTTCACTTAATATTATGTTTCAAGGTATATCCATTTTCCCACAAATGCTTCAAGCTTTCTTAATGTTTCAAGTTTACCTTATCTATTTTATATAGGTGCACATTTTCTATATGCCCATTTGGACATATAGGGTGATTCCAAGATTTAGTGATTATGAATTGTGCTGTTATAAATATAGGTACACATATATTGCTATAGTATGATGCTTTTGAATCTTTTGGGAAGATACCCAAAAGAGTAATAGCTAGGTCAATGGCAGTTTCTATTTTTAGTTTTTTGAGAAATCTCTGTGCTGATTTCCATAATGTTTGCACCAGTCTACACTCCCACCCACAGTGGAGCAGGGTTCCCTTTTCCCCTCAGTCCCACCAGCATTTGTTATTGGTTGATTTCTTGATGGTGGGCAATCTTTCTGGGGTAAGATGGAATCTTAATGTTTTAATTTGCATTTCTGGAATGGCCAGTGATATTGAATATTTTTATAAACATGACTTTAAACAAAATTTTTAACTACCTCAGTAGTTTTTATGAATAAATTAAGTCTTCAACAAAATCAGTTTGTTGTTTTTTTGAGACAGGGTCTCCCTATGTAGTTATAACTGGCATGGAACTCACTATGTTTGTCTCAGACTTGAAGTAATACTCCTTCCTCAGTCTCCTGAGTTCTGGGATCACAGGCATGCACCAGCTTGTCTCTTCAATATTATTTTTAAAATTTTTAAAATTTTTAAAAACTGAATTTGTATTGGCTTCCAGTGATAATTTCCTTTTCTTTCCTATGTTCTCTGTTTAGGTGCCTGAACTAATAGACTCTCCTTTCAAAGCTCAGGAATGGAAATCAGTAAACCAAGGGATGTCTTTATATCCCACACTGAATATAGTCTGACATTAGATATTTGTTAATAAGCGTCCATAATAGTCACTCAGACAGCCATCTCGTGCGTACAGCACCCATGGGGATTGGTAGGGGAGAGCCTGAGAAAGTGGCCTTTCTGCCCAGTACCCTGTTGCCTGGCTCTCATTTAGTAGTCTATGAAGTCTGAATTAACTTGACAAAGTTGGAGGCAGATGGAAAACTGTTGACAGATTGATTGACTGATAAAGGAGGGATTTTGGCATCACTTATGGAAGAAATTGGAGTGTCAACCCCAGGAGCATAGTCTAACAGGTACAGAAAAATGTAAACAATTTATTCTGTTCAAATGGAAGACAAAATTCAGTCATTCAAGATATGCTCACAATTTATTAAATATTATCATTGCCTTAATATACAGGCATTTAAAATTGAAATGAGTTATTTAAAGAATTTCATTGGAAGCCTGACATTTCTAAAATTTTCACTTAGTTTTTGCCAGTGACTGATTTTCTTAACCCTTCTGAGGTCTCAGCTGATCTGAAATGGACAAATGCTTGTTGCATATTGTTGAGAAGTAACACCTGACCCACGGCCTCTGCAGGGTTAAAGCATTATTTTACTGCAATTTTAATCTTGAAAATAATTCAGAAACCTAATTGTTGACCTTTGTCAGATTAAGATGAGCTCTCTCTGGTTTTATTATTGTTTTTAGTGGGAAAAGCACCGTTTCATGGTTTTCTCCATCCTAACAGACACGGAGGGCTGCAGGGATTGGCTCTTGGAACTGAGTTCTCTGGTTCCTGCACTGCGTTGCCTTCGCTCAGTGTCTGTCGGTGCCTCACCCTGTAAGCTCCTGTTTCAGATGGAATTTTTTTCAAATTTTAGAAAGCATAGGATAAAAAGTAATACCTAATGAAAAGTCAAAATGTAATTTGGAATTATATCATGTATCAAAAACTACTCAGAATCCCTTTCTCTCTGTGAAGCGAAAACATTGTCAATACTTAAAAATTGTCCATCTATTTCATGAGTTTAATTTTACAGGAAAAGAAGATTTTCCATGAAACACTTTTTATAGTCAATCTAGTTAGAATGCTTTTGAAATAAATTCATGTCAAATGATAATTCAATAGAAAAAATTGAGTATTAATGATGTATCCTTTAACACGAAGTTAAGTAGTCAATATGATTTTTTTTTTTTATGCTGGCAGGTAACTAGAATTCCATCAAAAGGAGTACATTAGGCAAAAGAGGATAGAAGTGGAGTAATCTTGACAGTGATAGAGTTCCTGACATTGTGCACTGCAAGCCAGGGTTACACTGTTGGCAGGCTGGGCCTCCAGTGGACTTTCCATATTAAAGAACTTAATATGGATTTCTAGTGTTTTGGGTGTGGGAGGAGGTTTCAGGCTACAAAAAATTAATAATAAGGATATAACTCACTAATTTAATTTTTATACTAAGGTTGATTATGTCATGAAGTATTTCTCACACAATAGTTTAATGTGTCTGTCCGTAAAAAGAAATTATTTGGGATTTGATCTCAAATTGAGAAGTGCTTAATTAGGAGCAAGAAACTGATGTAGAGAAGCAAAAAATTTTTTTTGAAATACTGAAAAATAGAAATTGGATTAGCAATCAGATCAAATTAAATATTTAGGAAACGAAAGTATTCATCAAAGTTACTGTTCTATACAGTATGGAAATAACAACTAAAATTGACAATTCCGCAAACAATTTATTTTCAGTTATAGGTGAGTCTCAAAAATCTCTGAAATAACTTATTTTTTAAAGTAATGATTGTAAATCTGAATTTACAGACCTTAGGAGAGGAGAAGGAGATTTTAAAAAGAATTAAAATGTGTTATGCACATGTACCAGCTCATCACAAAGAAGGTAATTATACACTGCAAACTTGTACCAACCAAACAAAATTAAACTGAAAAAAGGAAAGCAAGATTCAGATCTATTCAAACGCCTTGTGGTATGTGGCTTGTTATTCTTCATTTATTTTAATTATTTTAATTTTATTTTTTTATTTTTTTAAGATGAGGTTTCCCTGTGTAGTTCAGACTGGCCTTGACCTCACTGTGTGGCCCAGGCTGCCCTAGAACTAGCAGCAATCCTCCTTCCTCAGGCTCCCAAGTGCTGTGATTACAAGCAAGCATCAACACACCCAGCTCATTCTTCATCTAGATTAAATCTGGAGACAGATTTTTCATACTATTATAAGGATGATATGGGTTTCATAAAGACAACATTTCCAACATGTGGAAGGATATTTTCTTTTACAATTTTTACAGTCACTCTAAAGGAGAGCTATGATTTTTGAACAAGTGATACTCTGGGAATTTGTTAGTCCGGGTTTAGAACCCAGCGAGTGCCTTGTCTCTAGCTACCAACTGTTCTCTCCTGAGCAGAAGTCCTGCTACCTATAACCCATTGATGGTGTCTAAAACCCACTTACTATTTATAAATGGTGAAGATTCTCTTTCCTAGTTTTCTTACAACTGAAAATTCATATATGGAGTTATAGGATTTCCCAAAACAATATCAGATGTACATTTATATTTAAAACTTTGAAGAAACAACTTCATTTTCTTCTTTGCAAAATACCAAGTAAATAATAAAGGAAGTTTCAGGAAGCTTTTATTGTAAGTGCATGCACACCATCAAAATGTTTAACATCCATTTATCTTTTTAGTGCAAAGTGTTAGAGTCAACATCTGGTTGCTTTGTAAGGGCATCCACATGTCTCCCTCCTCCTCCATTCTTCTCTCCCCCAAACTTCAATCTCCCCCCAAAAAGATTTCTAATTTCTTGAGGGCCACAGCTGGATGCAAAATTATGTTGAGTATTAAAGTGATAAACCACATCTTTCCTTCACAGTGACATGTACTACTGGTATGTAGTACATATTTTGGCATGAATAAATAAATCAGAATTAGAGTCACAATGCAATTTGCTGACCAGCTTAACTTTTTCACCCCAGCTAAATTTACTAAAGTTTTGTTTAAAATCTCAACATTCGTCATTTTTTTCCTGATGTTAAAGCGGCAACATATGGTGCTTTACAACAAAAGATAATTAGAACTCTGTCTTGCCAGTCTTTAAAGTTCTAGTCAAAAGAATTGTTAATGAAATTTACAAAGTATAAGCAGAGTACAATGAGAATTTTTTAAATTAAGTAAATCATCAATTTAGCAACTACCTCTGTATCTTTCTAGTTTTCAGACTTATGCATTCACTCCTATGAATACATACATATAAATATTCTTAGGAGTATTTTTAGAAATTTAAAAATAATTTTTGAAGCTCTCTTCCTACACACAAACAAAACCCAAAATCTTTTCTATACTAAAATGATATGTCATTGGAATCTATGTGATAATGTCATGTGCTCTATTCTTTGTGAAATTTTCCTATGAGGAAATATGTTTACGAATAGTGATACTTGAAATTTTTGGTAAAAGATCTAGATTTTTGTCAAGAATTTCAGTTTTTCTTGACCTTGTTCTTCATTCTATCATTTTGGAGAGCCAAATATAGTGACCTGTGTTGACCCAGTGTTGAATCATGTCTTCAAAGAGAAATTTCATGCTTAACAAATAGTAGAAACTCAAAATGCAGCTGAAAGGGGATTAACAAATAAATGTATTCCTTTTCACAAAATTAATGTAACTGAATTATCAGGCTTATAAAATTACTAGATTTTTAAATCTATTAAGAGACCCTGATGTACCTCAATGTATCCTTTACTTACATCTAGATATTTTTACCACTATTTCTAAACTTCTTGATAATTCTTGAGAAAATTTTGGAAAAGCCTCTACTTTTGTGTTTTTTTCTTGTTCTATTGTGATTTTTCCATCTTTCCTGTTCATATAATAGTGTTTGATCCTGGCTATAACTTTCTGATTTAAGAAGTCTTGATTCTAGAATTAATTTCCTGATTATAAATTTCAATTCCATGGTACTTTGTTTGATTTGAAACTTATGTTTCCATTGTTATGTATCTTTTAGATTATCAGACATCTAAAACTGTCTTCTACACACTGATCTGAAATCTTCATCTTGAAAAAGGTGATTTTCATACTGGTTTTGTCTCATTTTTCATATTTTGCTTAATGGAAAATGGAGAAGCCTCAGACCCCACCTTTTTGAAGAGGTTTGCCTAGTATCCAAATTGTACTGCAAAATATCATGAGCTGTCCAGAACTACATAATCTGAGTTTATTAATTCCTCAAAGATATATATTTTTATTTTGGTTGGGGAAAAGAGAGGCTAGTTCTGGAAGGCATTCCCCAGGAAGCTAATGAATATTAAATGTTGTCGCCCTTCACCCAGGCCCTGGAAAGCCCAGGGAGGGACCACAACAATTTGCTCACATGATCCAATATTTTTGATAACCACAATTAAGTCCATTGCTTCTTCCTACTCAATATCTCTTCAGTCACTTTTCTACTTGTCTATAGGGGTATTGGAATAAATGTCGACATTCTGAATATCAGCCTGAAGAACCTTAAGGGGAGTATAATTTTGGGGAGTCGAGAGATCTATATTATACAGTTTTATAGTTACTTCTATGTTTACTGAACATCATTGTAATCTATCTGCTCTGTGCAAATAAATTTTGGGAATACCGCTACTGACCATTGGACTTATTCACTTTGATTGTAATGTGAAGTTCTAGACTCATGGCATAATTATCTTCTCTAATGTAACTGGCAGAGGAAATATGTGGATAGTGGAATAGGTAAAACTTTCAAACATGTAAAAACAGAAACCAATCTATGAAAATTTTCCTCATCAGCAGATGTATAAAGTTAAAAGCATATAAGTTGTATTTCACTTATTCCTAGTCCACGTATTTTTTTATGTCAGATATATAATTTTTAATACATTCTCCATATTTTTTATGGAAATCACATAAAATTTGTTAAACTTTCTGTGATTTTAGCTCAAAACTTTGTGGTAATATTACAAACACTAAGTAATCATCTATGTTAAATGACTTTGTGTTTTATGCAGAATTAATAAGAAACAATAAAAATCAAGTATGCTAGAAGAGAGAAAAATCATCTTTAGAGTGTGCAGAAGAACTAAAATTTTTGTCTTGTGAGGGGCAATCAGAAGAATGAGTGAGAACATACAGGAAGAAAAGGAACAATTTGAATGTGTATCTCCAAACTATTTGTGCATGATAAGAAAAATAGAAATCAGAGTAATCAGTAAACTAAGATTAATGAACAAATTTTAACTACAACACAGGATATATTTATATAATATAAATGGACGTTTAGGAGATGTTTTTATTTTAAAAACTACAAGGGGAAGGGGATTAAAAAAAGAAAAGTTATAAACATGTACCTACTTCACAAGATGATTGTAAACTGCATGTACTGCAAACATGTACTAATAAAAAAGAATAAAATTGTTAAAACACTTTCAAAAACAATTAGCACGGATAATGTATTAGGAAATGATAATTTCAAAATGATGATGATTGAATTTAAAAACATTGATCATATTGTTAAATCTAGAAAGAATACCAGAAAGAAGTAGCAGAATATTGAACAATACTATGAGGAGGTAGCTTGCAGTATTGTTTGAGGAACTTCACAAGCATGGTGATTCAGAGTGTGATATTCTAAATGGGTATAAACACATTTATGCCAAGAAATTTTTGGAAAGCTTATTCATACAGAGGAGACGTTCTGCTTCAGTAAATAGGTTTCCTAGTGCAAAAGCTTGCAATTTTGCTTGAATTCTCTGTGATATTCTGGAATGCATACCAGTTGGATGTGTGTGTGTGTGTGTGTGTGTGCACTTTTTTATCTTTTATTTTTTTAACAAATGCATGAATGGTAAGCACAAAACCCAATTAACTCAAGCTTGCTAAAGAAACAATACCAAACCCTCCCTACACCTTAATTAACCAAATGGAATTTGAATATCTCTTCTGGATAGCTGAAACCTTCTCACTCTGCAGATTTTAACTGATTTCATTTTATTTCTGGGAGGCAAAAGTAAAATGAAAGAAATGTAAAGACTAATTCAAGCAAAGTCTGAGAGAAGCTATGCTTATGCTTTTTTTCTTTTTAATTTTATTTTTTGTAAGATGAGCTCACTTCGATCTTTGGTCCTTTAAAGTAAATATTTGTCTTAAGTTCTCTGGTTTTTGTGAGTTAGTTTAGATAAAATATAAGCAATATGTGTACTTATGTTTTGTGGTCAGAAAAGAGCATTCGACAAAGAACTCAATACGTGACCTTAGCCTAAAGTTAAGACGGGGCATTCTTGCCTGTTTCAGGTGTATGAAAGATTCCCTAACTAAATGGAATGCACCTGAAGACAGTCTTCTATTTATTCCAAGCCACTTGATCCCATAACAAATGATTAGTAATATTCATTTGCTATTTTACTTCAAAGAATGTGTTTTTTGAAAATCTCTTTATGTCATAAATCTAACTTCCTTCATCTAATACATAAAATAAAAGTAGCACCTCAATCAAACCACAAATGTATTGATTGAGATTATGCGTATAAAATCACAGAACCTAGTGCCTGGAACACTGTAGATTCTCTCTCTCTCTCTCTGTTTCTCTCTCTCTTTATCTCTCAGAGTGTGTGTGTAAATAATGAACTGTATTTCACATTTCATAAATACTATGATACACTTCCTTGCATTTCATTATCTCTGAGTTATCAGTGTATCTATTGTTGACCATATTTTAGTATTTTTCACAGCACTATGGGGATTATTCATTATAATATTGTATAGATTATTTTATCTTACAACAAATTATGCTTGAATAAAATTGAATGTATATCACCAGAAAACTGTATACATATTTCTCAAAAAGAAAAATAATAAATATGTGATACCTAATGGCCACTTTGAGCACTTTCTATAATTGTAGAGGCCAAAGGTAACTTGTATTAATCTCATGATGTCTCAATACATTTAGTATTGAAATATTTATGCAAGTATTTCTTTTCGTGAAATATATATGTACATTTTATGTGAAAATT
>NW_004624732.1:39734874-39767104 GCF_000247695.1 Heterocephalus glaber | reverse complement strand
TTAGTCTCCATTGCATTGATTTCTGCCCTGATCTTTATAATTTCCTCCCTTGTATGAGGTTTGGGTTTGTCCTGCTCTTCTTTTTTTAGAAGCTTGAGTTTCAGCATCAGGTTGTTTAGTTGGGCTCGCTCTGTTTTCCCAGTATGATTATTCACTGGTATGAATTTCCCTTGTAAGACTGCTATCTTTGTGTCCCATAAATTCTGATATGTTGTATTGTCATTGTTATTTAATTGAAGGAACCATCTGATTTCTTCTTTAATTTCCTCTGTGAGCCATTGGTTATTCAGAAGTGTGTTGTTCAATTTCCATGTGTTTATGAAATTTTTGCACTTGCTTTTGCTATTAATCTCCAATTTCCTTTCACTATGGTCTGATAATATACAGAGGATAACTTCAATTCCTTTGCTCTTACTGAAATATGTTCTATGAGCGAGTATGTGGTCTATTTTGGAGAATGACCCATGTGCAGCTGAAAAGAATGTGTATGTTGATTTTGTGGGGTGGAAGACTCTGTAAACATATGTTAGGTTCATTTGTTCAAGAGTTTGACTGTGTTCTAGTATTTCGTTGCTTGTTTATTGCCTAGTTGATCTATCTATTTTTGACAGTGGGGTATTGAGATCTCCCAGTACTATTGTATTAGTGTTTATATGATTTTTCATGTCCATTAGTATTTGTTTTATATAGTTGGGGGCACTAGTGTTTGGTGCACAAATATTTATGATTTTCATCTCTTTCTATTACATTGTTCCCTTTACAGGGATGTGTTGTCCTTCTTCATCTCTCTTAATCAGTGTTGTTTTGAAATCCACTTTTTCTGCAAAGAGGATAGCTACTCTGGAATCATGTTGGGATTATGGAAGCACTATGCTCCTTGGTGGATTAATTCATTGATGATTTCATAGCTGAATGTGCTGTTAGGAGGTAGAGTCTGTTTAGAGAAGATGGGATTTCAACCCAGGCCCTCCAATGAAGTATTCTTGTCATTGGCTTTTACATTGTTTTTGTTTCCTGATTGCAATGGTGTGAGCAGCTTTCTAATGGCAGATTTTTCCATGTTGTCATTTCTTTCTTGGAGCCAGATGACCATGGAATAAACCCTGTGACACCACAAGCCAGAATAAACTTCTCCTTAAAGTTGCAGCTGTCAGCTATTTTCCCCAATGATGTGAACAACAGTAAGTTATTTTCAAGTTTGATTATTTTTTATTCATTAAGTTCTTTGGTACATTTTAGGTGTACAGTATAATGACATTCATCACTGGGGATTTGTACCTTTACATCATCTCTCTTGGTTCTTATTTTTTTCCCCATTTCCCTGGCCTCCCTTCAATCTCTTCACCTCTCCCTATTTACAAAGTCTTTCTCTCCATTTTTTCCTTTTCTCATATTTATCCCTTTCCCTTGTTTCCTCCCCCCCACATCCCCTTCCCCTTCCCCTTTGGACCTTTTCCTCCTATTTCACATTATCTATTATACATTTTAATCCTCATTCACACTTTCAGTTTCTCACCCCAGAGAAACAATTTGGTATTTACACATGTGTGTTCTATTTATTTCAGTTAATGATGACCTCAATGTTCATCCATTTAGCTATAAATGTCTCTAGTTACTCTTGTAATGTCTATTGTTATTCTTCATGGGCGAGTAGTATTTTAATAACCAAATTTAGTAGAGTAGCTGGATACAAGGTCTACACACAAAAATCAATAGTCTTCCTGTACATGAACAAAAGACTCATTATGTTTTTAACCAAAATATTCTGTATTTATGTTATTGTGCTACTCTAAATGATTTCTATACTTCTTAGTAGAAATGTAAAATTAGGAGAGCTAGTTAAATTACATTTTGGATTATACAACAATTTCTGTTTAAGTTACTAATATTTATCTAACCTTAGCTACAATTTTGTCAATATTAACTATTTTATTATAACTTTGTAGTTTCCATGATTTGATGTACTTTTGAATTCTAGCATTATGCAGTTTTAACAATAAGATAATAATGAGGATTAAATAGTGACAGATACATATAGTTCTAAAACTATAATGTCTACTTGTAGTTATTAAAATGTAAAATACTTGTATATAATAGGTTAAATAATGCTAAAATTAAAAATATGATATTAAAGCTAAAATTAAAGCGTACAGTGTGACAGCTGAGATAATGCAGAATGGCATGATTCTTGTAAGTGGTAATTTGGTAGTTAGACAAAATGCATGAATCCCTGAAGGTTTTCAGAACCCTTAGAAAATGACTGTTTCTCAGAGATGTCTTCCAGGTATAGCTGGCTTTTGGGCTTTGAGTGTGTTGCAAAATCCTACCTGTTCAATTTATTGTGGATAAGTTGGGGATAAATTGGCCTACTTGGCCTTGCACCTGGTTCTTTGGCACTGGCCTATAGCATTTTTTCAGACCCTTAGGGAATCTTAGTCTTGGTATACTGGGAAGAACAACTGATCAGTACAATTATGTCACTTTGGCTAAAGTAGTGCAATGAGCAATAATGTCATCAAACACAGCCTAGAACATGACAAACTGTAGTAACTATTAATTTGCCACCTTTAACCACCTGAACTAGATTTGTGGTTATATAACAAAATCTAGAATTAACCAGAAAATTGTATCCAATAAATAAACCCTCACTATGGGAATTTCACCCCAACGGGAGAAGATTTAGAAGAAGTTAGGAGGGCAAAACAGAAAAAGAGGAGATGAGTTTAGAAGCAAGACTAGAGGACAAAGGAAGATTGTACAAACTTTAGGAAACGAGTGAAGAAAACAGGAGGGAAAGAGAGGAGGAAGACATAAAAACAAAAACCAGAAAAGAACAGCCACAAAAAAATAAACTAGAAACAGAGCTCAAATCCAAGTTGTTTAATCCCAGCAAGCCACCACTGATTTATCTTGGAGTAGTAGAGAATCCCAGCAAGCCTGGACCTTTAGTTACACTGAAATTCATGCTGGTTTCGGCTGTGAGGCTGGGACTCATTTGTTGAGTCTGCCATAGTCCCTGTGCCTCCTTCCTGTTTGAACTCTGCTCCCTGACCTCCTACCGACCTGAACTCCACATCCTCACCACAACACTAGGAACCACTAGATGGAATCTGCCTGTAGCTGTTCTGAGTTCCGAACTCTGTGGCCTTCCTCTCCAAGATGGCTACCAGCCAACTGCCTTCTCCTCGGTGATGTCTGATTTATTCATCAGCCACTGCAGTCTGCTGGGTCTACTGCTCTGTTTCAGTGGTATCTTTCTCTGTGAAGGCCTCTGGGGTCACCAGTAGTCACCATGTGTTTGCAGGTTTAAGCTGCCCTTCCCATGCTGTGAGTCTGGATTCTGGGACAAAGTGCCACCTGCCACCTCCCTCTTTTTCATTGAAGTCTCTCTCTTGGCTCTCCCCATGGACTTCAATTCTCATTTCTGATCCTTCCTGGGTCCCAGGATGCACTTCCCTCCTTCTCCTCATATCACTATATTTCAATGTCAGGACCCTGAAATTTAAAAACCCAAACAAAAAATGGGCATCTGCAATGAATCAACACTTCTCAGAAGAAGAAGTAGAAACAGCAAATGAACACATGAAAAAAAATGTTCAACATCATTGGTCATTCAAGAGATGCAAATTAAAACAATGCTGAGAAGCAGGCATGGTGGTGCATGGCTATGATCCCAGCACTTGGGAGGCTGAAGCAAGAGGATCACCATGAATTCTAGCCTGGGCTACACAGTGAGTTCAGGGCAAGCCTGAATTACAAAATGAGTCTCAAAAAATAAATAAATAAAAGATAAAATTAAAAAACAAACAAACAAAAACAATGCTGAGATTCCATATCACTCCAGGAAGAAGGGCTGCTATCAAGGATTCAATCAACAATAAATGCTAGAGGACTGTAAGGAAAAAGGAATCCTTCTCCACTATTGGTGGGAGTGTAGACTGGTGCAATCCCTGTGGAAATCAGTGTGAAGATTCCTCAAAGAACTAAAACTGGAGGTTCCTTTTGACTCAGCTATTCCACTTCTTGGTGTCTTCCTGAAAGAATTAAAAGCATCATACCACAGCAATGTATGCACATCCATGTTTATAGCAGCACAATTTGTATTAGCTAAGTCTTGGAAACAGCCCAAATGCCCATCAATCAACCAATGGATAAAGAAGATGTGTTTTTTTTATATATACAATGGAGTACTATTCTGCCATAAAGAATGATGAGCTTGAAACATTTATATCTAAATTGATGCACCTTGAGACCATACTTTTAAGTAAAATTTAAAATCAAACAAACGTTTAAATACCACAGTTTCTCTGGTGTGAGAAACTGAAAGTGGAAATCAGGACTAAAATGTACAATAAACATTGGGAAATGGGAAGAAAATGTTCAAAGGAGAAGGGGAAGAAGGGAGGGAGGAGAGGGAAAGGAAAGAGGGACAAGATAAAAAGAGAAAATCAAAAGAAAAATGGAAACAAAGCTTTTGTACATAAAAGAGGGATGGGGAAAAACAAGAACAAAGATATATCATGTACTGGTACAAATTCCCTTCTGATGAATGTTATTATGTATATCTAAAATGTACCACTACATGTTTTGCTTTAGAATTGCTGGAAGATGTTTTTCAAGTATTTGCAAAGATTTGGAATACATATATATGATTGTTTAGACTTTACTATTCATACCAAAACAGGAAATTATAAATAATTGAAATTTTCTATTAAACCCATATTTCAATAACTGAATATATTATTTGAAGACATAAAATGAGGAAAATATGTTCTCTCACTACTTTCATGATTATGTGCAGTTTATTTTGCTAATTAGGCTATATCTACACCAGAATCTGGTCAACACTTGTGAATTTTCTGCTTGTTTTCTTTATCTAAATAGCAGTCTACACATGTTTTTTCTAACTCTTTCTGAAGTTATGGTGGAAAGACCATAAGACCCTAAGCTTTATTGCTGTGTTTGATTACCCTGTCACAATGATGGCCAATCCCAGACCTTGACAATCAGTTCTTAAAGTCACCTGTCCCACGAAGACACAAGTGTATATTTTTTACATGCTTATTTTATGTCAAGTATTATCTCAGTTGCCTCACAGAATATGAATTTTTAGATTTTTGATGTTCTTCATTGGACTAAATTCCAATTCAAGAAGTAAGCCATATATGGGACATTTATTATATATTGACAGAAATAATCAATTGCCTATAATATCACAATTGTTTTAGAAGATAAAGATGAATACAATAACTAGATAATTTGGTTTTAACATACTCAATACTGTATGTAAACCAAGAAATTTGTGAATTTTCATTGTAACCAATTTTCTTCAGTTTTAAGAGTTTAATATACTTTGTTAAAAACCTTCGTGATTTTACTCATTTAATAAGTCAGCCAAAAAGTGCAATAATATAATCTGCATGAAAAATAATTTGGTTTTATTCTGCAATCAAAAATTTCAGAACAAAAATAATTGTTTAATACATTAAAATATCTATGAATTGATTTGTGGGAAAATTAACTTCAACGGCACCTCATATCATTCTTCTTGGCATGATCATGGTCAAAAATGTCATGGAGGATCTCTTTCATCTTAGTTTATTTTAGTAGCTAGAAAAACGTTTGTAGTATCAATTCCTTAACCAAAAAAGATATTTTTTTCTTAACGTGATCCATTTTCTTTGTGTCCTGATTTTTTCCTTAGTAATCTCAATATAAAGAAAAAAAAATCAAAGATTAACTTGAAGCAAACAAAAGCCTCAAAGTATATAATGAAGGCAAATATCAGAACCAGAGCCAATGAAATTTAGACAACACACATTTATAGTTGTTTCTAATTATTTGATATAATATTTTTCTAAATACATTCAACTTTAACTTAGCACAAAGTTGCACGATGTAGAATCTTTTTAATTACATTTACTAAATGGGCTTTTGTTTATGCTTTCAATTTTCTAGCTGTTGCAAAAAAAATAAAAATACAATCCTTCAAATCTCACTATAATAATACTTTTTGCTGACAACCGCTATGATAAAGTCAAAAAGAGGGGCAGAGTTATAAAAGAAAGCTTTATTTGATATTCAAAATATAGGTATTTGAATTTCTTCCATCCTGTATTTTTTTCTGTATCTTTGAAATCTTCTCTATTTATTTATTTGTTATATGTAGGGACTGCAGCATGAATATCTTAGTTATTTTTCTCATTGATGAGACAAAATACCCAGCACCCAAAGTTAAAAGGGAAAGGTTTATTTCAGCTTACAGTTTGTAGAGGTTCAGTCCATTGTTGATTGGCTCCAAAGCAGGGTGGCATGGCACAGGTGCATCACAGAAGAGAAACAGTTTATGGCATGGCAGGCAAAAGTCAACAAGGAGCAGCAAGCCTGCCTTCCCTCTTTGACCCTTTTCATTCCATCCAGGTTATAAGCCTGTTGATTGGTGCCACCCACACTCAGAATGGGGCTTCCATTAGCCATGGCCAAAATGATGTTAAACCGATTTAGTTATCATTGCCCCTAATCCCAGTATCACATGCCCTAGATCCAACCAGATTTGAAAAGCCCCACCTAAGAGCCCATGAGGCTTTGAGAGGAAATCTACATGGAAACATAACATTGGTGAAGGTTATGTTCACACCTCCAGTGGACTACCTTAGCCATGCAGTGCTGTGTCACTTCTGGTCACATTCTGCTCATGTGACACCACGGAGATTCAGGGGGCAAGAAAATCTAGTGGAGCTGTCAGAGAAATAGATGAGAAGATTGCTATATGTACTGGTGCCAGTAGTGCCTGTCCAGGACTAATTAAGGTCTATTTCTTCAAATCCTGGGAAAAGTTAGGTATTTGAAATAATGCTAGTAAATTACTATGAAAATCTATTTATTCACTCAGGCAGTATATCATCAGAGTGTGGAGGACAAATTTGACAAAATCATGTACCAAAAAGGGCAGTGAATTGATAATTTAAATTGAAAGACTTGTCTTCTGATACATAATCTAACATGAGTTTATATGATAGTATTAAAACAAATTAATTAGGAAAGCCAATGTACTTTATAGAATGTTATATTTGGTTTATAAAATAATCTTCTGCCTTCAATATTTATAATCTAAAATAGAAAGGAATAATCACACAACATGTGGTACTACCTTTGGCAAATTTCATCAGTTTTTGAGATTTGTACTCTCATTTATGAAATAAACGTGTTGCAAAAAATATAAACTAAAACTTGCTTAATTATGTTCTGAAAATTCCTAATTAGATTTTTTAAAATTTTCTTTTTCATCAGTTTTAATTTTTCAAAGATCAATTCAAGACACAGGGCTTGCATGAGAGAAAAAGAAGAGAGGAATTAATTGTAAAAGACTGAAAGTTTGAGCCTGTGATTTCCTTCCACTTTCAGTGTGAGTTACATAACCATTTTATTGACGCAAGCAGCTCAGGCCCATTTCTGCAGCCTGCTAAATATTTTACATCCATCTAAGAGCAAGAAATGCATGTGTACTATGAACCTTTAAACAATTTCGCACCCATTCCATGAGTGTAGGGGAAACAAAAAGAAGAGAGGACAGAAGAACATACTAACAATAAAGTTTCGAAGATTACTAACTACCTTTCACTAAATTTTATAAGCTATACTTCATAAGTATAAGGAGTTACACTTAAAACATGTTTTAAAAATAAAATAAATGTAGGGCTGGGGATTTAGCTTAGTGGTTCCGCCTCCTGACCCGCAGGCACAAGGACCCGAGTTGGATCTCTGGTAATAAAAAGTAATAATAATAAATTAATAAAATGTAACAAATTCTTTAAAATATTTTTCTTCTATAGAATTTGTTAAATACAGTATTTTCTTAAATATGTATAGTGTTGTACTGTTTAGTTCTATTACATATAATAATTTCAATAGCATACTTCCCATTAAATGTCACTCGAGTCTGAGTGATATATAGATAACATTCATAATTAGCAGCTGTATATATACCCATTCATGGCACCATAACAAAATATCTTTGATGAGGTATAAATTAAAAAATTTACTTTCTTCTGATAGTTCCTGAACCTGGGCAGTCCAAAATCAAGGTATTAGTAGGTCTGGAATGGTAAAATCCGATTTCTACAACCAATACTCTGCTTTGTTGCTGCAGCCCTTGCAGGGTAAAGAACAAGTTTGGCTTTGTATGGTGGGAGAGTAGCAAAAGGACCTGGACAGCTGAGCTCCCTCCAGTCCTTTTACAATGGTGATAATTTTATTCCTAAGAGTGGAGCTCATGATTTAACAAGCTCTCTAGAGGCCCTACCTTTTTCCCCCTTTTTTACATTACTTGGGATTGAACCCAGAGCCTTTGAGCAGAGCTACATCCCCAATACTTTTCTATTTGTCTGTGTATGTGTGTGTGTGTGTGTGTGTGTGTGTGTGTGAGTCTCGCTAAATTGTTAAATTGTCCAGGGTAGGCTCAAACTTTAATCATCCTACCTCAACTTCCTTTAGTGATGGGATTACAGGCATTTGTTACAACATCCAGCACAATTTTTATTGTTTAACTGATGGATTGACTGATTGATCGATTGTAGTATTTAGTAGAATATTGGTGTGGTATGTGTGAGACTCTGAGTTCAATCCCAGCGTTGGTAAATAGGGCCCTACTTACCATTATCAGCACTTGGCTGCAGGTGCCTTAATGCCCTGTGTTTGCTCTCTTCCTATCACCGACAAAATTGGACCCTCCGTATTGGTCAGATTGTGCAAGCTCCTTTCAGTTAGCTGTATCTCATTGATACAACTGATGAAAGAAGCTTGAATGAAAGAAATGTTGATGCTAGATTCTCCTCTGTGAATTTCTTTTGATTGGTTTCTGATTACACTTCGATGTATAATTCATTCCCAGGAGAACAATCATATCCATCATAAAAACACTTCCATACTTTAATATATATGATTTGACCAATTTCTTTTTGTATTATTGCCTGTTTTAAATTAGTTACACTATTTTTTCTCTTATTTTTAAGGATACATGATAGAGAAGAGGAATGTTTTATCTAAGTTGATATGTAATTTCACTGAAGAAAACATTATAATAACTTAATGATTACATTTTCTCTGACAGGTTGGATGACATATTCACTTTCAGTGGAAAAAGCTTTTCTCCCTTTAATTTCATTTACCTCTTCCTGTATTTAATACATGTTTTTCTATGAAATATCTTAAGTACACCACTGTTTAAACTAAAGAGCTTCTTTCACTTTTAGTTTTGTTCAAATCCATAACCCAGTGTGTTCAAAATCAAACCCATCAGCTTGAATCCCTCAAATATCTTTCCACACTTCCTGTTTTGGTTTGTTAAAGAGCACGTTACTCCCTGTCACGAGTAACTACAAACTTATATACAACTCTTTAATCTCCCACATTCTGTCACCAAGATCTCTTGCTTCTTCTGCTACATTGCCTTTCAGATCGATTTTTTCTTCTTTAGCACATTTTAAAATATTTTTCAGTTACAAAAATGTTCTAGATTTTTACATTGGCCTTTATCATTCTTTTAGTAATATCATATGCTATTATCTGTTTGATCCTTTGAATGCATGACCTTTGTCATGATGCATTTCAGTGGAAAAGACTACCACAAATCATTCAACTAGTTAAGTCTTTGTGCTCTTGAATGTCTACATTGTTTCACATTATCCCAAAATTTGAACAAAGAATCTTTTACTGATATAGTCCTAAATAATAATATATACTAATAGGGGCCGGGGATTTAGCTCAGTTTTTCCACCGAATGCCTCTCAAGCTAAGGACCGGAGTTCGATCCCCGGTACCAAAAAAAAAAAAAAAGATTTGGGCCGGGAATTTAGCCCAGTGGTTCTACCGCCTGCCTTGCAAGAGCAAGGATCCAAGTTCAGTCCCCTGTACCAAAAAAAAAAAAAAGAAAAAAAAAATATATATATATTAAAAGGAAATGTATTGCTTCTGTATAAAAGTAATTTTAGCAACAGAACTAAGCATTAAAATGTTGTTCTAATAATGCAATTATAGACATATCTCATGTTGTGGAAAGGACATGATAGAACAGTTCTTTGTATCTATTCCATTGTTTATACCTCTTATCATAAAAATTGAATTGTTTTATTTACTATATAAATCATGTAATATGACACCAGAAATTCCTCCATCTTTCCCCCAAATTATCAACATTTTGTCATTTGTAACTCTTGATGTAATCTTAATTCGTATCACTTTCTATGCTTACCAGTAATAATCAACATAGACTTTCATGCTAGTAAAAGTTTCAGCTTTATTCAGTGTTGCAGAGTGCCTTACTCCAGAAGCAATCTCTGAGATAATGTAGTATACCAGGTTACTGGGGAGCAGTTGCAATCTGTATACTACAAAGGATGAGCAGGAAGTAAAAAGAGGGAGACATAGAACTGTGATGTATCCCTATCAAAAGCACATGTCCTCATGAGGAGGTGACGTATGGAGTTTTGGAACTGGAATGCACTTAAGAGTTCTCCTGAGTTGGGGTAAGGAAATTTAGCTTTTACATTTACGTTGGTCAGTAACTGGCTGTTGCTTGTTCTTGAAGGACTTTCCTTTTTAAATGTGATACTAGGCAGTCTGTCTTAAGGGAAAGCTGAGACCTTTCTACAGCATCTGCGGCTATTGTGGATATAACTCATTCATTTCTGATAAGAGAGGAGTGTACAGCATCACAGCATCCAGCTCTTGAAAAGAGATAATGATTCTTTGTGTTGAAAGATTCTGATATACCTAAGTGAAAATGATCTCTAAGTGGCACCTAAAATGAGACAACACTCTCACTGTGAAATCAACCACCTGTTAAATATCACTAACAAATGAATCACTAATATACAGAATGATGAAATAGGATTTATTTAAGTAAGAAATGCAGATAATCAGCTTCTTTAGAAATGCTGTTCTTAGATTATTTTTACAAAGATGTTTGCATTGGTGTGTTTATCAGATTAACTTATTGACACAGTGCAAAGGCTGAAAGCATGCTTTTAAAGGAAGAGAAAAATGTAAATGTCAGTAGAGGATAGGTTATCATCAACTTTATGCTCTGAAAGCAGCAAGTTTCAACTGAAAATGCGGTATTTTCTTAGCACCATCATTTAACTAGTAATAAAAAAAGAAGAACCAATGTTCTATGCTCTGGCTGTGGTAGGCAGACTTATGGCTCTTCAAAGATGTCGTGCCCTGACTTCAGAATCTGTGAATATGTTACCATGGCATAAGGACTTTGCAGATATCATTAAGATTATTGACCTTAAGATAAGGAGATTTTTCTAAGTTATTCTGATGGACTCAGAGAGGTGATATGAAAGAAGAAAAAGAGATTCAAAACACATGAGGCACTCTCCATAACTACTTTTTTTTTTAAACACAAGTTCTCACTATGTAGTTTAGGCTGGACTTGAACTCACTATGTAGCCCAGGTTGACCTCAAACTCACAGTGGTCCTCCTGCCTCAGCCTCCCCAGTGCTGGGATCACAGCTATGTGTTAGTATGCCTGGCTCCATCATTGTTGGTCTTGAAGATGGATAGAGTCCAGCTGGCTGTAGAAGCTAGAAGCAGCCCTGAGCTCATGGCAAAGAGGTGAGGAGCTCACCCTTACCACTTCAAGGAATGGAATTCTGTCAAACACCCTAAAGAACAAGGAAATAAATTCTTCCCTACAGGCTCCAAAAAAGAACATAGACTTGCTCACACCTTTAATTTACCCCAGTGAGAATTATGTTGGGCTTATGGCATAAAGCATTGTAAGAAAATTATTTTGTTGCATTTATGCTAGTTTGTTGTAACTTGTTAAAGCAGCAGCAGAACACAGTTTCTCTGTATTTCTTTAAATCTGCGAAAAGCAGTACAGCCAGATGCTGTAAATTAAAACTAGGGGGTTGAATGGACAGGAACAAGGGAGGAAACATGAAGAGTGAATGTCAGAATGGGAGTGTACTATTTAAACATGCTGAAAGGACAGTCTGATGACAAACTTGACAAGCACTATTTTTTTGCCTAGATCTGTGTTTTTGCCCTAGGCAAAACTAAAATCCAAGCTAGTAGTCACACAGACTGACTACTTCTCTTCCTAGGTATGTCATAGCAGGTATATTAGATGGGTACTGCTTTTGAAACCTCAACTTTTGAAAAGCTGCAAAGAATATCAATATTTATAGGATCAAAAACTAAACTATTTATAGGGAGCCTTTTACCTATAAACTTAAAAAACACTCTTGCAATTCAATTATCACATCAGCAAGAGCAGGTACCTAGGAAGAAAAAGAGAGCCATTTTTATTTTTACATGGTGATTTTATTATATAACTAATATGGGTTCTAAAGACAGATAGGATCAGACCCACCTAATGTATAATTTATTGATAATTTTGAGTCATACATAAATTTGCCAATTAATGTGTTACATTAGGATGAGAAAATAAAAAGTAGAGCTTTTCTTTCTGTAACTTATCTAACTTTACTCATCTGTCCCAACCTACTCAAGAATTGGAAAGCTGTTATTTTACTTGATTTTGGTAAATTCAGTCCTATGCAACTAAAACCAGATAAGAGCTCAGGGTTTTCTTCTTGATTGTGCTGGGGCTGCACTCACAGGCAGTGAGGCACTGTGGTAGAGGCATCCTGCAATGTGACTTCCTTCTGGAGTCCCAGATGAAGGCACCACTGTGAATTTGGAGCTTCCTTTTCTATGTCTCTAATTCTACCATTCTAGATATTATGTCACAGAGCAGAAATCAGAATACATGAGTGTCACCACTACTGTCTTCCTTCTCTCTCTGGCAAATCTTCCAGGGCATTAGAGATAAACCTTCCACGTTGTCTTCCAAAGTAGTTTAAATGTCACCTGTGTCATAGTCTTCTTATTCCCAAAGGTGATTTACCTACTCCCCTTTTCTTGGGAGTATGATTTCAAAAATATATGTTACCATTATGCTTCTCCTGTAAGAAAATGATGCATTTTACCCTAAAAGAGTGCCTATGTTCATTGGAGTGCCGTATTCTTTCCCAAGATGACTGAAAATAACGTGTGAAATAATTATATTTTTTCAGCCACCCCTTCAGAAGTGTAAAGGGGATATTTGGCTTCTCAGTGATGTTCTTTTTATCACTAAAGTTGTACTTTATACTCCCAAGAACCCTAATTTCCTCTCAATTCTGCCATCTCCCCCACCAATTTTTCTACTTAAAAGAAGACAAGTCATTTGAATACTGCATAGCGATGGAGTAGAAGTCATCATTTAAAGGTATTTGGTGTGTGGACTGGTCCCACTTTAGAGTTCCAAACACCTTTCTTCCCAGAGTAACTTATCATCTCTATCCCTAGCTGACTCAGAGAGAAATGGGACTGCTTAACTTAATATTTTACAAAAACATCCTGGCTCCACTTTGCCTCACAAGAAACTTCAAACGGCAAGATAATTCACACCAACCACTGACATTTTCCCCTGTCTGACTAGGAAATTTTACATGTTTCTTCAAATCACAGTATTTGAAAATATAACATAGCCTGCTGGGATTGGACTTCACTTCTTCAAAAAAGATCATTATCAATGTTAAAATGCAAAATTCAGGCAGAGCTCTGAAAAGTAGCATGTGCTAACTGTGTCCTTTTCACTCACCAAACTAGATTTGTTTTTCTCTCACTTGTTTCTAACTTTAGCCTGAAGGTGATTCTTCCTGGATTAAATTGCAAGTTACTTGAGGGAAGAGATAAAGTAACAGTTTCCTGTATTTCTTACAGTATTTTGTTCGCTGTGGTACTGTTTGGCTTCTGGCATGCTGTGTAGAAGGAGCTGTATGTTAGGCAGGGAAGATTTCAACTACAACAAAAGGAAAACAGTTTGGGTAGCATTTTTTAAAAGTATACTGAATTAACTTCTTAGCTTTCATAGAGACTCTGAGGCAGAGAATGGTATAACTGACAGAAATAGTAGGAAGGGCATTGCTTTTTCTGATTTAGCCATTTAGCTGATTTATTTAGCATCTCTTCACTGAACCTTGAAAGTGGGAACCAATTTCTAAAATTGGAGTACTTAAAATAAATTTTGTCTTTGTCTTTTTGTAGGTTGTGAGCTTAGGGAGGATGGTTTCCTCCCATGTCTAAAAGGCTAATAACATCGCTATCCTAGAGTTGATGTGAAAGTCAGGTGCCATGTCACAATGTATAACACTTGGTGCCTGGCACACAATAATTGTTTTCAGTATTAGCAGCTTTATTTTTGTTATAGTTGTTTTCAGTATTAGCAGCTTTATTTTTGTTATTGGTATTGTTAAATATTATTATTGAACTTCTCCGTGAAGTTCTTTAATGAAACAAAAATATTTTTCTTAAAAATAGCCTCATTTAATTTTGAAACTTTGTTTGGTCTTGTAACTATACAGTGTTCCTCTACCTATAATTTCTAGTCCCACCTTCTGGAAACCTCAGGACTAAAGTCTCTCCATTTCCACCTGCCTAATTTTTATATTGGTGAAAGAGATGTGATCCCGCTACGTCCTCTTTTCTCCAAGTTATGCATGCTTAGGTCTATAAGAGAGTTGTTTTACCATACGTTTCTTGTAACTGGATAATATCGTTTTGGTTTTAGCATTAGTAAAACTGCAATTCGTTCCTGTAAAAGGTGGAATAAATGTTTTGAACTAGCATGTGTCAAAATGTCACACTTCACTTAAGTCTTTAATTTCCCTGAAGTTTGTACCAGATGTCTCATAACTTCAGTAGAAAAACTAAAAACAAACTATTATAATCAACTTTAATCTGTTCTTGTGATATAATTGCATTCAATTTAACATCAAGAAATTATAAACAAGAAGGACTACTTGTTTTTTATTTATATCCTATACAGAAGAAATAAAGTTCCCCATGGTTCCAAAGCAGAATATTCTCATAGTTTTAGTGTTTTTCTCCAATAAATGATGGGAAATGTGCTGTTAATATTCCTTTTCGGAATATACTTTGGCTACTGCTGACTACTCTATTGGGTTTTATTGAAGGTATAAATTTTGAGACACTTATATCAAAGAGCAAGTGTCATCTCAAAGAATCATATGGATGAACAACATAAAAATTTCTTCCTGTACCTATTTTTCTGTTCTTTTGTTTATAGAAAGTTCTGTTGTGATCTCTTCCCCCAGCTACACATAAGGGTGACTTAAGTATGAATGGTTTGCTAATTTGTCTTGTAGGTTAAATCTTTTTTAGTTCTGTTGTGGAAATAGGGAAGAAGGATCTGACATGTGGCCTATCTAGACTTTTCCTGTTTTACAAATTATCTGGGCCTACTAATCAGGAGGAGGCTTCTTCACTTGTCTTTCTTTGCCATGCTTTTCCTCTGAGCATTCAGCGCATGGATTGGAGTCCACCTGAGCATCCATTCATCTTGTTAAATTCTCATGAGAGTTCACCTCTGTAGTCTTTAGTAATTCATCAAAAACTTAAGCAAATTTTTTCTTACCAACTTATATAACATTGCTTACATTCAATATCTCATTGTAACACCTGCCTTTCCTTGCATTTCATGTTAGGTTAGTTGACTGCTCTCTGAACTCAGGTAACAAAAGAAATTATGATTTTTGTAGATGGCTTGGCTTTTTGTTCTTGTTGTTGGTGATGTTGCAGTTGCCCTGTGGTCGGGGCACAGGGTGATGACACCCTTTCCATAGTTCTACATGTTCAGAACATGTCAACCACACTTACAAGTTTTAAGGTTGGATTTTTATAATGTATTAATTTTATGTGTCTGCAAGTGTCTTTTGTGTTTCACTTTTTTCAACTTTTTCCTAGTTGGAGTTAAAATATGGACTTTTTACCTTGATGGAAAAAGAAAGAGATTATAATTCAGTTAAGGAAATGAACTCTTCTTAGATTCATTTACAGAAATTTGTAACTAACTTTAAAGTGAAATCCTATATGAAATACAGTCAAATGTGGTAAGAGGATTAACTTAGTTTGAGTTTATTTATTTTGGTATTTGCTGGATAACTGGGAATTTATTTATTTCAAACTATTTCACATGGGTCTTGATTTTCTTGTTGTTGTTAGTGGTGCTGTATTCTGTTTTATTGGTGGAAGGAAAGAATTATCTTCTCTGAAGAAAACATTATGCATCTGCAGAGATAAGACCTGGTTGCAAAACTAAAGAATCATAAGAGATTTAAAAACTCCATTTAATTTAATTTCACCAAATTTTATTTTTAGGTAATATATAAAACTAAGTTTTATATTGTTTTACTTACTCTCAAAGACAGAAAACCCCAAATATTCCTTGAAAAGCCAAAAAGTGAAGTCATAAATTTATTCCATCAATAATTTTTTAAGCACATTTTTCTGTGCTTAGGAAATTAACAAACACTAGTATATGACAGGGAACAAATGAAAATAGTATCCTTGAACTCCTGTAAGTTTAAATTCCTTCTGATTAACACTGGACCTCCATCAAGTATTGATTCTAGGTGGACTGAAATTAATCAATTATACAGCCATGAAAAATAGATATCATTAGAAACAGTAAGGATTCCTTTGAAGGAAAATTGTAAGTTTCCATAAGAAAGAATTAAAGTGAAACTGAATTAGAAGGTAAAGAGAGCATAACAAAGTAACTACTGAGAAAATTACTTTTAAAATGAGATATATAAGAAAAGTACAATTTGGAGTTAACTGGGGTATGCATAGCATAATTAGTTTGTGAATTGTTTTTCAATCAAAGTATCCATACCTGCCATGCTAAACATTATAAACCTTCATTCATACTTATGATAAATGGGCCTGACAGACATTTCTACCTTGGACTGGCCCAGCTGTAACTCAGAAAGCAAAAGAGAAAGAAGCGTAAGATGAAAGACTAAATGTAGTTTAAAAAGCACTGTCGTTGATTATTTACTATGTGATAAGAACTGTGTAAGGACTTCTATGGGATATCACATTTATTCTCCTGACATCCCCAAAGTTATTTCTAGTCCATGATGGAATAATTGATATTAGATTCCTCCCACCCTCTATGAAATACTGGGAAACTGGGCAAAATCTATGAAAACAGTGTTCACATGCTGAACACTGGCAGAAGAGGGCCCGATTCCTCTCTAAAAAGAGTGGGGGAAGTATTTGATCAGTACAATTCTTCAAAGATTCTACTTCCAAGTACTTCATGATATTCCACACAAATGATGAGAAGTTATCAGAGTATGGTGATCTCAATGAGAGAGAAAATGGAACTCAAAGACATGAAAGTAAGATAATTTACTGGGCAAGATAATGAATAAGCACAAGCTATGCAGAGAAAGTGCTCTTGAGATACAATTCAAAGTCCCCTTGCATCTTGGTGAACACTAAGTTTCACTTGTATAGGATGAGATTCAGCAAAGCCAAGAAAAAGATTATTAAGAAACTAAGAGGGAAATATTTTACAGGTCCCACAGACAACTAGAATACATTTAAATTGTAAACAGTCAAAATACAACAACTTTGTGAAATACAGAAAATAATCTTTAGAAAATTGTAAGAGTCACCCTTTAATCGTTAAGACTAAATGAGCCCTAGAATAAAGGTGATTTCAGACATGGTCTAATCAATCCAGGAAATGTGCTTTGAGGAAAGAAGGGAGGGAAAGACAGAGAAAGTTCAGACTAATCTACTAGTAGTTTAACTGCCTGTAAACATTATGCAAAGGAAGTCAACAAAAGAAGACACTCAATGTAATACTGTCAATTAAAATAAAAATACAAAGCAACCATTCTTAAAAGAACAGAAAGTAAGACACAAAGGATTGCAATCCCTGAGATGAGAAATTAACTGGGAAATTCTTTTCTTTTTCTACTTACTGTCTAGAGAAAATATCCAGGTCCCAGTGAAAGGAAGATGCTCAGAAAAGTCTCCCTCAGCTGATGCAACACAAATATTAGAACAAAAATAAGGTGAATTTTCTTGTAAATAAAAACTAAGAGAATCCATTGAACTACATCTTTATTATATATGGAAGAACATCTTTGTGCTGAAGGAAATACTAGCAGAAGAAAACTTTGATCTGCAATAGTGAATTAAATAATGCTAGAAATGAGGAAAGTCATGAAAAATAAATGTGATATTTTTCATTTTAGTCTTTTAGAGATATAATTTTCTACAGAAAAAATGATAATGCATTATAGGTTTTATAAAATAGGTAGAAGTAAAATGTGTATCATAAATTATGATGGAATGTCATTAGAAACAAAACTGACTAATTCAGGGTAGATATTGGAAGGCAAAAAACGGGTGAATGATAGTGAACATGACAACAAAGGACACAAAGTGAAACAATTTTTAAACTTAAATAATCCTTTAAAATCAGGAAATAAAAAGTGAACAACAAATGGGATATATAATAAGATTGTAATTTTATCACCATGTGTCTGTAATTGATTTTAATCAAAGGGGAACAAAATTTGAATGACAAGGTACAGTGGGTCAGTTTGGATAAAAATAGAAGAATCAATTATATAATGCTTACCAGAAGCCCATTTTTATATAAAGATAGATATTAAAATTTTAAAATCTGGAAAAAATTAAACAGGACAATCTTCCATCTTGAATTGGAGTGCTATATTAGTAACAGGCAACTAAGCTGCAAGACAAAAAATTATCTCCAGAGATAGAATGAGATCTTCCATAATGATGAGAAGTACGATTCACTCACAAAACATAACAATCCTAAATGTGCAAGTAGCTGATAGAACTCCTTCGAGCCATGTGAAGAAAATATGACAGAACTGAAAGTACAAATTGACAAATTCACAATTATAGGTGGAAATTGCAAAACTCCTCTCTCGGTAATTGATAGATGAGTAGACAGAGAAAATCATTACACAGATAGAAAACTTGAGCAATAGTACCAGCCAACCTGACCTGATGACCATTTATAGAACAATCTACCAAACAAGAATAGAATTCACATTTACAAAATCAGAAAATATGCTGTGGGACACAGTGAGTCTCCGTAAGTCACTTAGTGTGCCTCTCAAATACTGTTTTAGCATTCACTTTATTTATTTTTTTAATTCATTAAGTTTATTGGTACATACTCTTAAGTGAAATAAATAGCATTCATTTTATAGATGAAGAAACCGAAACAAAAGTTAAATAAGTCAATCAGTAAAATACCATGGCATTATTAAACATGATGCTATTTCAAAGCTTATAAGCTTTACATTAATTTATTTAAAATATTGCCCCAAGCCATCATCTTTTCTTCCTGAGGTTAATCAAGTAGGCAGATGTATAGTAAATAATTGGAAAACAATTACAAAACTCTGATAAACTGGGATATCTCTTAGGGTTCTAAGGTTTGTCTGATATAGCCCTATGCCAAGCCTCTTGAATAAGGACTGCGTTCCTTGCATTCACAAAATTATCCTTTTTTGAACTGTAAATCCTGTGTTCTCAGAAATAATTGGTTTTTTCCTTACTAAACTCTAGTCAGACTTTCGGAATTTACCATACTTTGGCCATTCACATAAAAAAAAAGCAATGAAAGTAAAATGAACATTGAAAGAACCCAACATCCTCAGAAATTCAGCTACCTGTAAAGAGAAAGAAAAACAGGAATTAGAGGGGAAGGAAAATATCCAGACAGGTCTTTGGCTTCCATTAATGGAGTGAACTGTCCACAACTATCTTTTGAAATAATCTGTAAGAGAAGATGAGAGGGAAAGAGACAATTATACCTACGTAAATTAATTTTCACCAGAGGTCTAGTCATTGTCATCAACTCTCATCCTTTCAGACTTGATTCTTGCTCTTTTTTTTCAAGAAAGACAGTGAATTTAAGAACAAACACAATCCCATATCTAGGTACCATCCCAACATTTTTATGACTCACAGCATCACAAGGACTTCCATGTTTCTTCCTTCATCATCCATTATAACAACACATACACTGCCTAGAAGGCAGCTGTCCCCAGAGAAAACATGACTGGTCAACACAGTTGAACACTAGCAGCACGATCAGATTTGAATTTAACTTTTATGAGATTTATACTTTAAAATTTAGATTTTCTATGCTTGGGATAAAATTAAAAAGTCAAAACTATAAAAGTGAATTAGAACAGGAAAATGAAAATGTTTAATATAAAAAGTGAAATATGAAAATTCCAGGTGAATCTTTCTGAAGCACTCAATTGATCCTGCCATACAGGACAGCTTAGCTGTTCTTAACATGAAAGGAAAAGCTTCTCCTGATTTGGAGAAACACCTTATGTTAGGAAATTATGTTATAAATGACTTGTGATTGTCTTGCTTTATAACATGGCTCTTTACATCATTTTCTATTTTTTTAAAAAAGGCTGAATAAATAAGGCTGCCATTTACCACTAAATTATACTAAAATATGTAATGATGATGTTGTGAATACATTGTGTACATAGTATGAAACCTTAACATGCTTTTTTTCAGTTTTTAATTTTTTCTTAGTACATAATTATTACATTCCTCTAGAGGTGTTGGTCTATGTATGTAACACTTCTTAATTTTTTTTTTGGTTTCCTTCCCACTTCTTTCTTAATCCCTTTCCCTTTTTGAAAAAAAAATATATCCTTTTTTCCTATTATCTGTCTTTTATTTTGCTCTTTTTCATATTTTAATTTTCTACATATGAAAGAAGCAATATTTAAGGTTATGTGTCTGATTTATTTTACCTAACATTATGTTCTTATGTACTTCATTTTGTCCTTCTTTATAGTATAAATATAATATCTTATTTAATTCATTCATCTGTTGATGGACATACAGGATGCTTCCAAGATTTACCTATTATGAGATGAGCTGCTATAAACATGAGTATGCATGCATCACTCCAATATTATATCTTTAGGACTTTGGGTCAGATACACTAAATGGGGAGAGCTGGGGGATGAATGGAATTCACAGTTTTAGTTTTTAAGGAATCTCCATACAAGATTTTCACAATGCTTGCACTACTTTACATAATCATTAACAATCTATTCCCTGCAGGCTCACCAGCATTTATTATTATTTGGTTTCTTGATAGCCATTCTTTCTGGAGTAAGGTAAAATTTTGGTGATGTTTTAGTTTTAATTTCTCTATTGGCTAAAGATGTTGTAACATTTTAAAAATATATTTATTGGCCACAATTACTTCTTTTGAAAAGTGACTATTTCATATGCTTATTTTTTGATTGGGCCTTTTATTTTTGGGGGGTCTAGTTTTTGGTGTTCTTTATATATCCTAGATATTAGTCTTCAGTCTAAAGAATAGCTGGGAAAATGTTTTTCCCTTTCTACAGGTTGTCTCTTCACTGTGTTGGTTGTTTCATTTACTGTGCATAAGCTTTTTAATTTAATATGATCCCATTTGTTGAATTTTATGTTATTTCTTGTGTGATTGTGGTTTTGTTCAGAATATTCTTGCCAATATCTTTAATAGTTTTACATAACGTACTTTTAACATTAAAGTGTTCTTCATAGATGAAAATATTTTTAAAAATAGTATTTATGCATTGTTTTTATTCCTGGAAGAAACTATATCCAATAAGAAAAGTAACCACTGTGACAAAACATTTGTTGACATCAAGATACAGCTCCACGTTGAAAGAGACGGAATTTTCCTTTATTTCTCAGCAAATTGGAGGAATTTATACAGTAATTTTCCCTGAAATTCATGACAAAAGATATATAATTATAAATGTTTTGCTCTTATCTGTATTCTTCAACCAGTTAATGGCAAAATATTTGGCCTTGCCACATTTATTTTTTATTTTTCCTAATTTGCTATTCATTGTCTGATATGACTTGAGTCTAGATGTCCCCAAAACCTCACGCAGTCATAGGTGCAGCTTTTCAGAGCTCGCTAGATCCAGGGCATGTAGTACTGGAATTAAGGGTTTGTGGTACTAAATTAGTCCACTGATTAAAATTAGCATAGTTCTAGGTATGGATGATGGAAGCCTCACACTGGGTGTGCATGGCACCAATCAATAGGCTTGGAGTCTGAAGAGAATATAAAGGGAAAGAGGGAATGCAGGTTCACTGCTGCTTAATGCTGCTTCACTGTTTCTTGCCTGCTTTGGATGGACTATTTCTTCTCTGCAGTGCCCCTCTGGCATAGTACCCTGCCTTCGAACCATCCAGGTATGAACTGCAACCTCTACAAACTATGAACTGAAATATACCTTTCTTCCTTTAACTTTGGGTGTCCAATATTTTTTTTCAGCAACAAGAAAGTAAGACAGATTTTTATACCAACAGTGGGGTTGTTGCTGTGACAGTATCTGGCCATGTGGCTCAGGAGCCTGTGGAACTGGCTAGCATGGAGTTTGGGAAGGTTTGGAAATAGTTATAGAAGCAGCCCTGGAATATTGGAAGCTGAACTTGATGACATATTGTGGTCAGAGCTCAGAAGACGAGAATGTTGAAAAAAATGCATCTGGTAAAGAATAAGCTCAGGAGATTTCAGTTAGGAACAAGAAATACATTGGATGTTGGACACCAAACCATGTGTCTTATACTTTGATAGAAAATTTGTCTACATTTTACTCATGTCCAGAGACTGCCCAAGAATGAGATTAAGGGAAAGGACTAATTAACTTGGAGAAAGAAATTTCAAGATAGTCTAAGGTTGAGGGTATGTCCTGGATACTGTTGAGGGCTGTTAGCCAGATCTTTTTTGAGAATTAAGAGCAAAGAGCCCAGCAGAACCATTTAAAATGTTTTAGGTTTGGCCAGAAAGAAAGCTCAAATAAAGTTGTAAACTGCAAAGTTGGACCAGAGGAAAATTTGGTTGCTAAAAATCAACAGGGCAATAGAAAAGATGGCCTGAAGACAATACAAGAACCAGCAGGAATCCACCCTTTGTGACCTTAAAATTGCAATGGTGAAAGACTTTGCTTTGAGAGTAGAACCCCAGAGCACCATGTTCCATAATGGCTGTGGGCTAGAGAATTTGTTCCTTCAGATTTGGTTCATATTGGTCAGCAATCGAGGCACTCAACCCCTACACCCACCGAGAAGCCTGGCTTCTGATCCAGCTGGCAGCAGACTTTGGTGTCGTCCACATGGTACTGGTTTCAGGCACATGCAGAATCCAGAAATTGTGGGGTCAGGAAGGCTTCCACCCAGATTTTAGAAGAAGACCTAGGAGCCCAGGCAGTGTGCACCTAAGACGACAGTGTGTGAAGTTGTGAATGTGAACCTGAAGGTGCATTGGAGACCCCAGGAGATTGGAGAAGCCATTAATGTGTATCATCTAAAGACAGTTGCAAGCAATGTGGAAAGCCAGCCCAAGAGAGAAGCTGAAAGAACTGCAGTTACCTACAGAACCATAGTTGTGTCACCACCCAAGCCCTTTGGAGTTCAAATCTTGTCACAGATTATCCTGGATGCTGGACATGGAACTAAAGGACTTAGTGTTTGCCCTGTTTGAATTTGGACTTGCTTGCATCCCATTCCTTTCTATCCTCCTACTTGAACCTTTTGGAATGGAAATGTTTATCTTGTGCCATTGTATATCACAAGTGTTTAATTTTCTTTACATTTGTACAAGGGCTCCCAGTGAAGAGTTTGCCTTAAATCTCAGAGGATATTTTGGACATAGACTTTTCAGCAATGCTGAAACTGTTAGGACTTTGGCAACTCTTAGAAATGGAGTAAATGCCTTTTGCATAATGGGATGTGCATGAGTCTTTTGGGAACCAGGGGTAGAATGTTATGGCTTGGGTTTAGATGTCCCCTCAAAACCTCACATGGTTTACAGAGCTGGCTGGGTCTAGGCCATGTGATACTGAGATTAAACATGTGTGGTACTAAATTAGTCCACTAATTAAAATTAGCATAGGTCTAGGTATGGACGATGGAAGTCCCACACTGGGTGTGAGCGGCGCCAATCAATAGACTTGCAGCCTAGGTAGACTATAAATGGAGAGAGGGAAGGAAGGATTTTTTTGCTGCTCCTTGCTGTTTCACTGTCTCCTGCCTGATTTAGCATGTTCTATTTCTCCTCTGCAATGCCACTCTTCCATGCCACCCTGCCTTGGAGCCAGCCAACTATGGACTGAAATGCCTACTGAGCTGAAATTAACCTGTCCTCCTTTAACTTTATTAGTATCCAGTATTTGTCTCAGCAAGAGAAAAATAACTAAGATATTGTCAAAAAGAAGTTTTAATGTATGTCAATGATTTGTTCCATTGAGAAAAAAGAAAAACTGTTGTAAAAACTTAATTTTTTTCATTTTTTCTTGTCTGTGGGATTAAGTGTCTTCAAATTCACCTCCTTGGGTTCCTGGAACATGCCCTGATATGGAGATACAGGTTCTACATAAACAACTTTACTTTTTACAACAAATTTGAGAATTTTTGGCATTAATATAACCACTAACTACATAAATATATTGAGAACCAACCTCATTGCTTTATGCAGAATATTTCATGGAGTGTTAAACTTAGAAGACCAAGTCTAACTCATTATCTACAGAGTTGAGGATATCTTACAGATAAATCCCAGCTGCAAACCATGATAGCAAGACTGGATTTAATGTTTGACTTTCCTGGTGACAGGGTGAGTAATGTGAGCCTGAGTTAACCCTCAGCTAGGACAACTTGATGTATTAGGAAGTTCTTGCACTTTGTCTGCAATAGCCTCTTAGTCAAGGAAAATAAGTTTCTTTAGAGGAGGATTAAATAAAACAAACCAAAAGAGCAAGATCTCCTTCATATATATATTTATATTTATAAAGGGTTTCCTTCACCTTTCAGTAGTAGTACTGGCAAGCATGAACTACTTGGTTTTAATCCAAGCTGTTAGAAAAATAAGAGACCAAGAGGAAGAAGGTAGCAAGACATAGAACTTCTGTAAACTGACAGATTACTTCAAATTCATTGTTATGGGTCTTTCGGTGTTTATGAGAATAACTATCTTATAATATGTTAGATGTGGCAATAATCATAAAAATAGAAATAAATGAATTTGACAGATTGGGGTTCCACGGTAATTCTTGAAATAATATGCATATCTGTATTCTCTAATGTGAATGTCAAAGGTTTGTTTTTCTAATTTCCGGAGTAGAAGAGTCCATCTGGGATAGCAAACTCAAGATGTGCTTCTTCCCACTTATTAGAATAATAATAATCTTTATGACTCATCACTCAGATTTAATTATTTTCCTTATTATTTCTATAATTTGGAAGAAATCATAAATGCAAAATAGGAATGTATAAATAACAAAATATGTATTTTAACTAAAAATTCAATTGTAAAGAAATGCACCTTTCACAAATAGGAGTCGAATTTTTATGTATACATATTAAAAAGGATGAAAGGTTGTCTCAGATGCTTCTTTAGTTTGTCATGATATACATATTTCATTTCAAACCTTTCTAATATTTTTGTGATATGATGTAACAACCAAAGAATGCTTTGTTAACTAAAAATATTGTAATGTTTTTCCCAAAAACTTTTGACAATAAATCTAAGCTACTAGTAGCAATTAGTATAAGGAATACAAAAATGTTCAATGTACCCAGAGTTTGGCTTATTTTTCTCCTTATTATTACAAATTACTATGGTTCAAGTTGGCTAAGAAAATCTAATCAGAAGAAAATACACTAAGTCCAATATTTTATTCCCAAACTTTTTAGTGAACCTTAGTTTGCATGCCTACTCATTTTTACTTTTATTTCTACATCCAACTTACTATACAGTGAAAAATAATTTTCAATGGAATTCTGAGATATTGCATGAAAGCCATCAAAAGAAGACACCTAAGATTACTGAATTACATTTATGAAAGCAAGAAAGTGAACCAGTACATTATAAAAGGTTTTCAAGAACAGGAATTTGATATCAAACATTTTCTTCTTTCATTTTCAGAGATTAAGACTGTTAGATTAAAATATCTTACAAAAATTCACACAAAAACCAAAGACAGAAACTCAGGCTCCAAAGTAAAGAAAATTAACTTTTCAGTCATATATTTAATAATGATAAGCTCTTTTATGCTTATAACATCATTCTTCAACATAGAGCACTCTAGTGCATGGCCATTCAACTAAATGGTTAGCTTTATTTTCCATGAAGAATCTCACTAACTGATTTTTGCATCATTAGACTCTGGGTCATCAACTACTAAATTAGATGCTCTAGAATATTTTTTGCTGTATAACAATTTGTCCCCATACTTGGCGACCTTAAACAGCATTAGTTATTCCATATTTTCTATAGTCCAATAGTCTGGGGATAGTTTACCTGAATTCAGTCTAAGCACATCACACAGGGCGCAGTCAAATGTGGCAGGGCTTCAGTCTCATCCAAAGGCCTTGACTCTGCTTCAGGATGGCTATTCTGGCATATGCGATTGGCCAGAAATCACCTTCCATTCCTTGACAAATCAAAGCAAGCACAAAGAAGAGGCATGAGAGCTCCAACAAGACAGAAGTCCAGTATTCTACAAACTAATTTCCAATGTTGTATACATTGTTTTTGTTACTTTCTAAAAGGGATATCTAAAAGGTATCATTAGATCCTGCTACACTCCAGAAAAGATTCTACAATGGTGTGAATACTTGAAGGCAGATATATTTGGTAAATATTTTATTACATTACCTACCATATTATCAGACTATGTTTTCACATTAATATATCAATTAAGCTAATGTGTCTTGTAACATAATTTTTCAGAGAAAATCTACTATTGTTTTTTTTTCAAAAAACCATAAATGAATGCACAAAAAGTTTGAGTTGATGGTCACTGGTCTAATTTCTTAACAAAATAAGTGTGGACACTTTCTTGTGGTAAAGGTACTAGATGAATATCCATACTTTGTCTATATCCATACCAGGTAAATTTAAAAAGTTCATATTACAAACTTACTGAGGCTATGGCTCTTGAATTTTTCAAGATTTCGGAATTTCCAACATTTTCTATTTTTAACATTTCAAGTTATAATTAGATATCCACCCTTGAATTTCAGGGCAATTAATTGGGTTTTTAAAACTGATAAAATAATATTAATCCTACATTTAGCACAATTTTATTTTTCTCTATTATACATGCATGTGTATGCCTACACCCATCACCTTACATAGCTGCATACATTTAATGTGCTTCTTATTCAGAAAATCCTTTGCAGACTATGTTATTGTATATAACTATCTAGTGAAAGAACAATCCAAATCTTTACTAATGGCAGTAATTGGTTTTCATTCCTCTTTAGGGTTTGCCTTGGGCAGTCAACTAGGCAGAAAATAAAATTTTGTATTTGCATCTTATTTCTTGCTTCATTAATTTTATTAACTTCCAAACTGATGAATTCTTGGAATTAAAATGTCATTTACATTTAATACCAAAAATCAGTTTCTTTACATTTAAACCACTTAATTGTGTTTTTCAGTTCTATTTCTAAATTGTGTTTGTCAAAGTCTCAATTAGATTTATGTCATAGGGAATTAACTAAATAGTAGCAAGACTAAATGAGATTTTTTAAATAAGAAATTGGAAGACTACTTAAAATATTTGGTCTACAATGTAGCCATTTTGTCCTGTGTAACTAAAGGTATATATCTCGTACTTGTCAGTGATGTATGTATAGGTAATTGTTGATTTATACAGAAAGATGAAATCTAGGCACCTAAAGTGGAGACCTTTCTGTTTTCCTACAAGTACAGACTGTGTGGCATTCGTGTGGCATCTCATTTAATAAGAGATTTTATTTTAGTATTTACTTACAACAGTGACAAATCGTGGCCAGAAGGAAAAGCAAAGTATGTAATCAATCTTAACACCTTTGTGGTTTTCATGAGAGAATAAAAAACAGCAAAAAAGGACAGAGCAAAGAAGGTCCTTTGAGGCGGAAAGAGAAAAAATACGTTTCGTTCCTGGTACTGATGATGGTGATGATAATAGTGACAACAGAAGTAATAAAAACAATGAAGACTGTTGTTTCTAATCTCTACGGGGGCACTGAAAGTCAGATATTTTCATTACAGTTTCATACATGAGAATATTTGAAGATCAGAGAGGACAAAAATTTGCCTAAAATGATAATTTTTTAAGTTAAATTATTTGTAGAAAAATGGATGCACCTTGAGACCATAATGATATAAATCAAACCCACAAGCTGAAATATCACATGGTTTCTTTTATATGACAAATACAAAATATAAATAAAGAGCAAAATAAAAGAATAAGAAAAAGGGAGAAAGATCTTTTGCAAAAAAAAAAGGAAACATATTGAGAACTTTTAAAGAAGAGGAAATTTTAACTTATAAAAAAATAAACCCTGTAGTGGATGGTGAACTATACCTACTGTCACCTGACTAAAATTCCAAGAGTTAATAGAGCAAATAAAATATGAAAAGTCTAATTTAGATTAATATCACATTCAAATTCTGATATAACATTAGGATGATTTCAATAATTACTGACTCAATTCTTGCTAAGAGAAAATATTAAGAGCAAGAGATTTGGAGTCAAACAAAAATAGGAGAATATCAGCTTGGCCACCAGCCACATAACTTTA
Organism: Heterocephalus glaber; assembly: GCF_000247695.1. Next base: position 39,738,567 of record NW_004624732.1, on the reverse strand, counting down.
TATTGAGATTCTTTTTGTTTTATTTTTTAATATAGAGTTTATATAAGCCTCAGAGAGCTAGTGTGGTGATTTGAGGAAACTATAAGCTTTCTAAGTGGATATTGCATATTATTATTATTATTATCAGTAACATAGATATTTGAAAAAAATCTACCCCTTATGTTTATATAGGACTAGAAAACATTGTTACTTGATGTCTCTCATTCATGTCCTCAACTATATTTATTGGTATGGTATGATTTTCTTTAAGAATTGAAGTGAAAAAGGAATAAAATACGTTTTCTTCCCTTTAGTCCATTCCCATGTCCTTTCTATCTCCAGCTGCTCAATGACTTGGAATATATCTGGCAGTTGGTAATAGGACAGAATATTCAACAACTTATTAGGGTATTGAGGCTGTTTTCATTTGTTTGATTTCTCATAGTCTACTAACTTTAAAAGGGGACAAACATAATTCTGTTTAATAAATAGGGTATAGGGAAATTATTTGTGAACTCATTTATTAGTTGTGTTTTATGTTTTAGTCCATGGAATAGATTATTTAGGTTAATTCAATGGCAGTGGGGATGGATTGATGGGGGTGAACTTGACATAACAGTCAGAAGAAATACTTCCAGCACATATGGACACATAGAGAAAGAAAATTAGGATGAGGGGACACTGATTTTGGGTAAGGGTTAAGTATGGGTTAGATTTGCATGGAAAATTCAAGTGATCAGTTTTGTACATACGACATTTTGTATACTACATCCAAGATGCCAAGTGTATCATTTTTCAAAGAAAAGTGGAATTCCAGGAAAAGTTAACAGAGAGATATAAATGTTGGAGATTTTATCTGAGAGATAAATTCAAAAAGCTGGTGAGAGTTCACATTTCAATCATTATGGAAAGCAATATAAAGATTTCTCAAAAAAGTAAAAATAGAACTACCATATTTTTCAGCAATCCCATTTCTGTGTATAACTCCAAAGGAAATAAAATCATTACCTCAGAAGAGATATTAACACTCTTGTGTTCATTTCAGCAATAGTCATGATAACTAAAATATGAAATCAATTCAAATGTTCATTAACAGACAAATAAGAAAATTTGGTATATGCACACAATGGGATATTTAGAAGCCTTAAAAGGGAAGGAAATATTGTCACTGCCAACAATGTGGAGAAGTCTGGAGGGCACTTTGTAAGTAAAATAAGCCAGAAAATCTTACAGGCACAGAAAAACAAATACTGCATGATCTCACTTGTAAGTGGAAACTAAGTAAATCAAATTCATGCAAACAGATAGTAGAATGTTGGAGAAAGGGGAGATGTTGACCAAACTATTGGTTCCTACAGTTGGGAAGAAAACATTTTGGTGATTATTGTACAGTATGGTAACTATAGCTACTTCTAATACATTATATGCTTGAAAATTCCTGAGAGTATATTCTATGTGTTATCACTACAAAAGAATATGATAAGTATGTAAGTTGGTAGGTTAATTGCCTCGCTTTAATCATTCCTAATTCAAACATGTATGAAAATATCATATATTATAAATACATTAAATTTTGTTTCTCAATTTTAAAACAACTTAGTGAGAAAATAATGAGGTCTTTTGCTAAGCTGTGAGAATATATGATATTTAGAAACCAGTTAAAGAAGAGTTATATATGGAAATTACCTTGCGTAGTGGCCTTACATAGTGGCCTTATTTCTTCAATCTCAACTATTCAAGAGGCTGTGCTAGGAGAACTGTGTTTTAAACCATCCTGGACAATATAGCAGGATGCTGTAAAAAATAAATCAACAACTAAATTAATATATAAATAAAGAAAAGAAAATAAGTAAATTATTTTATTCAATAGTAATAATCACAATTGTATTGTTCAGCTCACACATTTTGTAAAATTAATGTGCTAAACTGTAAGGCAGCTAATTATATTTCACATATTTTAATAGTATTTATTACTGCCAATCAAGTACAGTTGTGTATTAGCAGATTTCTTTAGCTTGCAATAATTATTTCATTGATCATTCGGTTTTTCATCTTTCATTTCCCAAGGATATTGGCTACTTGCTCTCTGTGTTAGTTTACATATCTAAGCTCTGATAAATTCTTCTGAACCAAATACATTTGTTTTAATTTACCTGAGCAAGAAGGAAGACAGAGAACAATGCAATGATGAAAGTATGTATGAAGTGACCTTCTGTTTCCTTCTTCCTCTTGCCTTCTGATTTCAGGTAATCTGAATGCTTTCATTTGGAATGTATATCTGCTTCTCAACAATCGTGGCTTTAATTAAGGGCTGTAAGTATTTTGGTAAAATTTCAACCAAATCTCAAGGTCTTCAGCAGATTTCCATATTATGTAGGTTTTCTGGGAGGTCTTCAGTCTTATTAAAAACAAGGTCTGTATGGATTATTTATATTCTGGATTAGGCATATAATATAATTTGCTCTTAATTTTCATACCTAAATTGTAAATTTACAAGCTTCCCCCTGAGTGTTTTTTTTTAATGACGAAAACTATAAAAAACATTTTTTTAAGGAAAATATTTTTTAATTATTTAAAAATTATTTTTAAAAAATAATTGTTGGTCAGAATTGTAATTTTGTCTGTGAATTTAAGGCTTATTCACCATTGTCCTATTTCGTCAAAGTTATATTTGTTCTATTCTAAATCATGTAGATATTATTAGAATAATCAAGTTTTTGAAACTAAATGGAGGTAACACAAAGTACTTGCTCAGAGGACTTAGTATACAGATGTCTAAGCTATTATCTTGAGTCAACTCCTCATTTATTTTGCCAAAAGCACATAACAATTAAAGAGAGCTAGGGCTTTCTGCAATGTTGCATTCACCCTCTGACTGTCTAAACGAATCAACATTAACATTTTTGAGTTTGTTTCTATTTTCCACTTTGAATGATCTAGGTATCATATCAGTCATAGCTTCTTAATATTTTATAATTATTATTAAATTTGTTCTAGTACACCTTAAAGTAAAACTTGATATTAAAAATCGTTTTTTCTTTTTGCTAATTCTTTTATTGGTACATTTTAGGTATGCAATACGTTTACATTTATCATTGGTGCTTGTACCTGAACATGATGTATCTTGGTTCTTATTTTTTCCCCATTGCCTGTGCACCCTTCACCCCTTCCACACTTCCCTATTTACATAGATTTCATTTCCATTTTTTCTTTCCTCATAATGTTTCCTTTCCCTTCTTTCCTTTCCCCCTCCCCTCCCAATTCCACTACCACTTTGGACCTTTTCTTCCTGTTTCAAATCATCAATTATTCATTTTAATCATGTTAATCCTCATTTACATTTTCAGGTTCTCATAGTAGAGAAACTATTTCATATTTATGCATGTGGGTCCTACTTATTTCACTTAAGAGTATGGCTTCAATATGCACCCATTCAGCTATAAATGTCTTTAGTTTCTCATTCTTTATGGCTGAGTAGCACTCAATTTTATAAAAAAACCACATCTTCTTTATCCAGTTTCCAGTTGATGGCCACTTGGGCTGTTTCCAAGCTTTAGCTATTACAAATTGTGCCTATAAACATGGGTGCACATATATCGCTGGGGTATGATTCCTTTAATTCTTTTGGGAAGATACCCAGCAGGGGAATAGCTGGGTCAAAAGGGACCTCTAGTCCTAGTTCTTTGAGGTATCTCCATACTGATTTCCACAGTG
>NW_004624732.1:39658108-39733944 GCF_000247695.1 Heterocephalus glaber | reverse complement strand
TTTTGGAAGTATGGCCATTTTCACTATATTGGTTCTTCCTACCCAGGAATAAAGGATGTGTTTCCATTTTCTTATATCCTCTTCAAACTCTTTTTTTTCAGAGTGCTGTAGTTTTCAGTGTAGTGGTCTTTGCTTCCTTTGTTAGATTGGATGCTATATTGTTTCCCTAATTTCTCTCTCTCTCGGTAAGTCTGTCATTTATGTATAAGAAGGCTATTGTTTTTTGAGTGTTGACCTTGTATCCAGCTACTCTACTGAATCTGTCAATTAAGTCTAGAAGTCTTTTTGCAGAAATTTTTTGGGTCTTCTAGGTAAAGTATAATATTGTTAGCAAATAATGACATTGTAACTTCTTCCTTTCCTATCTTTATTCCTTTTATTTCTTTCTCTTTTCTAATTGTTGTGGCCAGTGTTTCCAGAACTGTATTGAACAGGAGTGATGATAGTGGGCATCCTTGTCTTGTTCCTGATTTTAGCATAAAAAGTTTCAGTTTTTGACCATTTAGTATGATATTGGCTGTTGGATTTCATAGATAGCCTTAATCAGGTTAAGATAAAGAATTTCTATTCCAAATTTCTGTAGGGTTTTTGTCATGAATCGGTGTTGGATATTGTCAAATACTTTTTCTGGATTTAATGAGATGATCATATTGTTTTTGTCCTTGGCTCTCTTAATATAGTGTATTACATTTATTGATTTAGGTAGGTTGAACCATCCTTGCATCCCTGGGATAAATCCGACTTGGTCAGGGTGTATGATCTTCTTGATGACACTCTGTATTCTGTTTGCCAGTATCTTGTGGAGGATTTTTCCATCCATGTTCATTAGGGGGATTGGCCTGCAGTTCTCTTTTTGGGTTGAGTCTTTCCCTGGTTTTGAATCAAAGCAACACTTGCTTCCAGGAATCAATTTGGAAGCCTTGGTTCCCTTTCAATTTTATTGATGAGTTTATAGAATAATGGTGACAGTTCTCCTTTTAATGTTCTTATGGAATTCAGCAGTGAAGCCATCAGGACCTGGGCTTTTCTTTGTTGGTAAATTTTTTATTACATTTTCAATTTCACTTATTGTCATTGGGATGTTTAGAATTTTGATATATATTCTTCATTTAACTTTGGCAATTCATGTGTATCCAGGAATCTGTCCATTTTTTCTGTGTTTTCCATTGTATTAGAGTACAGGTTCTCAAAGTAAATATTAATGATCCTCTGGTTTTCTGCTGGATCTGTTGTGCCTTCAGCTTTTTTGTTCTTAATTGCATGGATTTGAGCCTTTTCTTTCCTTCTTTTGATAAAGTTGGCTAAAGGTTTAACAGTTTTATTTATTCTTTTGGAAAATCAACTCTTTGATTCATTGTTTTTTTGTATCATTCTCTTAGAGTCCATTGAATTGATTTCTGGTCTGATCGTTATAATTTCTTTTCTTGTATGAGCTTTGGGTTTGTTATCCTCTTCTTTTTCTAGGAGCTTAAGGTTCTGCATTAGATTATCTGAGCTCTCTCTGTTTTCCTAATATGGGCATTCACTGATATGTGTTTCCCTCATAGAACTGCTTTCATTGTGTCCCATAGTTTCCTGTATGTTGTACTGGCATTTTCATTTACTTGTAGAAACTGTCTAATTTCTTTTCTGATTTCCTCTGTGACTCATTGGTTTTTCAGGAGAGTGTTATTTAATTTCCATGTGTTTGTGTGAGTTCTGAGGATTCTTATGTTATTGATCTCTAATTTCTTTGCACTATGGTCGATAATATATAGGGGGCAGCTTCAATTCTTTTACATTTAGTCAGACATGTCCTATGAGTTAGCATGTGGCCTATTTTGGAGAGTGACCTGTGTGCAGCCAAAAAGAATGTGTATTCTGATTTTGTGGGGTGGAACACTATGCAAACATCTATTAAGTCCATTTGTTCAATAGTGTGGTTCAGTTCTAGAATTTCGTTGTTAATTTTTTGTCTAGATGATCTGTCTATTTGTGATACTGTGGTATTGAGGTCCACCACTATAATTCTATTAGTACTTGTTTGGTTTTTCATGTCCATTAATATTTGTTTTGTATAGTTGGGGGCATTCCTATTTGCTGCATATATATTTATGATTGTCATCTCTTCCTCTTGGATTGTTCCCTTCACAAGGATGTAATGACCATCTTTGTCCCTCTTAATTAGTTGTGGCTTGAAATCTACTTTGTCTGCAAATTAGATTGCTACCCCTGCTTTTTTCTGTTTTCCTGAAGTGTAGAGAACTGTTTTCCATCCTTTTACTTTCAGTCTACAAATTTCTTTTTGAGTTAGGTGTGTTTCTTGTAAATGGCATATTGCTATATTTTGCCTCTTAATCAGTTCTGCCAGTCTATTTCTTTTGATTGGTGAGTTGAGGCCATTACCATTGATGGTTACAATTAATAGATGTCGACGCATCCTTGTCATGATGTTTTGTTCCTGTTGGCTTTTTTATTTCTTATTTTTCTCCCTTTCCCTTTAGTTTCTTACCTTGCCTGGTGGCTTCCCTCTGTTTGGCCTCATGTAGTTGTGACTTTCATTGTCTTTTTCTAAGACATTGCTTAGAATTGTTTGGAATGCTGATTTGGTGTTCATGAAACTTCTCAGGTGTTCTTTGTTGTGGAAGTATCTAATTTCCCAATGATTTTGAAAGATTATTTTATAGGTTGGATGTTATTTCCTTTTAGGGCTTGAAATACTTGACTCCAGACTCTCCTTGACTTGAGGGTTTGTGTTGAGAAGTCTGCTGTGATTCTGATGGCCTTTCCTTTGTAGGTGATTTGTTTCTTTTCTCTACTTGTAGGATTTTGTTCTTCTGTTGAATTTCTGGAATCTTGACTCTTATATGTCTAGGTGTAGTTTTTTTTTTTTTTGCTTCTGGCTAGTTTGAGTTCTATATGCCTCTCTTATTGGTATGTCCAATTCTCCACATCTGTCTGGGAAGTTTTCTACTATTACTTCTGTAAATAGTGTGTTTTATGTCAATTGTACTTTCTCCTGTTTTTTTTGTGGACTCCTATCAGTCTTATGTTATTCTTCTTTGCATCATCTAGGAGCTGCTGGATTGAGTTCTGATAGTCCCTTACTACTTTTAAGAAATCTCTGTTTTCAAAGTCCTTGACTGATATCCTGTATTCTATATCTGATATTCTATGTTCAGATTCCCTTAATGTGCTGTGCATACATTCAGTGGAGATTTTAATCTCCTGAATATCTGTTTGAATATTTCTTATGGATTCCATTTCTTTCTTTTGTTGGGCAATCATGGTTTCCATTTCTTTGTTATGCTGGGCATTCATGGCTTCCAGCATGTTTCTGAGCTCACCTATTTTTTTTTTTTTTTTTTTTTTTTTTTTTTTTTTTTGAGTACTGGGGATTGAACTTGGGACCTTGCACTTATGAGGCAGGCAGGAGAAACACTGAGCTAAATCCCCAGCCCTCATCTATTTTTTTTATCTGTTTCTGTTCTAGAGCCTCTAATCATGTTTTTCACTCTGCACACTGTCTCTGTAATTATCTAGGACATTATATCTGCTTTGTATTTTCCTAGAGCTTCATTCATCTGTTTTGTTTCTTCCTGTGCTGTCAGTTCAGGGTGTCCAGTTGGTTGATTATGAGACTTTTCCACCTCATTTTCCCCAGAATTTGCCTTTGGTGGGTTGGAAGTCTGAGTTTGTGCCTTGCTTAAATGCCTTGTCATTTTTATTTTTGGTACTGTACTTGGTTTAATTCCTGGGATAATACTTCAAAATTGCTTATTGTAAGTATATTTTTTGATGTATTTAGAACCCTTATGGAATGATTGCTTCTCAGAGGTGTCTTCCAGATATAGCTAGTCTTTAGGTTTTGACTCTCTAATGACTCTGAAGGCTGTCTCATTTTCATTATACCAGGAAGGACAACTGATTAGATCAATCACAACACCTTAGCCCAAGTGGTACAATCAGCAATACCACAGCATCAAGTACAGCTTAGAAAATGACAATTTGTAGTAGTTCTTATTCTATCACCTTTAACTGTGTGAATTAAAACAAAATGGAGGACCAACCCAACATATATTTATAGTGAATAAACTCTTCAATATAGCAACTTTACCCTTCGGGATGGGGAGTCAGAAGGAGTTCAGGAGGGCGGGATAGGAGGTAGAGGGATAGGGGAAGGTTATCAGTGAAGCCAGAGGACACAGGTGAGAGAAAGAAAAAGGGAAGAAAAGAAAAATAAAGAAGAAATATGAATTAGGGTCAGAACAGGAACACAAGGGAGATGAAGAAAAATGTGGGACAGCAAGGGAGCAAGGTAGAGAGAGAGAGAAAGAAAAGAAAAAAAGAAAGAAAAAAGAGAAAATAAAATTTAAAAGAGTAGAAAAAGAAAAAAAATTAAAAATAAGAGCAAAAAAATAGTGATAGTTTTGAAAATAACAAATAAAAGATAAGAATGAAGGACCTCATTCAGGGTATGTGTCTGCTGTCATAATAGACAAACAACATTAGCAGCAGTTTGCAGATATAAGTCAATGAGTCTTAACAAGTCAGTTGCAGACCTGTGAGATTCAGGCAGATTTCTGACTGCAAGTCCAGAGTTGAGCTACCTGTCCTCCTGCAGGATTGAACTCTGCAATGTTCTACTGCAGGTTCCAGATGCCCTTTCCCTGAAGACAGTCTTGGTTCTGATGTGAGGTGATGATCCCTCCAACTTTCCAAGTCCTTTGGTCTGGTGTGCCTTTATTGCAGAGATTCTCTTCCCTTTCCAGTGGGCTTCAATTTTCATCAAGGAGCCTGAGAGGGGCCCTCTATCTGTTTTTCACTTCTGCAGCTCAGGACAATGGCTTTTATGCCCACCTGTGCCCCTGTAGTGTGGAACCAGGTAGCTGTACAGCCAAGAGGTCAGAGGCGGGGGGTTGGGCTAGGCATGCCGAGGGGTCCTCACTCTCTCATTGGTCGCAGGTGGGTATGGTGAGCCAGATGGAGCAGAGCTCTAGCTGGCCAAGGACCACTCAACCCATGCTGCTGCACTGGCAGCTGGTGCATGTGCCAAGGGGCAAAATTAAAAATCTTAAGTGACACTGATACCTTTTTAGTTTTGAAAGAAGCATGGAATGTTAGAAAGAATCTCATTACCTTATTCCTTTTTTTTTTTTTGGTGGTTTTGGGGATCAAACTCAGGACCTTGAGCTTGACAGGCAGGCTTGGTACCACTTAGCTATATCCCCAGCCCCACCTGAGCTCCTTTTATACCTTAGCTTTGTAGAATTAGATTTTTTAATTCGGACATGTTTTTAAAATTTTTCTTATTGCATTTTTCTTGTTGTTTTTAACTATTAGTCTATTTGTCTTTAATAGAAACACAATATGTAACTCTGTCTGAAGAAAAACTTTGACCAGAAATTCTGGAAAGTATGACACCAGAGGACTTTGGTTGTTTCAGCATGGGGAATGCTGGCAGCTTTCTGATCACGGCAAGATGTTGGTTACTAAAGCAGGGACAAGTGATCTCTCCATCAGTAGAGTGGCTATCCAGAGGGAGTATAGGTATTTGCTGTACTATGATTGTTTTACCCAACATTCGTACTTTGAAATTTAGTCACCAATATGATAGTGTTAAGAAATAGACCCTTTCAGAGGTGATTAAATCACCAGGGCAATGTTCTATTTGATGGAATTATGATTTGATCCTCTTGTGAAGGATTAGGGATTCAGGGCGATTTGGCACATTTTTTTTTCTTTCTTCCATGAGAAAATACAGAATTTGTCCCCTCTGGAAGGGGACATGCAGAGAAAGAGTCATTCACCAGAATTGATCCTACTGATGTGTTCATTTTGGACTTCATAGCCTAAAATAACCAATAGCAAATGAATTACTATTGTTTGTAAGTGTGATATTTTATTATAGCAGCACAAAAAGATTAAGATATCATTCCCAGAATTTATAGTCTGTAAATAACCAGTACAATAATGACTAATATGCTATTAAAAATGCAGAATTTATTAAAGTTAGGTTTTTTGTTTGTTTGTCTGCACTATGGCTATTACTTTTGGTTAAATTTTGTGACTAGAAATGTTATGCCTATGAAATTTAATTTACAAAGTAGAATTAATAGAAGAATAAATGAAAAGTAAACATTAATAATCAGGTGTTAAAAATGTTAAAGCTACTGAGCTTTGTTATATGGTGGTAAAATATTTGAGTTGGATCTGTCAGCTAAAGTACATTTGAAACTAAACCATATACCAAGGGAGAAATAAGATTGTTCAGGTGACTGACACCACGCTGTCAATTTCTTCAAAGTCATAAAATCTTCAAATATTCAAACATGTATTTTCATTTTTAACACATATATAAAAGTCACTAAGAGATATTAATTAAAGTAGCCAATTAACTTTGCACTAATTTCAGCATCATTTTGTGTTGAAGCAGGGGACAGCATGTATATGATTCTTCTTAGTGTTCTCATTTTCGTTCTAATACTTTGCATGGTATCTTACTGTGAATAGTATAGCATTTATTTTTCTAGGTGTATAAATTTTTATATATGGCTATCTTAGTCATTCAGCTTGCTATACTAAAATTTTATGGTCTAGGTGGTTTGTTATCAACAAACATCTATCTTATAGTTCTTGAGGCTGGAATATCTATGAATAGAACGTCAATAGGTTTATTTTCTGGTGAGAGCCATTCTTCACTGACAGCACCTTCTCCTCATGTACTCAGATGTTATAAGGATAAAAAACTCTCTAAGCGTTCTTCTGTGAGGACATAGAACTTATTCACCTCCCAAAGGATTCACCTCCTAGTAGTAGCATCTTGGACGGCAGAATTTAAGCATGTGAATTTTGAGACTACACAAATATATGTTTAGGCAACACTCTGCAACATTTGTTGAGATTATATTGCTATTTGACATATCCATTTCCAGATAAATAGATTTAGATTGTTAATGTTCCAGAAAGTTTTTCATTTTTAAAAAATTTTATTGGAGCATATTCGTAATATTGGATGGTGATGTTTGATTTGGGAAATTAGTATGTAAGTTCACATTATCTTCATCATTTTCAAACTTATTACCACCTCTTTCTTTTGTCCTCCCTCCACTGAAGCCTTCCTCTATCACCAAAATTCTACTATTAGTTTCCTGTAATCTTTCATTTAGTTTATTATTTATCTTTTTCTTGTAAGCAAAATCATGCAATATTTACTTTTGTGTATTTGGCTTATTTTGATTAAATGGTAATCTCTAGTTCCATCCATTTTCTGAAAAGGGCATGACTTTATATTTTGCTATATTATGTATATACATATGTTCTTTATCCATTCACTGGCTGACAGACACCTGGGCTATTATTTCATTTTAACCATTGTGAACTGAAAGTGAAAATGTAAATAAGGTCTACAAGGTATAATAGATAATGTGAAAGAGAAAGAAAAGGTGCAAAAGGGAAAGGGAAATGGGAGTGGTAGGGGAAAAGAAAGAAGGGAATGGAATTAATATGAGAGAAAGAAAAAAATGGAAACAAAGTCTTTGTAGATAGGGAGGGGTGGAGGTGTTGAAGAGAGGCCAGGGGAATGGGGAAAAAATATGAACCAAGATGGATTATGTAAAGGTGCACATTTCCAATCATGAATGTCATTATATTTTACACCTTAAATGTACCAATATAATTAGTAAAAAAACATGGGCATGCATGTGATTCTCTAATATACTGTATTTAATTATTTTGGGAATATACCCAGGAGTGATATAGTTGAGTCAATTGGTATTAAATAAGACAGTAGAAAATAAAAAGATTTCCCTTGTTCATGAATTAGCAGAACTAATACTGTCTTTCTTCAGATAATTTTTATTAGCACATATTTCTAGTACATAATGTTTAAATTCCCTTGAGGTGTTGGTACATGTACATAACACATATTTTGTTTGTTTTTTTGTTTGTTTGTTTTTTGGTACCTGGGATCGAACTTGGGTCCTTGCACTTGCAAGGCAGGCGGCGGAACCACTGAGCTAAATCCCCGGCCCTACATAACACATATTAATTCCTTTTTTCATCCTTACCTCCCTTCCCCCTACATCCATCTCTTGATCTTCTTTCTTCTTTTGTGCACATTTGCAGTACATAATATTTGCATTCCTTGTTTGGAGTTGGTGTATGTGCATAATGCATCTTAATTCCTTTTTTCATGCCCTTTCCTCCACCTTCCTCCTTCGTTGCATCTCTGAATCAATTTCCTTTTGCGAATGATCTGTCTCTGAACTTCTTCTTACATATCTTTTATTGTGCTCTTTACTTTTCTCTTAGTTTCTCATATAAGAGAAACAATGTGACATTTAAACTTCTGTACCTGATTTGGCTTTGTGGTTTCAAAGTGCACTAATTTTCCTATAAATGTCTCAGTTTTTCTTTTTTTATGGTAGAATAATACTCCATTGCCTGTAAGTACTACATTTTGATCTATTCATTTGTTAATGGACATATTAGAAAAACTATGTATAACGTGGAAAGTTGATCTAGACCCACCATATATCTCACCTTGTACTAAACTAAAATCAAAATGTGTCGAAAACGTAAATGTTAGAACAGAAACACTTAATTTGCTGGAAGACAATATAGGTAAAATTCTTGAAGTCATAGGCATAGGCAAGGACTTTCTGAACAGAACGTTAGTTGCACAGGAAATATAATGACAGTCAACAAATGGGAATATATCAAATGAAAAGGCTTCTGTATAGCAAAAGAAACAACCAGCAGTGAAAATTCAACCTACAGAATGGGAAAAAAAAATTTGCCAACCATTCCTTGGAGAGAGGACTAATATCTATAAATATACACAGAACTCAAAAAGTAGACTTGAAAAATGAAAGACCCAACCAAAACTGGGACAAGGGAATGAATAAACACTTCCTAGAACTAATATTGTTAAAATGGTCATAACACCAAAAGTGGTCACAGATTAAATGCCATCTCTACTAAGATACAAATGTTCTTCACAGAGTAAAACGTTCTAAATTTTATATGAAATCAAAAAAGACTCCAAATAACAAATACAATCCTGAGGAAAAAAAGCAATGCTGGAGGGATCACAGTATTGTACTTCAGGTAATACTACAAAGTCATAGTAACCAAAACAACGTGAAAGTGACACACAAACAGACGTGTAGACCAATGGAATAGAACAGAAGACAACAGAGACAAATGCACACCAGCAGCCATCTGTTGTTTTTAGAAAGGAATCAAAACTTATGCTGGAGAAAAGCAACATTCTTCAACAAATCCTGCTGGGAAAACTAGATATCCATACATGGAGGATTACAACTAAATCATTTTCTCTCATTCTATATTAACTTCAAATCAAAATTTATCAAAGACCCATATATAAAAGGAAAAACTTTTAAACAGATGGAAGATAGCATAAGGGAAACACTTGACATGATAGGCACAGGAAAAAACTTCATGAATAAGACACTGACAGCATAGTAAATAACACCAAGAATCAACAATTGGGATTGTATAAAGAAAATAGATTCTACAGAGTAAAGGAGTGAAGAGTGACAAGAGAAACATCTAGTATAGGAAAAAAGAATTTTGCCAGCTACTCTACCAATGGAAAATTAAAGACTAAAGAACTCAAAATTTAGACCCCCCCCCCAAAAAAGAGCCAATCAAAAACTGGGCAATTGAAATGAATAGACACTTCTCAAAAGAAAAAACTTGAGGAGGGATGCCAGGTACCTGATCATGATGTATTCTTTCTAATTCTACTCTTTTCCTATACTTTTTCAATGAGAGAATGATGAAAAGTGCAGAAATTTCAGATCTCGTGAAAAAAGCAATTGAGTGATAAAATAAAAATATTTGATAAACATGCTACTTGAGTAGGTGCTGTTTCATGTGATCTTACACACACTGAGAGTTTTCCAGTTCAAATTTGCTAGCCCTTGAAAAAGAGACCTAGTCAATTTCCAAGAACCATAAAAAAAGAAATAAAATCAAGAGGAGAGGAAACATGAATAAAAGATGGCCAGGGCAGGGGTTGTAGATGGAGATTTTAAAACCATAGGCTTTTCAAATAAGACATGAAGGAGGTGCTATGATGTGGCAGGCCTGTCAAAGACAGAGAAAAATAAAAATATTTTGAAACAATTCCTCTGAACTATTTGTCACCTTCATGATATTTCAAGAAGTACAAGTCGAGCAAAAGACTGAATTATTTCAAAATTTTCTGCTTTCATGGACTGTTTCCTTTTAACTGCAACACTGTCCTGGGTATGAACTACATAGATGAAAACTGTAGAAGTCTTTCTACGCATTAGATTTATAACTTTCATATAAAGTTTTCATATGTTATTTCTGCTTGCTCCTTACCTTAATGCACTAGGCTGGCGCCGGAACCACTGAGCTAAATCCCCAGCCCAATACACTAGCTTTTTGGAGTACATGTTCTTAATTTTCTCACATTACCTCTATGGGCTCATTTAATAAAATTTTTCTTTTCAGGCCTGGGATGTAGCTCAGTGGTTCTGCCGCCTGCTTCACAAGTGCAGGGTCCTGAGTTCGGTCCCAGATACAAAAAAAAAAAATTTTTTTCCTTTCATACTCATGTTTTACTTATAAGATTTTTTTCAATTAATATATAACAGGCAGATATGATTCAATATATTTATAATGTTGTTATAATATTTCTAATGTGAATATTTTTTACTCTTTATCTACTTCAACAACTGAGAAAGTCAGGCTTCTTTGATAGTTACCAGTTGCTAAGAGAATCTGATTCATTCCACCCCCATTTAGTGGGATCATTATAAATTCATCAAAGCAAAATTGAAAAAAAATACTGGGAATTAATTCCCAATCTTGCTATTTTTTAGAAAACCTGAGGACTTATTGGAAGGATAGACATGATCCATACACAATGAAATAATATTTGGCCTAAGATGTAATTCCAGATAACTGATCAATTGATAGATTAGCTCTGTTATTTTTGTTATTGCAAAAAATAATTAACAGAAATCAGGTTGTATTTGTGTGGCTTCTCCAAAAAAATAAACTTCCAATCAATGATATGGATTCAGGAATTTCATTGATGTGATCCAAAAATATATGGTGTGATGAATACAGACAAGATTCTTTGACACTGTTCTCCTTGAGGAGTGCGTTCCGTTATTTCTTAACCTTATAACTGTTTAAATGTTATCTAGATGATGATTGCTTTGGCAAAAAAAAAAAAAAGAATAGAAATGTATGAGAAAAGTGAGGTTGCATAACTCCTGAAGCTAAACATAAGAGGTTTTGTTGCTTTGCCCTGGCATGTTCGGACAATCACACTGGGAGTCCTAAGCCACTATATAAGAAGAAAAAATACAGTGAGATTGTGATAGTCTCCTAGGTACCATGTTAACTCAATAGTTCTTCTTTCTTGGTCTTTGTTTTTGATCCTTTGGCCAAGCAGAGTTGAAGAAAACCACTAGCATGCAAGGGATCTCCCCACAGAGAATATGGATATGGTACCAGCAGTTTATATTAATCATGTGCCTCTCAGTTCTGAAATGTTTGACACAACAAATTCTTTGAATATGATTTCTATTATTCATACACAGGATTCTAAAACCTGTCAGTACACTGATTTCCTTACTTGCTCTGAATCAGAAAACACTGCTGTTGGACACAGGTATGAAGTTAACCTGCATCAGAACTGGGCAAAGGAAAGGTTTATGTGAAATACAGACATGATCTCCTGTTGTTATATCATGGACAGACAAGAGAAGTGGGGGAAAAAAACAGGAAAAATACAAACTTCTTCCAGGAACATAGCAATAAAAGGTTAAGATCAATCTACCTTAGATACCTGGCTTCTTAATTCCATCTACCTTTATGCTTGAAATTGAATTTTTGTCTACTGAGGGTATTTAATTCTTGGGAAATGAAGTAAAATCTCTTCTTACAGGAGTGGGTAGAGCAGGTGTCTAAAGAGGGGACCACAGCAATCCGTAGAATAGAGCAGAGTTGTAACAGGATTATAAAAAATCACAAAAAATGGAACAAACTTTTATTAATCATAAGTTTTGAAAAATATTTCATTTCTAAACCAACCTAATAAAAATAGCAAAAATCATTGCATTTCCTTCTCCTACCAGCATAAATAGAGGACATAACACATTGCCTTTAGGGCTTAGAGGAGTTCAACACAATCAGATATACGATAAGGGAGTAGCTTCAGCACTCTGGGTATCCCCAAAAGATGAAATTATTCTCTTCTATGATGAAAAAGGCAGCCTTTTCATCAAAGGGTCCCAGAATATAGAGCTATGACAGTTTTCACAGAGGACCTCAACTGTGGAAAAATTCCCTAACAAAACAAACCCTAATTTTCCTTCAGTACAACTGAACAGAGGTAAGGTGCTGATCCATTAACTCCAGATATCTTCTCTGTTTGTTAAAAATTTATCCTAACAAAATGCTCTAATTCAACATTCAAACTAACAAATAACAAAATTTATGTTTCTTCCTAGTGATTACTTCTAGGATTTCTCATGGTATGATATATTAAAAAGCTAAAAAATGATTTATTTCTGTGAATTTCTTTTACTAAAATATTATACTTTTCACATTAAAATAATTACACACAGAAATGACTTCTCCAAGATAGATTTACCTTTATTCTACCTCATTTTTACTTTGTGCTTCAAATAATTCACTAAATTGCAATAGTGTCTCTTAACAATTTTCCTGTTGCACAGTAAAAATTCACTACTAGTTATTTAAAACACAGTATTCATTGATGTTGTTTCTTTAAAGTTACTTAAGTTAATGATGGGATTATATAGTGCACATGGTATTGCTCTTATTGTCTGAAAAAGTCTTGAAGAGTAAATTAAATTGATTTTATTTTTTTAACTGATCATTTGGTCCTTTATGTTCTTACTTGGTTTAGTCTTACTTATTTCGCTATCTTGCTGATCAGATATCTGCAGTTTCTATTATTCCCAGTATTCTTTTTAATTATTTTAGTGAGTACACCATTTCCTCTTAACATAGAGATTCATTTTTAAAGTCCCCTCAGTGTATTTCTCCCACATTTAATGATGTTTGCTATAGTATTTAGCAATATTTGTTTTCAAATTCCAATGTCTCTGTGTGCATGCATGTGTGTGTGTGTGTGTGTGTGTGTGTGTGTGTGTGTGTGTGCATATGTGTGTGTCTTTCTCCTGGTAAAGTCTATAAGAAATGACCATAATAAACCATACTGTACTAAAAAATATAATTTTAAAAATTGTGTTCACATCTTTTGTTCCTATGAACTTGAGAAACTTGATAACAGAGAATACATTTTTCAAGGATTGGCTTATTAAGTGTATAAAAACATGAAGTATAAGATAAGATGAAAATGGGAAATAGAGGGCAAACTGAAATATTCTGTAGCCAAATGATCAATTTGCTTTTTTGTCAGACTCATCAAAACAATTGGATCACTCCTAATTAATTTGACAGAAGTATCTCCTCAAAGTCAAACATGCAATTTTCTCAGAAAAGCAAATAATACTGAAATTATTTGTATAGGCATAAATACAAGATAAACTATGTGAGAAAAAGTCATTGAAAGCTACCCTTAGGAAACTGTCTCACCATTTCTGATCAGAGAAAAATAAAAAGGTACTGAAGAAAGTGTCAGGAAGAACCAAGCTGTGTTCAGCATATATATATTGCACATCCACAGCTTTGGGGATCATTGAAATACAAATATCACGTTTCATAATTGAAATGCCTGTGGTGGTACCGATTTCATGCTTCATAATGATCTACATATTGTTTGTGGTGAAAAAAATCTGACTTTGGTAAAAGATTTGTGTTCTTCATCCATGGTGCAAAATATGTGTTGGAAGAAAGCTAAATAGGTAAATATTATATCTCTCAGAGGTTTTTGTTGTTGTTGTTGTTGTTGTTGTTGCTGTTATCTAAGGAGAAAAATACTATTAACTCTGCCTAATGAAAAATGAGCAAAGATAATCAATATCACTGCTTGAATAATATATGTATCCTCAGCCTTTTATTCATGCTTTTGCCCAAAAGCAAAATAAAATGGTTGGCCCCACGAGAAGATTTCAGCAATACAAAAGGCAAACTGTCTGAATCCTTAAATCTTTTCAGAAGAAAACTGTCCAATAAGGTGCATCTGTGAAACTCAGAACACTTTTCCAAGGAAAAGCTCACTTTATTAATATTTTCAATTTTGTGGGCCGTACTCTTTGTTATTTCTCCTCCCTATTCTTTTTTCCTTCTCCTTTAGAAAATGTAAACCAACAATTCTCAATAATAGATGTATTATGCATTATAAACTTATACTAATAAAAGAATAAATAAAAATATAAAAGAACAACAACAAACTTTCTTAGCGTAAGAGCCTGACAAAAGCAGGCCAAGGGAAAGACGTGTGGGTCACACTCTGACAATATCTATATTATGTCATTGAAATTTGGAGGTTTTATAACAGCGGAGGGCTTTACATAGCTCTGCTCTTGTATGGAAAAATAAGTCATAGAAAATAAGTAAGTGAATGGGTATGGTGTGTTTCAATAAAACTTTATTCACACAAACAGGCTGCAGACTATAACTGGCCTGTGGAATGAGTTTACTAAGGTCTAAGGTGAACTACAATGAATAGGGTATGCTCATTGCATTCCATTGCTCTTATCGCCTTTGGTAAAGTTTATTCTAGTGGGGAGGAGGAGGGGAGAATGAACAAGTTAACAATAGATACACAAAGGCAGTGCATTGATGAGATCGAGGCTACTTTTCCAAGAACAATCAAAGAAAATGCTCTTATGACTAAGACACAACTCAAAATGCTGCCTCTTTAAAAAGAAAATGCAAGGAAAGAGCACACAAGGCCAAGAGAGGCACAAGGAAAAACTCTTGCTGACAGAAATGAGAACACACGGGGAAAAGCTGTATCAAGTGACAGGTCATCATTTTGACATGCCTTAAAATTATACATTCCCAAACAGCTAGTCACTATGAATTCCTTACGGTAGGAAATTATGCCTTCTTTAACCTCTTTGCAATTGTCTTTAGTCCTATGGATTGTAACCTAAATCCTTCTTCCTTTCATCTCTACCAGGCAATAAAAGAGAAAGTTTCTTGACTTTGTTGTTGCACAAATTCAGTTTCATTTTCCTAATTTATTTTACCTGAACATCACACACGTGTGTATACACACACAAGAGAATTATTCCTAAACACCAGTTTTCTTTCTTATTAAATCATGAAAATTACCCATAGCTTTCTGGGATAGTGTGGGAATAGGGAAGAAAGTTGTATAAAGTACAAACTACAGAACCAGGCACATAGCATGGGTTAAATGAAAGATAGTTAAAATAATTAATAATAGTTGTTATATGCTTATTAACATGTTTATTAAAGTTTCCCTGGATTGTAGTTCTCATTATTTAATTCAGAATTTTAGATCTTAAGGTCATCCATTTAGACATATTTTTGTTTTGTAAATTTTATAAATTAAGCTTAAGATGTTTTTAGTAATTTTAAAAATTATAGGATACTTACATAGAACTTTACTTTTTATGAAATATAGGTTTTAATTTTTTCTTTTACTTCTACTTGTACATGTTTGCTGTACATGATTACATTCCCTGTAGAAAACTGGTACGTGTACATAACACATTTCAATTCTTTTTTCCCCTTCCCTCCAACCCTTTTATTTTTCCCGCATCATAATCATTTATTTATAAGAACTTATAGAGTTACTTATCATATATACAGATTGAAAACAAGACTAATAGGCCAAAGAAAATATAAAATATGCAAGACAATTGTACTAAATCAAGATGAATTTTTAGATGTGTAGGCTAGATTACAATACCTTTATTTTCACTGTCATTTTTCATATTGTCTGTCATATATATATGTTTTATATACATATATAATATGTATGTATAGTTTTTCTGTAAGAGAAACCATGCACTATTTTGAAATCTCTGTATTGTTTGCACGTGTTTGTGTTTTCACTCCTTTTCTGAACTGAGAGATTTCTAGAGGCGTAAGAGGCAGTGTGAGTATAGAAAATTGTTTTTGTGGCCACACATGATTTTGAATGCTGGCTTTGTACCTATCTGTACTAGACTAACATGAAAATCCTGATAATTTTTCTCATTTAGTACGTATGAATGTTAATAATAGAAGGTTTTTTTTTAAAGAATAATAGGACAGCATATTTGATGTGCTTAGCATAAAACTAAGTAAGAGATCAATAAATGGTAGGTATCATTACCATTTCATTAAACAATATTTTAAGGTTTATTACTGTAGTTAAATATCACTTGTTTTCAATATATATTTTGTAATCTAATATTCTCCTACATTTTTTACTACAGCATACAATTTATTTATATTTTCTTTTAAATTTATGATTAAATGTTTGAAAAAAGTCAAGACCAAGTTAAGATTCTAGGACAATTCAGAAGATTTCTCTTTATATGTAAACTAATATGTTATTCAGTACCATCGGGTATAAGCAACCATCAGTGCCAAAGATAACTATATTCTTTGAGATGTATTTGACTCATTATTTCAATACTCGTAAATTGACTGGTTATTATTTTGTAGATGGACTGAGCAGAAATCAATATGAAAATTAATTTTGTTATTTTTATTTTATGAAGTACATTAAGAAATTTCTATTTGAAATACAATCCAGAACATTATTTCTGTGTTTTATTTCCACACATCATGTTCTTAGTTATTAGAAGCAAATGAAAATACATTAAATGATCATTTTATTGCAACAACTATGGTCTTATTTGCTTTTTTCCTAATTGTGCACAAAGTGGTACTTTATTCCAATAAATTGTAAGTGTGTATTTTGAAAAGCATTTTTAATTCCTGTATGTTCAACTTATATATGCCTATTTTACAACTTTCTGAATATCTATATTCCCTAATATATACAAATCTCTCTTCTTGCTACTTTTGTATTTATTAACTAGTCTCAAGTTATATTCTTTGATTGTGATGTGCTATAATTCATATTTATTAGGATCTCAGTAATAACTCTATTGAAAGTTTTGAGTCTTTGGCCTTCTAGATCAAATTAAAAAGGCCAATCCAATCAAAATGTGCTGTAAAAATTATCATAACTTTTGTAAGCATGAGAAAGAATTTGTTAAAGTGATGTTAAATAAGTGTAAGCAATATATAATTAAGCAATAAAAGGTTCTAAATTTTACCCCATTCTTGGAATGGGGTAAAATTTGATGGGGTAAGATTTGAAATGCGGTAAGATTTGAAGCACTCAAATCTTTCAGAATTAGGTTCTTATGAGAAAAAAAAGAGTACTTTTTGAGAAACGAGTAACAACCAAATTTTTTCATTTATTATTTTGCAAATAATTTATTTTTCTTGTTTGCATCTTAAAAAGCAAGTAGCCTATTCAGTAATAATATATAATTCCTTCTTATTTCAATGCTTACATGCAGGATGTTCTAAGATTGACTATTATGTTTTAAAGGGACAATAGTTTTTTTAAAGTGTTAATTTTAAAACCTACATGATTTAATTCATGATCATGTTTTTATCTTACATGCAATTTATCATTATGTGAAATGTAAAATATTTATTTTGCTCTTTCACAAAAAAATTTCAAAATGACAAACAGCACTGATGAACAAATTTACGAAGGAACTGTGAAAATAATCCCCTAAATATTTCAAATAAAATTTTAATGCACCAGTATCTATTTTATTCTTTTAATTTAAAATTCAGCCAAAAATGACTTTACAATTTATTTATAATTATTTCTCACGATGTCAATAGCATTACCAGGTGAGCAAGCTCATTGCCATGGCTTATTGATATTGATATTGGTAGCCTGATCTAATCATATAATATACATATAAATGGCTTTTCTTTAAAAAGAGGCTGCAGCATTTCACCAACCTTAATTTTGATTGAGATATGCGTTAAATAGTTTTTAAAGAAAATGCATTAGAGAATATAAAATCACAGTGTATTACAAAGGAGACCAATAAAGAAGAGTGTGGTTCTCTGTTATTACCCCACTGTCACAAGGATCATGCATATTTAGGTGTATTACAGAGTTTTCTGAACACATGAATAGATGAAGGAATACTATCAAATTAATTCAGAACAATATTGGCAAAAAAGGTAGTCTTGATTATTTTCATTAAGTTTATTGGTACATTTTAGGTATAGACTACAGTTACATTCATCATTGGGATCTTATACCTTTACATGATGTATCTTAGTTCTTACTTTTTCCCCATTTCTGTGCCCTCCCTTCACCCTCTCCACCCTCCCCTATTTACAGAGACTTTGTTTCCATTTTTTCATTTTCTCATATTTTTTTCTTTTCCCTTCTTTCCTTTCCCCTACCCTTCCCACTTCCTCAACTCCTTTAGACCTTTTCTTCCTGTTTCACATTATTAATTATAACATTTGAACCTTATTTACACTTTTGGTATTTCATATCAGAGAAACTATTCAGTATTTACATATGTGTGTTCTATTTATTTCACTTAAGAGTATGACCTCAATGTGCTTCCATTTATCTATAAATGTCTCTAGTTTCTCATTCTTTGTGGCTGAGTAGTACTCCATT
Organism: Heterocephalus glaber; assembly: GCF_000247695.1. Next base: position 39,715,325 of record NW_004624732.1, on the reverse strand, counting down.
TTATAAAAGAATCACATCTTTTTTACCCAGTCTCCAGTTGATGGGCATTTGGGCTGTTTCCATGTTTTAGCTATTACAAACTGTGCCGCTATAAACATGGGTGTGCATATATCACTGTGATATGATACTTTTAATTCTTTTGGAAAGACACCCAGCAGAGGGATAGCTGGGTCAAATGGAACCTCTAATCTAGTGTTTTGAGGTATCTCCATACTGATTTCCACAGTGGTTGCACCAGTCTGCACTCCCACCAACATTGGAGAAGGGTTCCTTTCTCCCCACACCCCCACCAGCATTTGTTATTGGTTGATTTCTTGATAGCAGCCATTCTTTCTGGGGTGAGGTGGAATCTCAGTGTTGTTTTCATCTGCATCTCTCGAATGGCCAGTGATGTTGAACATTTTTTCGTATGCTTATTTGCTCCTTTTACTTCTTTGTCTGAGAAATGTCTGTTCATTTCAGATGCCCATTTTTGAATAGGGTTTTCATATTTGGGAGGTCTGATTTTTTTTGAGTTCTTTATATATTCTAGATAATAGACCTTTGTCTGAGGAACAGCTGGTAAAATATTTTCCCCACAGTGTAGGTTGTCTCTTAGCTCTGTTGGTGGTTTCTCTTGCAGTGCAGAAGCTTTTGAAAAAGATGAGATCCCAGTTGTTGATTCTTTGTGCGAGTTCCTGTGCTACTGAGGATTTGTTCATAAAATTTTTTCCTAAAATTTTTTTGCCAAAGTCTTCGAGAGTTCTACCTAACTTACCTTACAGTAAGTTTAGTGTTTCTGTTTTAATATTTAGAACTTTAATCCACTTCTATTTTAGTTTGGTGCATGGTGAAAGGGGTCTAGTTTTCATCTTTGGCAGGTTGAAATCCAGTTTTTCCAACATCATTTATGAAAGAGGCTATCTCTCCTCCAATGAGGATGGTTGGCTCCTTTGTCAAAGATGAGGTAGCTCAGTATGTCTGGAGCTGTTCCTGTATCTTCTAATCTATTCCACCAATCCTCAGGTCTGTTTCTTTGCCAGTACCATGCTGTTTTTATCAGAGTGGCTTTGTAGTATAGTTTCAAGTTTGGAATTGTGATACTTCCTGTCATGTCTCTGTTGCCTATAATTGCTTTTGATATTCTAGGTCTCTTCTGGTTCCAAATTAATTTTTGGATTGTTTTCTCTAGTTCTGTGACATATACTTTTGGGATTTCAATCGGGATTGGATTGAATCTGTATAGCAGCTTTGGAAGTCTGGCCATTTTCACTATATTGGTTCTAGTGTTGACTTTTTATAAGGACAGTATGAATAGATACACTGATAAAGGAATATAGGTAGGCTTTTTTAAAAGTTAAGAATCAGCTTTATTATAGATTTTGCTGACATTTAAGATATTCTCAAAAACTGATTGAGGATGAAGGAATCAAAATAAAGTCAGAGTTCATATTAGCTCACAGTAATTCTCACTACAACATCCTATACAGCTATTCATGGGTCTAAGCCTCCTTGTGGCCAAAGCAAAGGGGAAAATGGTTATGATTTACAGTGTCTTCAGAGCCAACCAGTAGTTCAGAGAAGGCTGGGTTTCCTGGACTTAGACTTTAGAGGAATTTCTCTTGTGAGTTCTTAATTAGATTTCGCTTACCTGAAATACACCCATTGGAGATACATAAGATGTTTTATGATGAAGTTTCTTGTGAATATGACACAGCCAACATGACAAATATAACTTACTTGAAAATGCATACAAATGTCCTCTGAATTATACTCTTATCATTGATGAACTAAACTATCCAGAGGAGTAGTTCTTACATGATATTCTAGGGATCTGTAGAAATATGTCACAGGCTTCCTTCAGGCAATGAGGCAAGGGGCTGACTAAAGAGAAAACAATACGGCCGGATATCACTTAGAGTCTAGGTATGACTTAACAAATCTTTCTGCTTCCATTACAAAGAAATGGAAAGGCATTTATCTAAAGAAATATTAGAAGTTCTTTCAGACAATCATTCTTGTGTTTTTGCTAAAATGCCTCTCTTTTTGATACACAATGAGCTGTAGAAAGTTTAATGTTTTTGTCTATGATAAGAACAGGAGGGTCAGATAGGCATTAATGCCAGTTAAGAAAAAGGTCATGTTTTGAAAATCATTTTGACAGTAAAATCATCCATTTAGAAAACTGAAGCACTTACCAAAACACATCCCTAATTGGGAAGATATTTATCTTGACTGAAATCATATGCTCATATGCTGAGACCAAAAAGGAATAGATTAAAAGTAGAACCTATGAAATTTAAAAATGGAGACCATATTATTAATATTGAAAAACAAAAGATATTTTGTATACTGAAAAATAAAGGGAACCAAAGGTATTTTTAAAACATGTAGTTATGTAATGGCTATATGGTCCTAAATATATATGTAAAAATTTTATACTAAAGTACTATACATTCATTTTAAGATTTAAAAAAGATAGTAAAGTAGTACAAATAATCTATGGAATCCATGAATGAAAGCTATTTATTCTTACCTAAGCTGTTCCATTGTGATTTTCTTATATGGATATACTTCCTAGAGTTGAATTATAGTTTTATAATATTGTTTCTAAAATAAAGTCATGTAATAAATATTTTACTATAATTGAGCATTTATGAATATAATCTAATGACCATATAATACGCTATTCTATGGCTGTAACACAATTAAGTTAATCACTTCATCAATGTATGGACTTAAATTTCTTCTATTTTAAATGATTATAAAAATACCACCAAATGAAATTTTTAGTACTTATAGGCATTTTTATGATGCTTATTCTTTTCTTGAAATACCTTCTAATAAATGAAAATGCCGAAAAATAAATTACAAATATTTTTAATTTCATTCAAATATATCACTCATTTAATTTCCTGAAAGTTGTGTACACTTTGGCATACAACTCCTGTGCTTTAAGATTTCCACCACATTGAATATTCAGCAGAACTGCATACTCTCTCTGTTTTTTTTTTCAAATTTGAAAATGGTTTTAATTTACATCTCTATGTTTACAAGTGAGACTGAACATTTTTTCTAATTATTTCAATTCCATTTCCTGTATGCTCTATACTGATGTACTCATTTATCTACTTGAGTTTTAATGTTTATCTCATGGCTGGTTGTTTAAACAGAAAGATAAAAAATATATGTACAAATTTCCCTGAATGAATGTAATCATAATGTTTTACAAGCATATACCAATTTTTAAAGAATATATAACCATCAATTTTCCATCATCTTCTTAAACATTGCGATTTTTACAACTTCTACGTTGTTATGAAATAACATTTTTGAAAAAATAATATTTGGAGGTATTTCCATCATATTCCAGTTTAAATTACTAAAGTCTGAAAGATAGAGTAATGAACATATTTAGCAAGATTACAATTTCTTTGGAATGTATTAAACTCTATATTATATGTGGATCAAATGATTTAAAAGTCTTTAAGCTCTGGATTCCTGTACTTTTCTCTTCTCACTTTGAGAAATATTCTTAGAATAAAATATGTTATGAATTGTGAATTTTTCTTTTATGCAGTGCAATTTATTCAGGTATTGATTCAATAAAATAAAGTAGATGAATAATTAAGGCTATAACCAGCAAGTCTGCATCTCTAGAATAAAACATCTGCGCTATTACCTGTAAACTTAGCACCAATACCCTAATGCTCTTTTTTAAATACAGAGTCAATGGCTGACAAATATATTATATCTGCAAACAAATCATGTTCATGCGGAGTAATTGAAGATGAACTGAATGAAGGAGAAAAAGTATCTTTGTTAGATAAGAAGCCTACTCCTTGTATCACTGAGATGAAATTGAATACTTTTTAAAAAAACTACTACTGGAGTAGAACAATACAATGGCTAAGGGAGAAGACTCAAAATCAAGCTCCTTCAGGTCATAGATATGGGAGCCTAAACAAATTAGGCAACATCATCTGGTCAGTTTCTCAGGGTCAGTGCAGTTTGTACTTACTTAAAAAGTCTTTGCTTTTACCTTAATTCTCTATGCAAAATTATACATCCAGATGAGCTTACTCTCTACAAATGAATAAAACACCACAGATAGCCCTCTCTCCATGGGCTAACTGAAGGAAATATTGCATTGTATTGAAAATTTCAAAGGTCATTAGAATATGTTCTTTAGAAAGGGACATTCACTTTATGTTATTTACAGTTATAGCTAATTATTTTATCATGATGAAAATTTTACTAGAAGTTTTTCATTTATTTTGCTTTATATATGGAAATACATGGTCTGAATACACACTCTCAGGTTCGTGGAAGTGAGAGAAATTACTTCTGCTTTTTGTTTATTATTATCTTATGATCCCATCTATGTTTTTTTTGAGACCAAATATTTTTCAACTTCAGAACATAATTCTCTAATATGCCCATTAAACCTACCAGATGAATAGGGAGCAGCTTTAGCAACAGGCTTATATTTGTTAACATAAACACCAGCCATAAATGGGAGATTCATCTTACATATTCTGATGATTTTCACAGAGTATTTTAGGGTATCTTCCTCTCTAGAAGTTTCACTTCCTGTAGCATCACTTTAAAACTTCAATTCCTGTTGATATAGTCCAAACCTACCTTAATAATAATATAAATTACATTTTTCACAAAGTTTCACTAACTTTCTGAAAGAATAGCTTATGAAAGAAAAAAATTTAATCGTATCATAAATTCAAAAACTGCTACCTTCTAAATTGCTGAGACTTTGTCTTGATTATTTCCACAAGGCTCTCTTCATTGATATAATTTTCCCTTCCTGCAGTTAGCCCAACCACTTTATTTTCTTGTTTATGACTCTGCTAATAGGAACATCATTTATAATTCACAAACCAGATTCCTTATTCAAATTTATTTGTTTTTATATCCACCTCTCTTTTCTTAAATGGCATTTGGAAATCAGGTATTTTTAATGGAATTGCTGTTTTCCTATCAGTTGTGACATATTTATACTTTCACTCAATAAAAGCCACTAAGTTCTATGCATTAAAGTTGTGCTTTCAAATTTAGATTTAATTTTGACTTGTTTTAGAAATTAATAGCAGCACTGAAGTTACCTTATAGATTTTGATTTGCAATTTTATATCCTGACCTGAAAACAAACCAAAGAGTTAATGACCTGATAAATATACACACAGTGCTGATAAAAGATATTCTACTTTCTGTGATCAAACTAGTTCTGCATGAAATAGATAAACCAGGTCCTCTCTCCATAACCACACAGACTGTGGGCTACCAGTGATTGATTGAATGGTAATTTAATAAGTGAGTAACCAGAGCAAGTCTAGCGAACTTTTTATGAAAGGACCTGAGAATAAAATTTCACAGATAAATACATTCCATGTCACTAGCACAAGAGCTGGCCCCACATACTGTATTATGTTAACGTGAAGTGTCTTTATAGAGGAAGCTGTGCTTGTGTACTGGAGAATAGAACTCCATGATTAGTCACACAGAGTTTTAGGCCCATTGGTGTTTTTCTTCCTAAATTCCTGCATTTGAAGAAATAATTCTCTAATTCATAACTCTCCATAGTAGGAACTCAAACTGTATCATTCAACAAATGCATGTAACTTGTACTTAATAATCTCAAAAGTAAAAATTACTGGTTTTTCTTCCCATTTTTAATGCTTGGTTTGTCATTAGGCACTGCAAGGAAAGTACCGTATGTCACTGAGTTGAAACACTAAAGACAAATCAAAACAAATGTGTGGGTTTTTTTTTTCATATTTTGGCTCATCAAAGCAAGATTTAAAAGATGATTTATACAATATATAAATTATATTCTCACAAAGAAACTTCACAATTAAACTAATAGCAGGGAAAATAAGAAAAAGAAACCAAAACCAACATTATTCATGAAACTAAGACTGAAGTATACTGGTTAGTAGCTTATCACCACCTATATGTCAATTTGTCAGTCACAAAGAAAACAGAAAATAACAACTATTTGCAATTCAATCATATATGTATAGAAATTACATTAATCAAATTGTAACAGGATATGTGATATTAAGTTTTCATTATAAGTTTAATGGAAGAATCATCTTTCTCTGACCACTGGGGGATATCATTCGAAAATAGCATTTAATGTACTTTTCAATATATTTAAAAAAGAAAAAAAGTTTTCCTGGCTTATTGAAATTCTATGTCAGTTTCTCAATTGAAAATATTCTAAAAAAGAAAATCAATTTTTATTTGTATTTTTCTTTTCCAAAATTGTTCTGAGATGAAGATTCCAGGGTATAGGAAAAGATAGAAGGAGATTTCCTCCTAGTGGGGAAGTTCTAATATTGATTTGGCTACTTCTTCAGACACGAATCACTCCAGCATTGCATCTTCTGCTTTATAACATTCTACTCTACACTGTTACATCCTTTCTGTTTCTCCTCTCTCTAGGTCTTTTTGTTTCCATGAATTTAGGAAAGAATGCAAATGTGGCCTTGAGATATATGGGTATAGCCTAGCTATCTATAGATAAAAATCATTTTAGATAACAATGAAAAACTAAATTAATATATTTCTGGTAATGCTATAATTACAGTTAGAATGAATGATTTTTCATTATTCCAGCTGAGTTTTGAGAAAGTTTGTGAAATTTTTTCAAGAATAGCTCTTCACACTTCATTGTGGCTTTTCTCTCAACTCTGACTTTCAAATTTTTGAGCAGCCCTGGGCAATCACTTAAAGTATCACTTGATCATCACTTAAGATATTAAGATAGAGCCTAAAATATCTCCATCTATAAAATGAGGAGAATGATACTCATCTTGAAAAATTGTCTTGAGAACTATACAAAATGTAGCTTTACTGAATGCTTGCTTTTCAAATGCCAATTTTATTATTATTTGTGTTGGTGCTTTTAAGTGAAAACCACTAACAATTTAAAGTTATCTAGTATCTGGTGGCATTGTATCCCCACCATCTTAATGATGCCTATCCTTTAATAGACACAAGAATTGTGTCAATTTGATGAATGAAGGGAGCATTCTTCACACACAGAACATGGTCATTATCTGTATTACCATTATTTGAAAGTCTCCTCCACAGATTTCTATATTCACTATCATCTGCACATTTAGTTCTCAACTTTCTGCTCTTGTCACAAATGTTTTTTATAACTTAAAGATCTATTTCTTTCTGTACATTCAAACTTAACTATTTTCTGGTTTTATCTGAAGTGAAACATTCTGATAGTAACCAGACTTCCTAAATTTCTATTCCAATAATCTTTTCTTGTATTATAGCCTTTGATCATGTTCATTTTGTCTTTTCTGTATTTTATCAACTTTCCTTGCCTTAATTTAACACCAAAAGTTTGTGTATTGGGGTTTTGAGACTTCAAAGTAGCATATTATCTTTGCTCTAATCATAAGGTATTGCTTGGTTAGTTTTCTACTATTACTGTACAAAATAACATGAATTTACATTATAATGTTAGAATTAAGAAATTTAATTCTTATAGTGTTAACTAAAGTCAAGATGTTATTGGAATTGTATTTCTTTGTCCAGGTGTTGAGGAAGGACAGACTGCCTTGCCTTTTCTCGCTTCGAGGAGCTGCTTACTTTCATTGACTCAGGGCCTCTTTCATTCTGAAAGTCAGTAGTGGCAGATTTAGTATTTTTCATATCACAGTAGCTCCAAACTAATGCTTCCGCTTAGCTCTTCTGAATTTTATGACATTTGATGTCTTTGAGCCCATTGTGATAATCCAGAAAAATCTGTCCAATACAAGATCTGCTTAATGCCATTTGATACCAAAACTTTAATCCCCTTTACATGTAACCTAATCAATTTATAGGTTCACAAATTAGGATATGAATTTTTTAGGAGACTACCTTTCTGCCTATAATAGTTCCCTACCATTGAAACTTTCATTATATTCAGCTTCCATAGCCTGACTGAAATCTCAATCCTGCACAAGTGTGTGCATTAGTTGAAGATAATTTAGGTTCCCTAGAACAGACACTTAAGGAATTCTGTCAAATATCTCAAAATTAAAGTTCTGTCTGGTTTCTGTGAACCAGGACTTACCTTGTAGCCATTTGTAGCACAAATTTCTCTATTTTAATCTTCCCATTCCTTGTTTGTAGCTCTTTAAGAGCAGACCTGATGTAAAGTTTTCCAACCTAGAACCAGAGTTCTGCCTTTGCTCACAACTGTGATTGGGACTCTAATTCATGAGGCTGTCCTGTATAACTGATTCTAAACTTCCAATTACTTAGTTCTCATGTAAGTGCCAAGATCCTACTGACAAACTGCACTGTGCTCAAATTTTTTGAATTTAACTAATTAGTCCCCGCTCTGTGACCTGAATTTTACATTCAAAGCCACCACAGAAATTTTACCTTACAGTATCTGCAATATCCTGATGAGTCCAGGCTGAGATGATTTAGTAACACTCAGCTGAGTTTAGGTTTTTAGAAGAGTGAGAACAGTCCTAAAGCCCATCTCTTTGAAGAGTCTTTTTGTCTTCATGCATATCTATTTTAGCTTAAAATAGTTTTCTTTGGCTTTGCTTCACAAACAAATTTCTACATTCTCTCTATCCTTTTCTAGGACAAGAAATAATTTTAAGGTAAGAAAGAAGGACAGCACAAAAATTTTTCAGAAGTCACTAGCTCCCAGTGTCACTCATTCAGACTTAGTACTTCAGCTTCAAATTTAAAGAAAATTATTATAAATCCATACCATGCCTAATCAATACATTATTTTCATTCTTGGAGAAGAGGAAAGAACTGTATCATGTCCCACAAAAGATAGTGATTCCTTAGGTTTTTTTTTCCCAAATGGAGTTTGATTTGCCAGTTCTGACCTCTCCCACCATAATCCAACTTCTACCATAACTTGTTGCTCTCTGCTTCTGTGTCATCTGTCAACCTGCTTCTCAACCAAAACCATCAATCCTGACTTCTCTATCTTAATTTTCCAATCCCAACTTAATCCACTGTGTCCTTTCACTTTGAATATTCTCATCATGACTAATGAACAGTGAAATTCTTTCCTTTTTTCTTTTTTTTTTGAGGGGGGGGTACCAGGGATCAAACTTGGGAACTTGCACTTGCAAGGCAGGCAGCAGAACAACTAAGCTAAATCCCCAACCCTTGAACAATGAAATTCTTTCAGACATACCTGTTACTCCAAACTTCTCCCACCATGACTTTTGATTTTTCTTAATAAAAAAAAGGATCTCAGTATTTTCTTTAAGGCAGTTTCTCATAGACACTCAATTGTGCTTCCTGAATATTTTAACTGGATATGAGATTTCATGGCTGGAAACAATAAGGTGAATCAGTTTTAATTCCTCAGAAAATTGCAAAGAAAGGAGTTATTTCAATACCTTCGTCCATCCAGGTGACTTTCTCCATTCCAAGATATAATGAATCTCCTCAAGAGTTCCTTGTTGCTTTAGGCTTCCACAGTTGTCTCCATTTTTACCACTTTTTATGCCTCTCTTGATATTAATTGACTTAAATGAAACTCTTTGGCTTTTTGTGTTATAGAATTATTTAAACAGACAGAGACTGAAATTCTGTTTATTTTTCTTCTCCAGTTTCATAATATCCCAAACTTAACATTATTTTTTTCTTTTTGAAATAAAATTAGATATTGTTATTTAAGTCAATTGATAGTATAAGTGGATTAGACAAATTTTAAAATTTATGTGTATTTTAATGATTTTTACCTCATGAACATACTTCAAATATTGATTGTGTACATCTTGTTAGATTCCTTCAAATTTGCCTCTTTTCCAATTAGAAATCTGAAATTGCTCTAAAATTAAATGTCTAAAATTAATTATGTAATAAGTCATAAAATGGTGAAATATCTTTATGCATGAAAACAACTACTTATGGAAGAAATCCAAGTGTACTGTTCTGTTTTCTTTCTCTTATTAGCATAGATTGAATGCCAAGCCTTTTGCCTCTGAACTAACATGAGCTGCCTTCATGGACTGTTATAATCCTGGTCTTGTTAGTTCTAAAATATAATTAAAGCAGCAGAATTTTCCTAAGAAAGCTAGAAAAAAAGAAATTCAGCATGTTTTTAATTCAAAATGACTTCACTAGTTATTTTTACTATTGCATAGAGAAAGAGAGAGAAAGAAAAAAACAAGAGAGAACACAGAAAGCCACAGAAACGTTTACTGGGAAAACTTATACTCTAATTCAAAGGAGAGGCTTCTAAAAATATTCATAACTAATAAAAATGGATTTTTCTAAACATAACTATATTTAACACTTTTCTTTCTAAAGGGCTTTTCTTTTTTATGCTGTTTCAAGTATTTTGGAGAAAGTCTCAGACAAAAGTTACTGTGTTTTATCCCTTTTGCATTTTTCAGAGTTCAGACAGAGAAGCAAGGGTGTTGGATTTTAAGGTAATGAGAAACTTGTGAAAGGAATAAGATTATGTGTAAAATGAGAGAAGCTGAGAAAGAGAAAATCTGAATGGCAGATCGGAGAATGAGAAATAGATTCCCCAGCCCAACCTCCTAGAAAACCATTCTTCCAAGAAAAGCAATATGGGTGAACACATCAACTTTCACCCAAATCCATTAGGTAAAGTGGGATTACAAAAGCTGAGCTGCTGGTGAGGCCTTTGGAACTGTTGCCTCTTACAGTTACCACCTCTACACATCCTCAGCCAAGCTGAAGATGAGCTTGAGGCTACTGCTGGCCAGAGGGACAGAGAGACAGAGAAGGACAAAACATGTTTGGCCCACCAGGAAACTCTCCATTTGAGTGTTATTGTATCTAACTCAAAAGATCTTCTAAGAATTATGACTGATGGTTGCCATTGCTTACCAATTCTTACGCAAGTTCCTCTTTTGGGTAACTTTAATGTGGGAGCATGACAGAGAAAGGTGAATTAGCTGCAGGAAACATGATTCTCAATTTAGCCAGGTAAAATTGCAGGATCCCTCACATTCCTTCTCTTCTTTCTCTAGTCATCATTGGGTGGAGAGTGCATTCCAGAAAAAGGCAGGTAAAATGGCTGGACTGGCAAGATCCCTGGATTGATTACCTAGGAGGGCACCAAGAGAAGTTGAACTCATGACTGCTTTTTGCAACAAAAGTTGATTAAAGTTATATATGTCAAGTTTATGAATAATTTGTTATCTTAATATTATAAATAACTATCTTAGGATGAGTTAGGAGAAAATCATGAGATGATATTTTGTGTGAAACTGATTTGTTACAAAGTTTTCCCAAGAAGGTAGGATAATACAGAAGGGAATAGATAGCAACGGAATAGAGAGTCAGGAAAGGGAAGGGAGATACATAAGATAAGAATGAGTTACTGGATATTGCACAGTGAAAAGCTTGGTTTGATTCCATAAAGGAATTGTTTTGACAGCTTAATGGACACATGTATCAACTCAACCAGGGGACAATGGATCAGCACATCAGTCAGAAGGGCAATGTTCCAAGAGCCTACCCTTCTATGTGTACAGATAAAGCAATCTGGCAAGAGGAGCACAGTCCTCTTACAAAGAGACACAGATGTTCACTGATGTTTGTAAAGCACAGGGAAGGCAACATATGGGAAAATGGTAAAAGAATAGGAGGAAAGACAGAAGGGGTTTTGATAAGAAAAGTATTAGTGACAAGACTGGCTTTGGCAAAGCTAGAAGTGAGGTTGGCATTATAATCAATGAAACTATGATGTTCCAAGAGCAAATCCCATTCTAGCCCCATTCATTGATTAAAATATTCTGCAAAGCTATTTATCCTGTTATTAATGTGGGAATAAACAAATAGGTAATGGATCACAGCACACTGAGATGAGAGAACATGTATGAATGGTCAAATGATAAAGGATGCACTCTCAAACCATGGAGTAAGGTTAGTGTTCAATCAATGGTGTTAGTGTGATTGGAAATCTATTTAAAAGTAAAATTAAATTTTTATTCTTCATAATATGAAAGTAAATCACATAAGTAAACATGAAAAAAATACTTAAATATTAAAACATAAAAATCTTATGAAAGTCTTCTACAGTATACAACGATACTGATGTCATCATAAAAATTCATGGCAGATTTGACAACATATTTTTTTTAAACACAGGAAAAACATATCAGTATGAAATATTTGGAGCATAGGTAGCTGAAAGAGAAGTAATAGCCAAAATGTGTTACTGCACATTCTCAATGAGAAAATAAGAAACTAATACAAAGTGAGAAATATGGCTTTATAATACATAAAAAATAACGTGAATACTTAATAAAATTATATAACAATCAAATTCTATAGCAAGAGCAAAACAATTATATGATATAAATTTTTTAACCCTTTGATGAACAAGATAATAAGAAAGCTTATTCAAATTCAGCAAGGCTAAAATGTGGGTAATACTCATATACTTGTAGCAGGACTAAAAAATTAGTGTGAAGTTTTGGAAGGATATGTATTATTATTTTTTAAAATACAGAGCACTTTAATCAGCAAATTTATGTGTAGTTATATATACTAGAAACACACAGGTGTACAAAAAAGCACCAATAGGGCTACTTTGTCACTGTATTAATTTGGGGACAAGATTTAGAAATAATTAAAATACCCAATAAAAGATAATTAGTGAGTTGATGTCTGAATTTGACACAATAATTAATATGACAAACTTAGTTTTTCACCCACCTAGGTGAGATGATCACCAAAATTTATGAAGTGTAAAAAGTTACTTTGAAATATGCCAAACACAAAGTTAGCTATTAAAACACGTACAATCATAAATATGTTTATAACCACATATGTGGAGAAAACTTATTCTGCTCAAAGCACTGACCAAATTTACTGTTTAGAAAATCAACTATCCTATGGCATCAAAAAGTGTGCTGATTTAGGCATAATAATAGCATTTAATAAATGGTAGCATTTGATGAATGACAGCTAAGTGTTCAACTCAGAAAACCTAATAATGCTTGACCACCACAGTGTTTTGTATAATTTTAAGAGTAACTATTAAATGAAAATCAAAACAGTCTTGTAAGAAATCAAATATGCCAATCTTTCTTAAAAATCATATTTAGCAACTGTAGGCAGAAATTGCTCAGGTCAGGCCAGTCTTCAAGCCTGCTTTGATCCTTCCTGACCTTCTCACTCATGGCTGTTACCTGCCTACCACCTGCGGGTTTTGTTTCTATGACTGTTTTCATTATCCCTATATTTAATATTTGAAAACTTTGACTTGGACACACTTCCTTAGATTCTAATCTACTGTTGCAACAAATACCTCCTGCACAAAATAATGAAGTAAGCTTGTCTTTGTGCTCCCTGGTGGATGTATGTGTAATAATGTTTGCAGTGCCATCAGAGTGTGCCAGACACATTGTGGGGTGTAAGTGAAAAAGTAAAATCAGCGACTGTGAAACAGAAGAGAGTTCACTACTTAAACCTTTGGTCTCATTAACTAAATGTTATCAAGTGTAGTTATGAGCTAATCAAGTGTAGTTATGGTTGAATACTCTAGAGAAGTTGAGATTTTAAGAGGAAACATACTGTGATGTTTCCACAATCCCTCTGGGGTAACATAGGTAACCTCTGCCTAGCTACTTAGAGCTAGTGAGTTAGCTAGCTCTTGATGTAGATCAGAACCAATTTGGCAGGAAAAAAACATAAAAGCGAAAAGTACTACTTATGTTATCCTATATTAAATTTAAATGACTAGGTCAAAATCTAAGCTTGTTATGGGTGCTTGCAAAGACAAGATCAAAAGTTTGACTTATTCTCTCTCATCGTGGAAAATTCTTAGGTTTAATTTGAAAAATAAATAAGTTGGAAATATAACAATGTGCTCACATTCCACAGTCTCAGTTGACTCTCCAAATAAGTTAAGTTGCCTAAAAATGGGTCATTTTCCCTCTAATTTGAACTAATTAAAATTCATATGACTCAATCTGTTCTAGAAATTTTGGATAGGTAAGGCATAATTGATTTGGGAAACTAAATGAATATACAGTAAATCAGAACTCAGTCACTAAAATTTCAACTTTAATCTGATAGCATTTTTAAATTCAGAGAAAGCAACCTAAATTATATAATTTATATTTTAACATTTTCATATAATCTGTCACTTGATCTTTCTCCTCTTAGTTAAATGGCACCAGCATACACATGAGGAAACTTGTAAGAAAGTTAAATCTTACTTTTTAATTAGAGCAAATGTGTTAAATGGATATAAAGTAATTTGAATACAGCAGAGACCTCTTAAATCTCTATCAATAAATCTGGAGCTGCAGCAGGACTATCTCTGCACCATAGATTTTGTTAGGATTGGGCCTGATACGACAGCAAAATGAATTTGTTACTGATGCAATCAAGTGTTTCAGTAATTCATGAGAAAGTAATTCTTCAATGTACATGTCTCATTTAATAATTTAAGGTTTTTCAGACTTTATAATAGAACCAATGAGTTAGTCACAGACTACAAACTAAAGTAACTTAGTGCCTGCTAAAAGTATTAGATTTTTCAAATTCATTTTAATTGCCATACTATTTATTTTGTGAAACAAAAATTACTTGGATTGTATCCATTCTCATATGTCATTTCTATAGATGCCACACAAAAATTTCTTTTTCCTACCTAATTCACAGAGTGGGTCTATTTATTAAATATTTGAGTAAATATTCAATTATACAACTAACTGAATGTTTATCATATATAAAACAGGTTTATTAGTTGTGAGGATATTTTTTAGGCAGACTTTTATAAATATCCTTTTCTATTTAGTGTATTTTTAGGCAAGATATTTTTCTGGAGACATTAATTTACAAATGCTGGCTGTTCCATATTACCTATGTTACAATGGAAAGAAATAATTTAATGTAAAATTGTGGGTTGTTTTTTATGCAATATTTACTGCATACTCTGATGAACATTGTAAAGACCAGTAAAATTCATACCAGTTTGCCCTCTTTTTATTGGTATATTTTTCTTTCTATAATCCAATATTATAGATATTGTCCAAGCTTCCCTGCATTATAAAAATGCCCTTAGTTTCATAGCTTTTGATATTGAATGTTTAAAAGTCCTTAGAAACAATTTAGCTGTGTCTTTCTGCACAATGTCTTACCTATGTGCATCTTTCAGCTAGTTAAAAATTCAAATAGTTTTCTCCTCATAGAAACAGTATTGGTTTCTATCTAATAGATGTTTTCATTTTAGTAATATGAAACATTTCAAATTTTAAAAAGCTTATAAGATTGTTTTAATGTAACATAAACTAAATTCTAGCTACAGAGCAACGAAAGACAATAATTGAGTTAGGAAGGTAAATAAAAGGTATTCAGTTACCCAGGTAAATCCCTATGCAAAGAATTTTGCCATTAGTGTTACATATTTTCTTAATCTAGTCTGGGTTCAAAATTAGCAAAAGTTTCACTAAGTGTATAGAAGACAAGAAATCCTCCGAATCTCCTTCCTAAATTCCTAGAATAGTATTTCTTGTAATGTGGTCTGTAGCTCACCTGCATGTAACTGTCTCACCTGAGGTGCTTATTATCCAGTCTTTCACAACCCAGTACTTGATTCACCCACATTGAGAAAGGAACCTGACAACCAGCATTAAAGAATTCTCAGGTTGTTCTTGTACACACCAACTTTTAGAAGGGCTTCATACATTTTTTTTTCAGATGCCTGAAATATTTTTGAAAAATTGTAGAGCCTTGAATTATGAATTAGGGTATGAGCCAGAGGATTGAAGATAAATTCTTTAAAAATAATTTTTCTTCCATGAAATATTTAACTGTAAAAGCTCATTATTATGGTTTATATCTAGATGCCCCCCCCCAACAAGCCTCATGTGCTCCTAGCAATTTTGGGGACTGATTGGATCATGAGGCATGATACTCTCAGTGGATTAGTCTGTTTATAGTTAGATGTGATTTGGGAGGTAAAGCTTGGTTGAAGGTGGGTCACTGGGGGTGTAGCCTAGAAGGATGTATTTCCTTCCCTCCTCTCTTGATACTTCTCTCTGCTTTCCACCGACATGCAATCAACTTTTTCTCTTCTATCATTATCCTCTGCCATGCCATTTTGCCTTGGAGCCAGCTGACTATGGACTGAAACCTCTACAAACTGAACCAAAATAAACTTTTCCTTTAACATGTGGGTGTTGGGTACTGCGTCTCAGGAACTAAAAAGTAACTACGATACCTTTGTATATATCCTATGATTAGTACAACTAATTTGAATTTTTTGCAAAGAAACTAAAAAATCAAGGTTCCCAAGAACAATTGTGTTCATTTTTTAATCTTGGAAAAATAGACTTAGATTTAAAATATTTTATATGAAAATAATTTACTACAATTTGCTTACTACTGAGGAAACTGAAGATAAATTCTTATACATGCCAACATTCTTTAATTTTGAAGTTTTATGAAAGGAGTTATAAAATAATGATGTCAGTGTTACTGAGAAGTTTCAATATTACTCTACCTTTACCGTAGAGAATGA
Source organism: Heterocephalus glaber (assembly GCF_000247695.1). The sequence continues at coordinate 39,698,824 of NW_004624732.1, read as the reverse complement.
CAATACTACACACATTCTATGTATCTAAATAAAAATAAAAGTGTGATTATGAGTAAAATATGAGGAAGCTTAGCTATGGCATGTCTCTAATTTTTCAATGTCCCACTACACAAGTGATTTAATATATTATTCAAACTTGTAGATTGCCTGCATGTTTAGTTTCTAGGTTAAAATTTTAAGTTGATGTGTTTGCTTTGAATTTAGATATTTTCTTAGAATGAGAAAAATGGTGGAGCAGTGAGTGCCAGTAGCACAACTTCTCTAAGACAAAGTACCCAGAGTCTGGAAAGCAACACCCCAGAGAGGAAAGAAAGTGTATGGAGGGCATATGGGATCCCCAAGGAAACTGATAGAGGAGAAGAAAATAAGATCCACTACTACAGAAGAAATAGCTAATTACTGCAGACAAGAGAAGGAATGGCTCTGTACCCACCTCAGTGAGGAGGCAGTGAAAACATCTTTGCTACTTACTGCAAAAGAGACAGTACCTTGTTAGAGAGACTTGTACAGTCTGAGACACCCGAGTGCCCCCCCACCAAGGGATAACAGTGAGTGAGGCTTACACTCTGGGGTGGGGTCACCATTTTGTTTAAAGAGGCTTGGGGCTTAAACTCCAACAGCAAAAGAGCCCCAGGGTTGCTTTGCTGCCTATGCCTCAGAGTAAAAGGAAAGAAGGGCCATCCAGTCATGGTAGACTGCTGGCAGTTGTACAGCAGACTGGGGAAACTTCTGGTGAGAAGCAGGGACTGGGACTACCCAAACTCCACTCTAGGACACCCAGGGCTGCTAAGACTGGCCCTGGCTACAAAGGACTGGAGGTGTCCTCTTGCTCTGTAACTGCAGGTTCTGGGGGCCAAGTGGTCTTGGCTGGTGCCAGGAAGGCAACACTTCCCCCTGTCCTGCAACCATGGACACACAAGCAGATGACCCTAGCCAGAAGCTCCACCCTCACCATACAGCCAGAGTGGGAGAGTAGTCATCAGTGTGGAAGAGAGGAGCCAATGCAAGTTCTAGAAGGGGCCAACTGTACACTGTCCTGGGAGTAGCCTGGGGCTGGCTCTAGCTGAGGGCACCACTACAGTTGAGAGAGTGGAGATGATCATGGTGGGGAGACATCTGGAAGGTTACTAGTTGGGGAAGGGTTCCAGCTCTCACCAGCAGAGGCCAGAAACAGCCCAGGGCCCAGCATTGATCTTACTGCAGACTTGGCAGGGCTGCACAGAGCATTTACAGGCTCTGTTTTGGACACTAACACAAAACTGTGGATACTGTATGAATTTTATTATCTTTCTTTTTTCTTGTTTGCTTGATTTGTTTTCCTTTTTCTAGCTGGTTGGGTTTTCTTTTTCTTTCTCTCTCTTTCTCTTTTTTAGGTTGTTTAAGTTTTTACACATTTACTCTTATTCTGTTCTATTCCTCTTCTTTCTTTCTTTCCTCAACTATGTCTATTGATTTTATGATACTTTAATGTGAGTGAACAGTGTCTCTTCTCTTTCTGGTTTGCTTCAGTGTTCTTTTGGTTCCTCTTTCATGCTTTTTCTCCTCCCCTCTTCTGCACTTTCCCGAAGTTTGGGTTTTCATTCTTTGCCCTCCAGCCTTGCTTTTACTATATTTCTCTTCATTTATCTCTGGTTTGTCCCCTATCTCTTTTAAATTTCCCTTCCACAGGGTAAAATCACTTTACTAAAGCCAAAGTCATTACATGCAAGTACCTGGTTTACATTAGATTTTGTTATATAATAATAGAGCTTGGTTATATGGTTAAAGGTTCTAAACTAATAAGGACTACAGTGTGTCAGATTCAAGGCTGTTTGATGCTATTGATATTACTAATTGTATTACTTTAGACAGGACATTATACCTATTGTAATCAGTTGTTCTCCCTTGTATGACAACACTGTGATTGTCTGGGGTCACAACCATCATCATAGTCTAGTTCCAAAGAACTGGGTGCTGAAGTGAATAGATGGAAAACTCTCATTCTCAATATATTTGGAAGGTAGGATCTTTGGAAAGACACAAAGACCAAGCACTACCTACACCTAGAAGACATCTCTGAGGAACAGAGATTTCCTAGAGAAGTTTCAATACTAGTGTGGGATACCAATTCTGGTTAGACTCAGAGCCTGGAAAATGTTGAGACACTAGAAGACACTTAAGGATATGATACCACTATCAGAGACATGTGCACAATAGGCTAGAGTTATATAAAAGTGACTTAACATACTCAACCACACATGTGTCACATTGCCCTACAAGGTCACCCAGGTATTTTGTCTTACTGTGTCCCTGTAAGGTGATATAACTGCCATGAACTAAAGAGCACTGTAGCTCTTTTTGCTATTTTGCTAAAAGAATAAAGACAAGCAGCTCTTAAGTTCTGCATCTCTAGCTCTCCTGCTCTGATGCTGTTCTTTTGCTGATAATTGGCATGACATCCTGTTCTTTATTGGGAAATTAACTCACTCATGGCACAAAAAATTATATGAATTAAACACACCTCTACCTTGGTGCCCTCTGGGGAGGCTTGGCCTTGACAAGTAGTGATAAAGCTGTGGACCATAAGAATTCTACAAACAACAACTGAGAGAACAAAATAAAATTCTGAAATAAAAAATGACAAGACATAGAAGCAAAATACAACCCCAGACATCCAGACCACCCAGGATAAGTGCAGGGGATGATGAGATAGAAGACATTAGAAGCCACCTAGCTCAACTCTCTGAAATGATGGCAAAAGAAGTAAAAAAAAAAAGATGGATGAGGCTTTAGAGAAAATAATCTTTCAGGTAAAAAAAAAGAAATGACAATTGAAATGGAGGACATGATCAACAAATCTAGAGTAGTCACAGATTTAGAAAAATAGAAAAACTTATGAAAATGTTGAAACCCATGAATATCCAACAGAGGAAAGAGACAGAACCACTAAACAGATTCAAACAGTTATCCAAGAGATTAAAAATTCCACTGAAAGTATACACAATCATTTGAACCAAGGTGAGGACAGATTATCAGATCTGGAAGACAGGATTGAGGCTACTAAGAAAAGAAAGTTATATTAAAAATACCAAGAGACCAGGAAAAACCAATCCAACAATTGCAAGATGAAACAAAAAATAATATAAGATTGAAAAAGCAGAGGTCAGTGCAAATGACATAAAAGCCTGCTCACAGAATGGCAGAAAACTTCCCAAACATGGAAAAACAATTTGACATAGAGATAAGTCAGGAATACAGAAATCAAATTATCCATGATCAAAATAAATCTATACCGAAGCATATAATAGTCAAAATTCCAGAAATTCAGCACAATAACAGAATATTAAGAGCTGTTAAAGAAGAGAAATGGATCACCTATAAAAGAAATCCCATCAAAATCACAGCAGACTTCTCAACACAAACCCATAAGCCAAGAAGAGCTTCAAGTGAAGTATTTCAAGCCCTAAAAGAGAACAACCTCCAACTCAGATTGATATACCCCACAAAACCATCTTTCAAAATCAATGGAGAAACAAAACATTTCCATGACAAAGACAACTGAAGAAATTCATGACCAACAAAGCAGGTCTATCGGGTGTTCTGAAGGGCCTTTTAGAAAGAGATAATGAAAACTACCATTCCAAGAATACCAATAGAAAGACGCCACAAGGTAAGGCAAGAAAATAAACAGAGGAGAAGGTCAGGGAACCAACAAGAGAAAAATAACATGACAAGTATAGACCAATACATATTAGTTATAACCATCATTATAAATGGTCTCAATTCACCAACCAAAAAAAACCAAGAATCGCAGAATGGATCAAGAAACAAAATTCAACAATAGTCTGCATAGAAAAAACAAATTTAACTAAAAAAGAAATACACAGACTGAAAGTCAGAGGATGGAAAACAATATTCCATGTGACAAGAACCTAGAAAAAAACAAGGATCGCCATTCTATTTGCAGACAATGTGAATTTCAAACCAAGACTGATCAAGAGACAATGAAGGTCACTACATACTTGGGAAAAATACAAAAATAAAAGGTAACAATTACAATTACATATGCAGCAAATATTGCTGCACTCAACTATGTAAAAAATATTAACAGACATGAGAAATCTAATAAGCACTAACACAATTGTAATGAGTGATTTTTAATACCTCACTGTCACAAATTGACCAACTAGACAAAAATTAACAACAAATATCAAAACTGAACCAAACTTGTGAACAAATGGACTTAGGAGATGTCTACAGAGCGTTCCAACCCAGAATATCAAATACACATTCTTGCCAGCTGCACACGGGATATTCTGTAAAATAAACTATGTATTAGCCTATGGAACATGCTTAAGTAAATTCAAAGCAATTGAAATTATCTCATGCGTGTTATCTGACCCCAGTGAAAAATGGAAATCAATGGCAAAAGAAACCACAAAAACTCCATAAACACATGGAAATTAAACAACATCCTACTGATGAACCAATGGGTTACAGATGAAATTAAAGAAGAAATTGAACAGTATCTGCAATTAAATGATAATTCCAACACAACATACCACGATTTATGGGACACAGTGAAACCAGTCCTAAGTGGGAAATTTATAACAGTGAAGTTGTACACCAGGAAAACTGAATGAGCTGAAATAAAAAACCCCTAATGTTGAACCTCAAGCTCCTAGAAAAAGAACAAGTCAAGCCCAAATCTCACACAAGGGAGGACATTATAAAGCTCAGAGCAGAAATTAATGCATTTGAGACAAAGGAAATAATAGAAAAAAATCAATAAATGAAAGAATAAGTTATTTGAAAGATTAAATAGAATTGATAAACTCTTAGCCAACCTTATTGAAAAAAGGAAACAAATGACTCAAATTTATACAATTAGGAATGAAAAGGATGAAGTCACAATGGATCTTGTGGCCATCCAGAAGATCATCAATACCTGTTTCAAGAACCTGCACTCTAGTAAGATGGGGAACACAGAAGAAATGGACAGATTCCTAGATACATATGAATTACCAAAGCTGAACCAAGAAGATATTAAATTTCTAAATTACCCAATACCAGTCAATGAGATTGAAACATAATTAAAATCTTACCAACAAAGAAAAGCCCAAGTCCTGATGGTTTAACTGGCGAATTCTACAAGAAATTTTGAAATCTAATGCCAGTTCTCTTCAAACTCTTTAATAAAATTGAAAGGGGAACAATATTCCAAACATCGTTCCTGGAAGCAAGTATTACCCTGATACCAAAACCACAGAAGGATCTAACCAAAAAAGGGAGATACAGGCCAATCTCTCTAGTGAACATAGACACAAAAATTTTCAATAAGATATTGGCAAACAAAATGCAGCAAATCACTGCCCAGGGATGCAGGGATGGTTCAACATATGCAAATCAACAAATGTAATATACCATATCAATAGAGCCAAAGATAAAAATCATATGATAATCTTAATAGACACAGTGAAAGCATTTGACAAAGTCCAATACCCATTCATAATAAAAACTCTATATGAAATTGGAATAGACGATGTTTATCTCAATCTGATAAAAGCCATCTACAGTAAACTAACAGCCAACATAATACTAAAGGATCAAAAACTGAAAGCTTTCACTCTAAAATAAGGAACACAACAAGGATGTCCACTCTCACCACTCCTATTCAATACAGCTTTTGTAAAAAATGAGGGAAACAGGGGTTCAAGGGAGGGGAGGGGATTGGGAAAAAAAGGAGCCAAATTATACTATGAACATGTACAAATTCCCTATGAAATTTTTGATCATTATGTACATCTTAATTATACCAATAAATTAATTAAAAATTTAAAATTTAGATATTTTAATTTCTGTATCTCATTGATCTTTATGAAATATGATTTTATCTTCCTTATTAAAATAAATGTAACCATCATTATAGAGTTGAAACAAATCCTCACCTTGCTATTTAAAACTAAAATTTTAATAGAAGTAGCAGTATGAGAGTACACAATCTTTATAGGCATAAAAATAACATTTCTGACTCTCTCACTTTTTTTTTCTTCCTAATGTCACGGTTTCCTGGGGTCAATGAGCTATAATTAGCTTGGTCAGGACTGCTCATAGGTAAATTCTGAATCCTAATAGGAACAGATTAGTATATCCTTATTGTTAATATATTATTTCCTGGAATCTTTGTTCTAGAACTCCACCAGGAGAAGCAATTTATTCTTTCCAACAATTGGAGTCTGATTGATTTTATCTTTTGACATCCAGAACACATGAGACACAGTCCTGGGCATCTATAAGCCATGAAGAAATAGATGGAAAGCTGTTCTATTCTGGTTGTTCATTCATTCATGCATGTGAGTATCAGTGGATTTATGAAAAAGCCAGGTAGGGACATTGCTTGCAGGAGGCTCAACAAGTAGTAAAATTTAATTTTAAAAACATGTCAGGCTTAGTGACACACACAGCATTCCAATTTATAGCTATTTGGAAGAAACAATTTACCTTTTATGCTTTAATGGTGTGAGCATCACAGAGAAAATGTATATTGTTAACATGTCAAATTACTATCAACATCCTCAATTAAGAAATGGCTTACCAATATCAAATCCCTGTGTCAAAACTTAGGAGCTATGAAGTTGGGAAAGTATCTTACTATTTCCAAAATTTATCTTTTTCATTAGATTCATTCTTTAACCTCATGTTGTATGTAAGTACTAAAATTGTAACATATCTAAAATTCTTAACTTAACAGCTATCATTAATCAAAGCTTATCATAAAATAATTCTTATTTTACTATTATTATCAGTATTATTATTAGAATTAATATAGCGGTAGTCCCTTGCTTTTTGCTTAACCTAGAAATCAGTTTAGATTGGCTCATTCATTAATCTTACAGTTATACAGTGGTACCTTGGTTTACAAACTTAGATTGTTTTATGATTTTGAGGAAGATGACTGCATTTGTGTTTTTATAGGGCATATGGCCATGGTCATGTTTGTCAGCCAATGTGGAGTTTATGACTAGAAGGAAAATGTTGCCAAACTGTTGTTTGTGAACCAAATTGTTTGCAAACAGAAGTAAGTATTAACTGAGGTATTACTGTAATGTTAATAGCTAAAACAATTTGCTAATGCTAAATGTTAAAACAGAAACGTATGTCCTTTTTACATAGGAATGTTTGATTAAGCAAAAAAATGATAAATCATAGAGTGCTCCCATTGAATATGTTCCATATGTTAATTTAAAACATGAATGTACTTTATGTTAACAGTAAGAAACGAAAGATACTATAGAATCAACTACCATGTTCTCAAAGTATGTTAATTCTTCCAGTTCATTACTTAGTCATTTCATTTTTCTTGAAATTGCCCTGAAGTAAGACACAAATGACTCAGAAAACAAGCCATTAAAACTCCTATGAAGCTAAGTGAGAGACATGAAATATTATAAAATCATGCTTTATTATATTCTAAGTATGTTTCTACTGTTGCTTTCTGGTGTCACCCCACTGTAGTGAGAGAGGTCATTTTAGAGGAAATGGATATGTTAAAATTTTATAATAAATTATTTGGATATGTTAAAATTTTATAATAAATTTGTAGAGTAAGAAAATCTATAAAGATAGAGAGTACTGAGTAGTTGGCTAGATTTAGGGGAAAGGATTGGGTGATGTTAGCTAGTGAGTAAAGTGTATTGTTTGGGGACATGAAAATTATCTAAATTTGATTGTAGTCATGGTTGTACAACTCAATAAAGCCTACTGAATCATACACTTTAAGTTTGTAAATTGTATAGTATGCAAAGTTTAGTCCAATACAGCTGATAAATAAAATCATGCCTTATAAACCCCTCAAAGGACCCTGAGGTATCCATCAGCATGAGCTCATCTCATTGTTCTGCAGACTTACTTAGGAAACTAACAATCATTGAAAAAGTCAAACTGTACAACAATATATTGAGTTTGCTGAGATATTTTATTTTAATAAATTATGTTCGACTTTACTTTTTCGGCGTTTTCCACATTATCTAAAACTCCATACATCTCTCTTGTTCATTCAGTAATTCTTACAAATACTGATTATCATCTTCAAGGATGCATTATTATTTTACAACACAAAATTTGGAGAAGAATTAATCTATGATAGCAACTTCTTTTAAAGAGAAAAACCCTGAAAACTAGGAAAAGTAAGAGAATTAGGCAAGGGCCTAATAGTTAATGAATTTTAATGTCTATTTGTTTATTTTTTTATTAATTTTATTGGGACATTTAAGGTATACAATATAATGACATTCATCATTGGATTTTAAAGCTAATTACATACCAGAATCTACTATTCTTTATTCATCAAGGAGTTTGTGAAACTCTGAGTCACATAAATGTCATGTAACAATTATTTTTTCCCAAAAGGTTCTTATTTGATTACAATGTAGTTGTTCCCACAGTAATGAGCTCATAGTAGATTCTTAATAAATATTTGTTAATGGCTTAGTTAATTTTGAAGTAGCCTGACAGATATTGCCAAAAAAGACTTTAGAAAATTAGTTCTAAGGAAAGAAAAGAACAATTGTTTTAACTGCATGTAATTCTTTTCTCTCTCAAAGGGAAAAATGTGTTAAGTTGATGTGGGCAACTGTAACGCACTTTCTGTGTCCTTGACGCGGGTTTCACATGGTCTATTTCTGCAGAAGAGCAGGTGTGTCTGTCCTTTGTGGAAGTGTATCTATGTGCCGCTTGCCTTTACACTGATTGCTGAATTAGTTGCTGAAAGAATGTTGCTCAGTTCTAGTCTATGCTTGGGGCTTACTCCTGTGAATTAAACTTGACAAGTAGCAGTTATTGGAAAACCAACTGTATGAATTTTCAAAACCTTCTTTATCAGCCAATATTATACAGAAAATTGAACCCTGTGTGGCCATCAGTAAAGTATATTAACTACAGAACTTTTGTTGGGAGGCTTTGCTTATAGCTACTTTCAGTCTGTAAATCTAGGATCTTAGGTAATTTTGTAAGAATTCAAAGGGAACCAAATGATAACAAATTTCTGTGGATATTTTTCTCTTTTTTTGTTAATATTTTGCACTAGGGCCATGCTTGCCTTCTATTATCTGGACATGGAAAACTCAATAGGATGCAGTAGGAATTATAGTATGATATAGTACAAAGAACGTTAAGATTCTCTGACTTACTGTGTAAGGGGTTATCAAAATACACATTAAATGTTTAAATTTTAAAAATTTATTGCTCTAAGACACATTGCCATCATTCCCACCTCTTTTTTTATGTTTTTATTTTTTTATTTTTTTAAAACACACTTATTTCACCATTCTTGTCACTTTCTGAAGAGATTCTGGAGAACTTTGTTTACAAGTGTCTTTATGAGCTGACATAAAAATACAGTGAATGCTGCTGCCAGAGCTATCCAACGGAAAGGCAGGCTGGTAAAAACATTATGGTGTGCTCTCATCCATTCTGTTCACATCATGGACTGCAGCTGGCACTGTGTGGGATCTGGCTCTTTCTTAAAATCAAAGGGACCATAAAAGGTAAATATTTTGATTCCATTCAGGACATCAAGGCAGCCAAACAGCACAACTAAGGACAATCACAAGAGGATTTCCAGGACTGTCTGAGAAGTTGGCAAGGATGACAAAATAAGTCTCCTTAAAGCAAGGGAGAGTGTTTTGAGAGGAATTAATGGCAATGACTTTTACTTTAACATTTCTTTAAAATTTCAGCTTTCACCATATTTGTGGAACACCTCCTAATCTGTGAAAAAAAACCCTATTAGATACAGAAAAACAGGATAATGGATATTTAATCTGGCATTTTGGAGTTTATAGTCAAGAAACTAAATGGCCACTGGTACAGACTAGAACAAATCTGCCCCCTTTTTTCCCTCTCTTTCTTTCTCTTTCTTTCTTTCTTTCTTTCTTTCTTTCTTTCTTTCTTTCTTTCCTTCTTCCTTCCTTTCTCTCTTTTCTTTCTTTCATTCATTCATTCGTTCTTTCCTTCTTTCTTCCTTCTTTTCATCTTCCTTCCTTCCTTTCTTTTTTCTTTCCCTTCCTTCCTTCCTTTCTTCTTCTTTCTTTCTTTCTTTCTTTCTTTCTTTCTTTCTTTCTTTCTTTCTTTCTTTCTTGTCATAACCATTTTGCATACAACTACTCAACTGTAAACTCCAAGTTAAAGTATACTATCTGCCTAAAGGACAAGAAATATAATTAATAAAATATTATTCTCTTTTATCTCTTTCCTTATTTTTTACAATAAAAATGTGCATGTATTTATTGTGTGCAGTATCTTGATGCATATACCTACAAATTAAAATGACTATGAAAAATAGGTATTTATTTAATAATGATAATTAGAATTGTAATTGAATGAAAACACATTCCAAGAAAATAACACATAAATGAATCTTTTGCATTGTTTAAAGGTAAATTTCCACTGGTTAAACAGATCAGACATATTTTCATTCTATGTAAAAACATTCTCATCAAGCCGGGACAGTAGTGGCTTCTAGGATTATGTTTGCCTTCCGCAGTGACAACTCTGCCATCATCAAGATCCAAAGCTGCAGGGCTTCAAATCATTTTGCAATGAGTTTGTCCAAGGTAGAAGATACCTTTAGGACTATGTGGAGGTGCAGATGAAGTGAGGTGTGCAGAGCATGGAGACATATTTCAGTGTGTAACACAGTAAACATACAAAATATAAGCAAATGTTTTGACTCTTAACAATGTCAGCTGAAAGCATAAACTCTGTCAGGATTATATTCACATAACATGCAACTTAAATTCACAAAATATTGTATTGATTTTTTCTAAGAAATCATACACAGAAGGAGTTATTACAATTTCTGAGTTTGTTGTCAGAAGCATTGTAGCACTGTCATTACAAAGTGTTTTTGCATGAAAAGTTAATGTATCCCAATAATCGATAATAATAATAACAAAATCTAATCAATGATGAAAGAGCAAAGACAGCTCTATTTATATTTTCATAGGAAAAAAGTTGTAGAGTAATATTCCTATAATAAGATTTATTAGTTTTACACTTTATGCTTCATGAAGTAAATTATTCTTTTAAAATTTGCATTTAATTATATTTTTCTGTACACATAAATGTTTATGTTTACATTTAAATTTTTATACTTTTTCTAGTATTTCTTTAATAAATTATATTTTTTAAGCTTCAGGAATCAGAGTATTTGACTTTGCTTCTTTATATACCTAAGGCATAAGGTGGTGGAGGATGTATTTGTTAATAAACATCATGGAACAATTTTTAAAAAAACACACTTTGCAATGTGAACATCTAACTAATCTATTAAAATATATTATAAGACTCAAAACACCTCTCTGTTTTATATCAATTAAAAGTTTAAGAGAATAGTCATTTTAAGACAGAATTTCATGGTAGCTGACTTGTTTTTGAAGTTTCACTACAGGGCCATAGCAATAATAGCTCATTTAGAATTCATTAGTTAAATTGATTCATACCCTCTAGTGAATGTAGCAAACAAAATACCACATTGGGAATGGGGTATAGGAATATCATCCAAAAAGGACTCAAAGTTAAAAAATTAAACATTCTTATCTTTCATTTTAGCATTACCATTATTACAAAGATTATATCAGCAATTAAATCTAGATTTTTCGGACTAAGCCCCTTCAAGTATTTTTCCTTATCATTGATTTCTTTTTCTCATGTATATTTCATGTTGTTCTAAGCAGTTAAAATTATAAATATTCACTCTTTTTAAAAAATAAGTAAATTGAGAGATCATTAGCTTTTGTTGGAAAATGCAAGTTCTTAAAAACTACTGCTATTAGAAACCAAAGAAATGCTATTGAAAGTTAACATCAAAAGGCAAAATTGTCTTAGAGATATAATTCAGGTCATTGTAGAGCCATTAGCTACAATTATTCTGAACTCATTGTGACTTCCAGGAATGGTTTTTGAAGAAGATACTGAATCTTGAAGTAATTGGTATAACCAAGTATTATACAAAGTCAAAGTATGGGCTGCAAACTATCTACTTTAAAGAGCTGAATTCTAAAACAATACTACAAATTATGTTACATTACTGGTTTTAAAACTATCTATTCTTCATTTATGGCTTTCATTCACTTCAAAAGGGTAAGCATTTGCATAGTTACAGCTCTTAGCACTTAATATGACTTTAGCTTTGATCATTACCTGAGCTGAATTTTAATTATGTCTTAGTATTTAAGGCTTATATAAAAAAAAGATAGGCTTCAGTTTTACTTAATTCCATCATAACTTTTCCTGAATATTTAGTAATAGTTATAGCTTTATGTCACTGGTAAAAAGTAATAACTTTCTAAAGGAAATAAATAGGAAAAACCTATTTTAGACCACATGTACTACTTTTCCCAAAATCTCAGAATTAGGTGGTAACTTTTTAAAATTTTCTAGGTATATTATGTGCATAAAATAACTTTTAGCATCATAAGGAATAAAATATTTAATTACACTTTAGAAAGCTTTTTTACTTAGGCCTAATTGATGAGGACAAAAATAGCACCTTGGTGAAATTATATATATATTTCACTTGAAAATATTGATGAACAGCAGTATTTCTTAATTTAAATAATTAGATTTTTAATTGCTTTAATTCTATTGATTATCATAAAAATGATAAAAAATTATAACTATCACACTCATCACTAGGATTGAGTCCCCTGTCCATTTTGTTCAGTTATATTAAAAGGACTTTTAAACTCATTTAAATGTATTTACAGAAAAGCCCTAACATGTAATGTGACAAGGATGTAAAATACGATCTGTAGTTACTATTCAAAGCAGTTTGGGAAGACTGGGGGTAAATATTTAGGTGTGATATGCACAATTAGGAAATGACTCAGAAAAACGGAGGAAATGGAACAGTGCTGTAGAAGAGTCAAAATTAGGAGATGTGAGTGAAAGTTAAATTGAAAAGTTACTTTCATGCTGAAACTTACATAGAGGAATTTTTCTTTGAAGTTGTGGGCTTAAACCCAAAACTTGGAAAAATAGGAAAGTAAGACAGGACTACTCAACACTCCTTCACGTCCAAACTTTTCATTTAGGAAATTCTCTGACTTTGATTCTTTTTTTTATTAAGTCAGTATACTGGAATATCTTCAGAAAACTTGAGGGATTTTTTTGTTGCCAGCTTCTTTCAGAAATTGCGGCAAACCTATTGAGTTTAATCATTTTCCCCAACAACCTCACTTTTCCTTTATTTTCAGTACATCTCTTAATTTTTGGTTACCCTAAATGCTAGTAAGAATCATATAGTACACTTAATCTATGTTTCACAGGCAAAGCGTGCACTCATTTTCCCTTGGAAAATGAAAAAAATGCTAGAAATGTTATTCACTGTCCTTAAATCAAGATTGATTAATAATTTCAAACACCACTTGAGTGATTATTATTTTATTAAAATAACTAGTAAATAATTCTTTATAATATATTTATTTGTGTATGTTAACATATATGCATCTTTTCATGAAAGTGGAATTGTAGTGTATATGGTTCAGTAAAACACTTTTTCATGCAGAATCCTATTTTCAATATCTACTTTATTACTTTTAAGAACATCTTATACTCAATGATTTGTAAAAGTAAATATTTAGTAACCACTATGTTTTTTTCTGTATTTTTCTTAACACACACTCTATGCCTGGTTTTATTCTAAGTATTTTATAAATAGTAGTATATTTAATTTTCAAAACAACTATAAAAAATAAACTCTGAAATTTTTTCTCAAAATTTCAGTTAATATCCCTATGTCTGTATCTTGACATAATACTCAGGAAAGTTTCTTTTGTTCTTCTGGTATACTTCACATCTCAAATGTTCTCTAAGAGGCTCATTTCTTCAGAAGATGGGCTTTAGGAGGGCAGTTAGATCTTAGGGCCACTATACTCATAAGTGGATTAATGCATTAATGTATTTAGAGCTGAATGTGCTGTTAGGAGATGAGGCAATATTGAAACAGTTGGCTCACTGAAGGTGTTCTCAAAGAATAACTTCTTGCCTCTGGGTTCTCCCTTGTCTGTCTGCTTCCATGCTGCCATGAGTTGAGCAGGTTTCCTCCATCATGCCCTCTTACCATGCTGCTTATGCTTTGGACCCAGCCAACCATGCACTGTACCCGCTGAAATTGTGAGTCAAAATAAATGTCTTCTCACTTAAGTTTTAGGTTTCTGGTATTTGGCATCCATGTTAAGAAGTGACCGATTTATTGTGAAATGTCTAGATGAAATAGATAGGAATTTTACCATTGATTGGTACAGCTAAACTGACTTCTGAAATTATTGTATCAATTATTTCTATTAATTGACATATACAAAAGTGCACATTTTTCCACTTTGCCAAAATGTGCTTCCTTTCTCTTTGAGTTCACTCAAGAATTGCAAGTAAGTTCTCCTGAACAACAATGAACTATAAGAGTTCATTGATATTAAAATAGCCCCAGCATTGGTAACTACATTTGAATCAAAACCCTGCCTTGTATACTGCCAATCTTACTGAAAGCTTCAGAATCCAAGACCCATGATCATGTTCCTATTAGCTCCTGTCTAATGGCTAGTGTCTGTTTCTTTAAACCACCTGCTGCAAATTCTGATTCATTTATTTATTTTTGAGACAAGGTCTCTCGATGCAGTTCAGGCTCACTATGTACTCTAGGTTGTCCTTGAACTCATAACAATCTTCCTACCTCCCTGTCCTGAGTGTTAGGATTACAAACTTTCTTTCCTACATCCTGTCATCATGTTGCCATGTACCTAAATCCCTAATTCCATAATTTTCCCCATATGGCTGTGTGCTGCCTGCTGATGCATTGCTCTTCTGAGCATTTTCCAGCTTGTCCATTTGCTTATCTGAAACTTACTCATGACTAGCAACTGATTTTACCACAGAGCACTTGTCAACCCTGTATGGGATTCTTGAATGTGGAAACCAGCTCTGGCTTATTTGATTCATTTTGCTGATGATAAACAAGAACCGTTGAAAATTTCATTATAAAACCAATTGTGAAATTGTATTCTCTTGAGCTTTAAGTTTAGTGCTGTAATTGGACAATGCAACCTATGGCAGAGTCAACATCTGGAATAACACCTGCACATAAATGGTAAACAGCTGGTATAAAATCATACCCTCAACACAAAGACACTTGAAATATGACCCTGAGCTTTTCTTCTAATAATATTCTCCTGAGTCTAATGACTTAGGATAATTTGGAATGCCACTAGCACCTGTCCATATTCACTATAGTAATGTGTTTTCTGAGAAGTACTTGATTAATATATTAAGGTATGTAACTGTATACAAATTCACAAAGTATAAATACAAAGTATATAAATAAGGAATAGATAGGCTATATAATTGGCATTAAAGCAGTATTCATCTATATGAAGTTCACATTTTACAACTGAACATGTCCTTTGCAGTGGAAGAAACTGAAACTTACACTGAAATATCGTGAGGACTGCTACTCTATTGCTTTTGGGCTGAATACTGTTTCCTGATTTGTTTTGTTAAACGATAAAGAATGTGAACAAAAGGGACCTACTAGGTATGGCAATCTTTTTGATAATTCTGAATATATGACAAAGTTGTATCAACTCAATGAACATGTCTGGAGTAACAAATTGGGAAGTTCATTTTGTTTTGTTTTTATTATGGTAAGAAGTACATAACACTCAGTTCACCATTTCAACCATCTTCAATTATACAATACAGGGTATTGAAATACATTGATATTGTTATATGATCATTTCCATCAGTCCATCCCTGGATTCTTTATTCTAATATTCAAAGTATGTCTGTCTTTATGTAAGTACTATTATTGTATTGATTATTGTAGCATTACAGTATGTTGCAAAATCAGAAAATGTGAGTTTCCAAATTTTGTTTTCTTTTTTAAAAAATTGTTTCGATGTTAAGAATCCTTTGAAATTCCACGTGAATCTTATGATTTATTTTTATTTTGGGCAAAAACAACAAAGTTTTGATAAGGATAACATTTAATCTGTAGATTGCCTTGGGTACTGTTATTCTTATACCAATATTAACTCATTCAAAATATAAAAACAGAATATTTTACCTGTTTGTTTGTTTGGGTTTTTTGGTACCAGGGATCGAACTCCGGACCTTGCCTTTGAGCGGAAAGTGGCGGAACCACTGAGCTTAATCCCTGGCCCCTACCTGGTTTTTATAGCAACCCAATGTTAGTCTCAGAGCATGGATTAGGAAGTGTTCCCTTTTATTATCAGAAAGACTTTCTAAAAGATGAACACTAATTTTTAAAATGTTTGATATACTATAGCAGAGAAATCATTTGATCTAGAATACTTTTCTTTGGAAAACATTTTGATTTACTAGTTTTAAATCTATTCACATTTTCTATTTTTTCATGATAGATTATATATTTCTAATCCATATTATCCAAGTAATTAAATTTGTGAGGTTACCATTGTTCATAGTATTCTTATCACTTTTACTTCTGTAAAACCAGAAGTAATTCACTCACATTTGTTTCTGAATTCAATAATTTGTTTACTCTCTTTTTCTTAGTCAGTTTGAAGTTTCTTAACTGTTGATCTCAACAAAGAACTTTTAGTTTCATTGATTTCCTCAGCTGTTTTTCTATTCTTTGTGTTATTCATCAGCATACTAACTTTTATTATTGCCTTCTTTCTACTAGCTTTAGTTTAATTTGCTGTTGTGTCTTATATCCAGATATTTGTCAAAGCCTCATGTGCTTGGAGGTGAAGGTTTTGAAAGGTGATGGAATCGTGCGGGTGTTATAGGGGTGGGTATATTTCGAAGAGGCTGGAAGGGGTGTATTTCTTTCCTGCTCCACTCTTCTTTCACTCTTTTCTATCCTCCATAACATGAGTACCTTTGCTCTGTTGGTCCTACCCTATAACTTTTCTGACATGGAGCTGGTTCAGTATGCAATGAAACCTCTCTAAACTGAGAACAAAAATAAATCTTTCCTTCTTTAAGTTCTGGGTATCAAGTATACTCAGTGACAAGGAAAGTGACTAAGACAGACAGATATTCATACGAGAGAACTAACTTAATTACTGTTCCTACATGACATATTGTTCAGAAGCTTTTAAAATGGGTTTGCAGAGTTTGGAAAGGACTGGTAATGCCAGCTAGAGAAGTCCTAGACTTCTATGTTCAGAACAACATAATGCCAATAGAAACACAGACAGTAAAAATCTGTCTCAAGAGATTTCAGTTGGGAACAAGGACTCCATTGGCAGTTGGACTCTGGGTCATCTGTGTTATGGTCTGGAAGAGTTTGTTTACATTTTGTTCGTGTCCTGAGATTGAGTTTAAGTGTGGTGTACTAATCTGGTGGAGCAAACTTCAAGGCATATCAATGTTCAAGCTGTGGATAGACCTTGCTGTTATTAACAAGGTTTAAGCTTTAAGTCAGAAGCAAAATTTCTGCTTGAAAAGTTTACAATTTTCTCAGAAAGGAAGGGCCTGCAAAATTTTACTTAAGGAGAGCTGTGTTGCTGAAAATATTAGCATTAATATTTGAGTATTTAGTTCAGTGGTTCCACCACCTGCCTCACCAATGCAAGGTCCTGAGTTCGATCCCTGGTACCAAAAAAACAAACAAAAAAAAGCCAGATCCTGTGCATCAGGACTATAGGAAGGGCACACTGAGGTTCCATGAGGAATCCACAGGACCCCATAGATCACAGGCTCAGGGTTGTGTGTCTGTAAAGCTTTTATTTGAGAAGAAAGCCCTGGGGCACCCTGGTTGAGAAAACCCATGCAGAAAATTGATTTGCTGATGTTCATTTCACAATGCTCAGCCATCCAGTCACACAGATGGGGCCTAGCTTCTTCTCAATCTGTGGCGAACATTGGCATCATCCATGTGGTGCTGATTTTATAGGCATGTAGAATTCAAGAGTTTTGGGGTCAGGGAGGTTTCTACACAGATTTCAGAAGAAGGTCTGGGAGGCCACTCATTATATCCATGGGAAAGCAGTGTAAGAAGCTGTAAAAGTGAAACATAAACTATAGTGGATACCATGGAAGTTGGGAAAGCTATGAACATGGAACCCTGGAGGAAAGCTCCAGGAAGTTACAAAAACCACCCTAAGAGAGAGGCCATGAGAGCTACAATAGGCAAGGTAATAAGAGCAGGGATGCCCAAGCCTTTGCACTTCACTTCAGGAGTTAGTATGTTTAACCTACTGGGTTTTGGTCTTGCTTTGGTCACACTGGATTCTATTCCCCTCTTCCCTTTCTGAATATGAATGTTCACCCTATCTTGTATGTTAGCAGTGTTTGACTTCTTTTTTTAAAGAGGGTCTTAGGACTTGGACTTTTCAGCTATGCTAGAACTGTTAGAACTTTGGCAACTCTTAGAGATGGACTAGATACATTTCCATAAAAAGATGTACATACATGAGTCTTTTGGCACCCAGGAGCAGATGTTATGGTTTCTATCTAGATGTCAGGCTAAAATGCTCATGAACTCATAGGAGGGGCTTTTGAGAGGTGATTGAATTATGGGGGTGCTGTAGCTAAATGTGATGTTAGGGCGTGAACCTCATCAGAAGAGGCAGGTCACTGACCTAGAAGGGGTTCATCTCTTCCCTCACTCCCCTCTTTTATCTCTTCTACTTGGCCACCAAAAGATGAGTAGTTTTCCTCTACAGGAGCTTCATGAAGCACTTCTTGTTTTGGAGCCAGCTGATTATGAACTGAGACCTCTACAAATTGTGAACCAAAAATGAACTTCTCCCCCAACGAAACTTTTTTTGTTGTTGTTACTGGGGATCTAACTCAGACCATGCACTTCTGGGGCAGGCACAGTACCACTGACCTAAATCCCAAGCCCTGAACTTCTTCTCCATTAAACTGTAAGTATTGGGGATTGTGTCTTAGCAATGAGGAAATTAACTAATACATAAATTATTCTTTTTCATTGATTAGCATAATATTAAATTGCTAATTTAATATCTTTTGTATTGTTCCTATATTTATTGTTTGGCCTACTTGAGTTTTTAAATAAATTTTATTTTATTTTATCCCTTTTCCTCCCTCAAACTCCCTCCTCTCCTTATGTCCCTTTGCCTCCATTTTTTCCTTCTATTTTCACTATTTTCTTGTCCTTTCCTTCCTTTCTCCCCCCTCCTCCCTCATTACCCTTCCCATTTGAACACTTTTTTCCCATTTCTCAACATCCACTATATATTTCAGTCCTTTTTTCCACATTTGGTTTCTCACACCAGAGAAACAATATGGAACTTAAACATGTGTGCCCAATTTATTTCACTTAAGAGTATGGCCTCAAGGTTCATCCATTAAGCAATAAATGTCTGAAGCTCATCCTTCTGTATGGCAGAGTAGTACTCCATTATATATATATATACATCTTCCTTATCCACTCATCAGTTGATGGGCATTCGGGCTGTTTCCAAGATTTAGCTGTTAGAAACTGTGCTGCTATTAACATGGGTATGAATATATCACTGTGGTGTGACATCAAAAAGAGATATTGATGGGTCAAATAGAACCTCTAGTTTTAGTTCTTTGAGAAATCTCCACACTGATTTCAACAGTGGTCACACCAATCTACATCCCCACCATTAGTAGAGAAGGATTTCTTTTTTCCCATAGCCCCTCCAGCATTTGTTATTGGTTGATTTCTTGATAGCAGCTATTCTTCCTGGAGTGAGGTAGAATCTCAGGTCATTTAAATTTGCATTTCACAAATTACAAGTGATGTTGAAGATTTTTTTTCTATATTTATTTACCATTTGTACTTCTTTGCCTGAGAAATATCTATTCATTCTAGATGCTCACTTTTGCACTGAGTCTTTCAATTTGGGGGGTTTAATAGTTTTAAAATTCTTATATATTCTGGATAATAGTCCTTCAACAGAAGAGCTGCTAAACATTTTTTCTCACTCTGTGGGTTGTCTTTTGACTCTGTTGGTGGTTTCTCTTGCTGTGCAAAAGCTTTTTAATAAAATGAGGTCCCATTTGTTGATTCCTTGTAGTATTTGCCAGTCTAGGTTTTGTTCATGAAGTCTTTGCCTACTCCTATGTCCTCAAGCATTCTACCAGCAGATTTAGGATTTCTGTTTTAATATTTAGTATTTCTATTTTAGTGTGTGGTGAAAGATATCAGTCTAGTTTCAATCTTTTGCATCTGGAAAGCCAGTTTTTCCAGCACCATTTATTAAAGAGGGTATCTTGCTTCCAGTGAAGGTGTTTGGCTCCTTTGTCAAAGATAAGGTGGCTGAGTATGTCTGGAGTTGTTTCTGCATCCTTTAATCTGTTCCACTGATCCTCAGGGATTTTCTTTTGTCAGTACCACACTGTTTTTATCACCACAGTATTGTAGTGTAATTTAAAGTCAGGAATTGTGATACCCTCTGCTTTGCCATTGTTATCCGAAATTGCCTTTGCTTTTCTAGGTCTCTTCTGGTTCCACATAAATTTTAGGATTGTTTCTTCAAGTTCTGTGAGGTATGCCATTAGTATTTTGATTGGGATTGCATTGAATCTGTGTAAAAATTTTGAAAGTATGGCCATTTTCACTATATTGGTTCTTCCTATCCAAAAACAAGGTATCTTTCCATTTTCTGATATCCTCTTCAATCTCCTTTTTCAGAGTACTATAGTTTTTAATGTCGAGATCTTTTACTTCCTTCATTAGATTAATTCCTATGTTTTTCACTTTTTCGGATGTTATTTTGAAAGGGATTGTTTCTCTGATTTCTCTCTCCATGAGTCTGTCTTCATGTACAGGAAGGCTATTGATTTTTGAGTGTTGGCTTTGAATCCAACTATGCCATTGAATTTGTTTATCAAATTTAAAAGTCTTTTGGTGGAGTTTTTGGGGTCTTCTACATAGAGTATCATGTCATTTACAAATAACCATAATTTAACTTCTTATTTTCCTATCCTTATTCCTTTTATTTCATTCTCTTGTCTAATTGCTCTGGCTAGTGTTTCCAGAACTATATTGAACAAGAGTGGTGACAGTGAACATCTTTGTCTTATTTCTTATTTTAAAGTGAAAGCTTTCAGTTTTTGTCCATTTAGTATGATGTTGTCTGTTGGTTTGTCGTAGATGGCTTTTATCAGATGGAGATAAAGACCATCTATACTAATTTTCTGGAGGGTTTTTATCATGAGTGGGTGTTGGACCTTATCAAATGTTTTTTCTGCATCTATTGAGAGGATCATAGAGTTTTTGTCCTTGGATCTGTTAAAATAGTGTATTACATTTATGGATTTTTGTATGTTGAACCATCCCTGCATCCTTGGGATGAATCCAACTTGGTCATGGTGTATAACCTTCTTGATGATTTGCTGCATTCTTTTTGCCAGTATCTTATTGAGCATTTTTGCATCTACGTTCATTAGGAAGATTGGCCTGTAACTTTTGTTTTTAGTTGGATTCTTCTCTGGTTTTGGAATCAGGGTAATACTTGCTTCCAGGAAAGAATTTGGGAGTATTGCTTCCCTTTTAATTTCATTAAAGAGTTTGAGGAGTAATGGCATTAAGTCTTATCTAAATTTCTTGTATTATTCAGCAGTGAATCCATCAAGGGCAGGGATTTTTTGTGTGTGTTAGTAGTTTTTAAATTACATATTAAATTTGATTAACTGATATTGACTTATTTAGAATCTTATATCTTATTGATTCTGTTTGGTAACTAACATGTATCTAGGAATCTGTCCATTTCTTCTGTATTTTCCATCTTATTAGAATACAGGTTCTCAAAGTAGATATTGCTGATCTTCTAAATCTTTGCAGGATCTGTTGTGATTTCTCCATCTTCATTCCAAATTGCATAGATTTGAGTCTTTTCTTTCCTTTTGTTGATAAGTCTGGCTAAGGGTTTTCAATTTTACTTAATCTTTAAAAGATCCAACTCTGATTCATTAATTCTTTGTATTGTTTTCTTAATCTCCATTGCATTAATTTCTGCTCTGATTTTTTATATTTCCTCCCTCATAAAAGCTTTGGGTTTCACTTGCTCTTGTTTTTTAGAAGCTTGAGGTTTAACATTAAGTTGTTTATTTGAGACTGCTCTGTTTTGCTGATATTAGAATTCACCACTATAAATTTCTAGGACTGCTTTCATTGTGTCCCATAAGTTCCAGTATGTTGTATTTTCATTATCATTTAATTGTAGAAATTGTTTGGTTTCTTCTTAAATTCCATCTGTGACCCATTGGTTGTTTAGGAGGGTTTTATTTAATTTCTATGTATTTATGAAGTCCTTGTGGTTTCTTTTGCCATTGATTCTCAATTTCATTGCACTATGGTCTGATAATATGCGTGGGATTATTTCAGTTCCTTTGCATTTACTTAACCATTATCTATGGTCTAGCATATGGTCTATTTCAGAGAAAGTCCCATATGCAGTTGAGAAGAATGTGTATTCTGATGTTGTGGGGAGGAACAGTCTGTAGACATCTATTAAGTTCATTTGTTCAAAAGTTTGGTTCAATTCTAATATTTCATTATTGATTTTTTGTCTAGTTGATCTGTCTATTTGTGGCAGTAGGGTATTGAGTTCCCCTATTACAACTGTATTAGTGCTTATATGATTTTTCATGTCAGTTAATATTTGTTTTGTATACTTGGGCACACTGATATTTGGTGAATATATACTTATGATTGTTATATATTCCTCTTGGATTGTTCCCTTTACCAGGATGTAGTGACCTTCTTTGTCTCCCCTAATCAGTCTTGGCTTGAAATCTACTTTTTCTTTCAATAGAATGGCTACTCTTGCTTTTTTCTGGGTTCCTGTTGCATGGAATATTGTTTTTCACCTTTTAACTTTCAACCTATGAGTTTCTTTATGAATTAAGTGTGTTTCTTGTGTGCAGCATATTGTTGGATCTTGTTTCTTGATCCATTCTTCCAGTCAGTTTCTTTTGTCTGAATTGAGATCATTAAAATTGATGGTTATAACTGATATGTATTGTCTTCTCTCTGTCATATTATTTTCATTCTGTTGTTTTCCTTTCTTCCTTTTCTGTTTAATTTCTTTCTGTGGCTGGTGGGTTCATTTGGTTGGGGTTCATGGAGTTGTAATCCTTATTGTTTCTTTCTAGAATACCCTTTAGATCACTTTGTGGTGCTGGTTTGGTGGTCATGAATTTTTTCAGGTGTTGTTTGTCATGGAAGTACCTTATTTCTCCCTCAATTTTGAAGGATAGTTTTGCAGGGTACATCAGTCTGGCTTGGAAATTGTTTTCTTTTAGGGCTTTAAATACTTCACTCCAAGCTCTCTTTAACTTGAGAGTTTGTGTTGAGAAGACTGCTATGATTCTGATGGGCTTGTCTTTAAAAGTGATTTGTTTCTTTTCTCCAACTACTTTTAATATTCTGTCCTTGTGTTGAATTTCTAGAATCTTGATTATTATATGCCTTGACGAAGATTTTTTTTTTTTTTTTTGATCATGGTTAATTGGAGTCCTGCATGCCTCACTTATGTGTATGTTGAATTCTTTTCCATGTTTGGGAAGTTTTCTGCCATTATTTATGAGAACAGGTTTTTTATGTCATTTGTGCTATCTCCTGCTTTTTCACTGACTCCAATCAATCTTGTGTTATTCTTTACAGCATCATCTAGCAGCTACTGGATTGATTTGTTATGCTCCCTTGCTATTTTTAAGAAACCTCTCTTTCTTGATCACTAACCACAATCCTGTCTTCTATATCTGATATTTTGTCCTCACATTGGCTCATTCTGCTGTGTATACTTTCAATGGAGTTTTTAATCTCCTAGATATCTGTTTGAATCTGTTTCATGGATTCAATTTCTTTTCTATGCTGGGCTTTCACAGTTTCCATCATAATCCCAAGCTCCTCTATTGTTTTATCTGTATCTTTCATTCTGGTCATTATTTCTTAGTTATCTGGAAAATTATTTCTGCTTTGATTTTTTCTAGAGCCTTATTCAACTGCTTTGTTACTTCTGCTGTTACCACTTCAGAGAATCCAGGTTGGTGGCTTTCAGATTGTTCTACTTCATTGCCCCTGGGTTTTGCCTTTGGCAAGCTGAAAGTTTGTGGGTGTTCCATCTTGTTTAAGTATCTTCTCATTTTCCATTTTTTAAAGTTCAATTCCTGAGTTGATGCTTGTAAATTGTTTTTGTGTTTTTTTTTTCTTTTTGGTACTGGGGATCAAACTTGGGACCTTGTGGTTCCAAGGCAGGAGGTGAAACCACTGAACTAAATCCCTGACCCCTTGCTTGTAAATTGTTTATGGTGAATAACTTTATTGCCAGTATTTAGAATCCTTAGGAAATGACTACTTCTCAGAAGCATCTTCCAAGTGTACCTGGCTTTTGGGTTTTGAGTCTGTTGCAGGATCCTACCTCCTCAATTTATTAGGGATGAGAAGTTCCTGCCTACTTCACACAGCTGCCAGTTCTTTTGCACTGGACTATAGATTTTATTTTTTAAGACCCTTAGGCAATCTCAGTCTTTTTATACCAGGAGGAACAACTGATTAGCACAATTGTGTCACCTTGGCTAAAGTAGTACAATCAACAATAACAATAGCATCAGATACAATCTAGAAAATGACAAGTTGTAGACCTTAAAATGGCATTTTTACCCTTAGGGGAGAAGATTTAAAAGGGGTTAATGGTGTAAAAAGCATGTAGAAGAAGAGGAAGAGATCAGAAGCAAGGCTGGAGGACAGACTTTAGGAAACTGGTGAAGCAGACAGGTGGGAAAGAGAAAAGAAAAAAATAAAAACAAGAACAGAACAGACTAACAACAACAAAAAGCTAGAAACTGTGTTAAAACAAGAAAGAAAAAAAATGAAATAAAACAAAACAAGAATTAAAACGGAGGAAACAAGGTAAGAAAAAAGAAAAAAAAGGAATAAAAGATTTAACCCCCCCCCAAAGTCCAATTCTAGTTGTGACTGCTGTCACTATTAGGCAATGTGGGTAAACAGAGTCCAGAGCGAAGTTGATTAATCCCAGCAAGGTAGCTGCAGCTTCATGGTGGGGTAGTAGATACTCTGAGCTGTCCTACCCCTTTAGTTCCTCTGAAGTTCAGGCTAGTTCCTGCCTATGAGGCTAGAACCAGATTTCTTGAGCCTACAACAGTCTGTGTGTCTCCTGCCAACTTGAACTCTGCTCCCGGACACCGAGGCACTGAGAGCTACTAGATGGAGTCTGCCTGCAGCTAGCTTTTCTGAATTTTGAGCTCAGTTAACCCCTCTCCAATATGGCTACCAGACAATCACCCACTCCTGGGTGAGGTCTGAACCCAATAACTCACTAGCTGCTGCAGTCTGGTTCATCTACTGCTCTGTTCCACTGGTGTGTTTCTCCATGGAGGACTCTGGGGTCATCAATAGTCATTGAATCTGTAGGTTCAGCCCACTGTTCTCTCTTGGAGATTCCAGACTCTGGAAGAGAACACTGCTTGGTAACCCCCTTTTTTGTCAAAATCTCTCTCTTTACTCTCACTGTAGACTTCACTTCTCACCTCAGATCCTTCCTGGGTCCCAGGGACCCCCCTGCTCCTTCTCCTCCTCATGCTGCTATATTCAGGTGCTAGGACACCAAATCTTGGAGAGGCTCTTTCTCTGCTGCTTACCACTCCACCATCTTCCGGAAAGTTGATTTGACATCTTTTTAAATGTAAGTAGTTGCAATTATAAATTTTCCTCTTAGTACTACTTTTGCTGTGGTATGTAGTTTTATTTTCATTAATCTCACAGTATTTCCTAGTTTTCCGTTTTGTTCAATCTTTGGGGTTCTCTGCATTGGATGTTTCCTCAATTTGCTGTACACTGTTAACTGTTGTTCTCAGACTTATAAGGTCAATTCAATCAGTTTCTGATATTTTTTGATGTGTTCCTGAAAGCATAGGGTCTTGGATCTTCTTTTACTGCCATTGCACTGACATGATTCCTGAAAACTATTTTTGAACAATGAATTAATTTGGAAACAATTTAGCATTGATGATGAAGCAAATATGTAAGTACATTATTATAATCATAGGTTTAAATTATAGCATGACCATTGATAAATGAGCTAAAAAAGTACTGAGGTTTAGAGACAGAGTAGTTGGCTTAAAATTATTAGCCCCACAGTGAGAAGTTCTTGGTTATTAGAAATTATTTTCCACATCTCAGTTTCTTTGCTTAAAAACTTGAGATTATTATACATACTTGAAATCAAATATGTTACTATCAGTATAAAATGAAGATATGCATTTTTGAAATAGTACATGAAATAAAATAGTGCTTATCATTAACTTATTAATAGTTTAAGTATTACTTATTAATACTTGAAGTATTATTGTTACTGTATAATAGCTTTGTGTATGTCAGTGTTAAAAAGAATGCTTGATTCTCTAATTGATCTGATAAATTTTTTAATCAGTTTTAAAATACTGGTAAAGTTGATTATTTTTGAGATTTCCATTCATGTGTGAATGAATATGCATATATGTAAATATCTAGGTACTACAATTTTTAATATTCTATTATAGTAGTTTCATAAAATAAACTTTGTACTTGATCTGTAATTGAAAGAACAAAAATTGTTCAGTTATGTCTTGCATTTATCTATTATTTTCAATGAGCACTCTGATAGAATGACAGTAAAAATAGCAATAGTTTTATCTACTACTAATTGAAGCTATTTATGTACAAGGTATCATCCTACCACTTGATTTGCTAAAATTTCACTCACAATAATCAAGTAATGTGTATGTAATTATCATCTCTCTTCATATTTAAAGAAGCTAAAATTAACAACTCATTTTTTCAGACTCACATTTCCATCAGTGAAAAGTTACCTTATAGCCACATGAGTTGGCAGAATTAACAAAGTATTCAGCCTATTCTGTGAAAGTAATATTAATGTCAGATGATTTTTATTTTATTATCATTTCCCTCACTCATTTAACCTTTAAATCAGACTATAATTCAATCTTAAAATATTATTACATGAGATATTGTCAAGTTGCTTGAGCAATATACAAGAGTTCTACTGTATCTTAGCATTATAATTTTACATATATACCTGTAATGTTCTTTATAATTTTATATTGCATTCTTTTAATTTATTATCTTTTTATGTAAATGAAATAATACTGCATCAAATTTCAAGAATTTTATAAGATTTAATTTTTAACAAAATATCTTTTCCTTTTTTATAAATGGGAATGGGCAGGTCTGCCTCCCACCTTGTGAAATTGCCAAACAAGTACAAGTTGACAAGGAGGTACCTTATCTTCATTGTTCCAGTGATGTAGAACTCTCAGGCAATGTTTTGGATGCCAATGACAAATCTAAGGATAGAGATAGAAATACTGAAGATGACAGTGATTTCCTGAAGGGTAAAAAATCCACCAGGGAAAACTCTACTTCAATCTTTCATTATAAAATTCATTTTTGCAGAAAGACAACCTGAAAGTGAAACAAGGTTCTATGTCCTTCATTTTACCTTTAGTATGAAGAATCAAGTGAGCAAAACCACAGGTAATATTAAGGAACTTTATTTCTTTTTTAAAAAGCCTGATTTTTCCCAGCATAAGCGCTGATTTACTCCCATATCCTTCTGAGTATCTCTAGCACAGTCTAAGTACTGCATTTCCAAATAAAATGTCAAGTAAGATTTAAGCAATCAAGTGAAATTTAAATCATTTTGAATGTTAAAATGGTAGTAAAATAAATATTTTAAAATATCTATTTTAATATTTAAGACAGTAGTGATATGGTGCTTTGTAAAAGAAAGGTTTAATTCAACTATTTACATTTCCCTTAAAATGCACATATAAAGGGAATTATTTCCTCAATATAGTTATTTTCTTGCTACTAATACCTTTGGAAGAATTGGCAAACATATTCTGTAAAAAGCCAGAGTAAAATATTTTACAATTTGTTGATTTTGGCATCTGTTACAGCTACTCGTCTCTGCTATTTTATAATGAAAATAGCACGTAAAAACACATGCCTGAATGAAAGTAGCCATGTTGTAATGCAAAGCTGTTTTCAACAAGATATGGAACCAGATTTGTTTCATAGACTGTGGTTCCCCAAACTTACTCTATAGTGCTGTTATTGAAGTATATCTTGGAGTTTGGAACATATTTAAGGTCAATGATAGTGAGAAAAGCCTGGGAAATTTTCATTAAGGTGAGAATCTTAAAAATGCTTTTCAGTGATGCAATTTATTATTTCTCTCACTATATTTTTCTCATTATAATCTAGCTATCTAAAAGAATCTCTAAAATATCCATTATATATCTTATCCTTATTCTAGGTCAATGTTACCTAAATGACATTCAGGCATTAATTCAGGAATACTACCTTTACTACAATAAGTCACATGCACTCTATGTCATCAAAGAGCCCTTGGGGATCTAGTAGTACTATGACTAGTCTATGAGGAATGTCGTGGTGAGAATGATAAATCTACAGTATGAGAAAACTAAAGATTGGTGGTTTGCTATCTTCCCAGCTCTATAAATTTGATTAAGATCCAATGGACTTATATCTAATCAACATACCCCTTCAATTCCCATATGTAATTTGGGGATAGCAGCATGAAAATACTCATTATTGTGCCACTGTGCAGTCTAGAGGGAGGACATGAAGACCTCACAATGGATTCCTGGGCTTCTTTGACTAATGTCTCCACCATGACTTGTTAATCTCTGCAATGATCAAGTGGCTATTAAGATAAAACTGTGCTACCCTTTTCAAAAATTAGAAGAGCATGGCTATAAGTGAAATGACAATGATTTCCTAGAGAGGCAGTCTTACAGGTGAAAGATCACCCTAACCAGGCAGGAGAAATGTATGCATTATTTATGTAGTGTGTCTGGGGTCTGCATGAAAAATGAAATCCCATTCTGGAAAGTGTCTTTCTCAGGAGGACTATTTTAGTTAAAGTGCACAAAGTAGCCTGCTGCATTTTCATAAGATGAGACTAAAAAGAGAAAATAAATACAATATAATTTCTTCTCGGCATGTGTCTATGCAATAACAAGACTAGCAAATAATATATGTGAAAATAAACTGACTCCTCTAGTATGCCATTCCTTTGAAGATTTTATAGAGGAGGAAGAATCAGCTACACAGGTTATTAATTTGCACCTTGTTTTGTACTTATTGTTACTTAATGTATGTGTTGTACACCAAAGAAAAGCACATTGTTTATTCTCAAACCCAGCTATCTCTGCTTATTACCCTGCTATAAAATTTCGGATGTCTGGTATTATGTCTCTGCAATGGGAAAGTGACTGACAGATTTTAGTACCAGCAATGGAGTTGTACTGTGACTTGGCTGTATGGTTTAGAAGCCTTTGGGACTGGTGCACAGGAGGAGTTTGGAAAGGTTTGGAAATGCTGGCTAGAAAACTCATAGAATTCATTAAGCCTACCATGATGGAAGATTATGATCTTAGCTGAGAAGACCACAATGCTGATAGAAATGCAGGCATTAAAGACTAGGCTCAATAGGTTAAAATTGGGAAAATTAGCAGTTGGAATTGATACCAATTGTTTTACACTCTGGCAGAAAACCTGGCTACATTTTGCTCATGTTTTGAGATTTTTCAAGATTACGGGCAGCGGGGTAATTAAGGTGGAGGGAGAAAATTTTAAGACAGCTTAATATTCAGGCTTTGGCATGGGTATTGTTGGCAGTTTTTAGCCAGGTTTATACTGAAAAAAAAAAAAGACCTTTTGAAAAGTTTTCAGTTTCCCTAGAAAGAAAGATCCTTCAAGTTTGGAGCACAGGAGTGCTTGATTGCTAAAAAGATTAGTAATAAAAAAAGGTTAAATATCAGGACAATAGGAAAGATCACTTGAGGTCATCCAGGTATTATTAATACCCCTCCCTTCTCCAGCTCAAGGCTACAAAAGGGAATAACTTTGATTGGAGAAGAAAGCCCAGAAAACTCTGCTCAATAAAGGTCACCTAGAGAATTGGTTTCCTAGAATTTGGTTCACACCCTCAACCACGGAGGTGCTCGGTGATGTGTGGGAGCCCCGATACTGCTGGAACTTGTGGGAGACCTTGAAGATACTAGTTTTACAGGCATGCAGAACACAAAAGTTGTGGGATCAGTTATTTTCAGTATCCTCCAAAGCCTCAAAACATGAGCAAATTCCAGAGAGATCGGCGATTTAACCCTGAGGAGGCGACTCATGAAGCTGTGAAAGTGAAGCCAGTATTACAACAGAGGCCCAGGAACATTGGAGATTCCAGGAATGTGGAAGTTCAGCTGAGGAAAGCTTCAGGCATAAGCAAAGACAGCCCAAGAGAAGAGCCATGAGGGATGCAAATAGAAACGCCACAAGAGTGGAGTTTAACAAGCTTTTTAGAGCTCGTATTTCTTCACATCTTATTTCAGGTTCTGGATGCAGACATCTACCATTTAGGGTTTATTCTACTGGATTTCAGTGGGCTTTTTTTTTTTAGTTAGTTTTGTGCTTGTTTGATTGATTGATTTTTATTTATCAAGTTTATTGGTACATTTTAGGTATACATAATGATGCCATTTATCATTGGGAATTTGTACCTTTACATGGTATTCTTATTGCTGTTCCCTATTCCCCTGCCCTCTCTTCAAACCCTCCACCCCTTCCTATTTACAAAGTCTTTGTTTCCATTTTTTCCTCTTCTCATATTTATTCTTTTTCCTTCTTTCTTTCCCCTACCCCTCCCACTTCCCCTGCCCCTTTGGGCCTTTTCTTCCAATTTCACATTATCTATTATACATTTTGATCCTTATTTACACTTTCAATTTCTCACACCAGAGAAACTATTCAGTATTTACATGTTTGTCCTATTTATTTCACTTAAGAGTATGGCCTCAATGTGCATACATTTAACTATAAATGTCTCTAGTTTATCATTCTTTTTGGCTGATTAGCATTCCATTTTATTAAAAAAAAAACACCTCATCTTCTTAATCTAGTCTCCAACTGATGGGCAATTGGGCTGTTTCCAAGTTTTAGCTATTACATACTGCCTCTATAAACATGAGTGCACATATATCGCTGTGGTATGATGCTTTTAATTCTTTGGGGAAGATACCCAGCAGGGGAATAGCTGTGTCAAATGGAACTTCTAATCCTAGTTCTTTGAGCTATCTCCATACTGATTTCCACAGTGGTTGCACCAGTCTATACTTTCACCAACAATGTAGAAGCATTCCTTTTTCCCCACAATCCCACCAGCATTTGTTATTGTTTGATTTATTGACAGAAGCCATTCTTTCTGGAGTGAGGTGGAAGCTCAGCATTCTTTTCATTTCCATATCTTGAATGACCAGCGATGTTGAACATTTTTTCATATGTTTATTTGCTATTTCTTCTTCTTGGTCTGAGAAATGTCTGTTCATTTCAGATGCTCATTTTTGGACTGAGTCTTTAAATTTTGGAGGTCTGATTTTTTTAAGTTCTTTATATATTCTAGATAGTAGCCCTTTGTCTGAGGAGCAGCTGGTAAAAATTATTTTCCCCTCATTGTGAGTTGTCTTTTCACTCTGTTGGTGGTTTCTCTTGCTGTGCAGAAGCTTTTTAATAAGAAGAGATCCCACTTGTTGATTCTTTGTTCTAGTCCATGTGCAACTGAGGTTTGGTTCCTGAAATATTTTCCTAAGCCAACGTCTTCAAGAGTTCTACCTAAACTCTCTTCTACCCGGTTTAGTGTTTCTGTTTTAACATTTAGATCTTTGATCTATTTTGATTTTAGTTTAGTGCATGGTGGGAGATATAGGTCTAGTTAGACCAAGAATGTTACCTGAAGATCTCACGTGGTCTTAAGCAAGGCTTTTGGAAAGGGACTGAATCATGGGAGCAATATAATTGACTTTCTGTGGAAACATGGAGTCTGATTGAAAGAGTTAGGTCACTGGAAATGTGATATAGAAGGGTATGTCTCATTTTCAGGCTGCTCCCTTCTCTATATGGTTCCTGGTTATCATGATGTAACCTGCCTTTTCTCTGCTAAGCTCCTCTGTGAGACTAGTTCTACCCTGGAACTGGTTGAAATGGACTGTAAGCATGAGTCAAAATTGCCCTTTCTTCCTTTAAGTTGTGAGTGTAAGGTTTTATGACTTGGTGATGGAAAAATGATTAAAACAAATGGGTAAAGGTTAAATAGAAACTATATCAGGAAAAAAGTATTAACAATAAACCACATTTTGTTTTGCTTCAATGTTTCTTGTACAATGTCAAGTCTTAAACCATAAATCAATCTGTGCAGTTTGTCAAGCTAGACTGAATTCTCATATCTTTCTGAACTCAATGTTTTGTCCATGACTACATGTTTTTGACAATTTTCCTGCAGTGATTGGAATGAAATTTTCTTTTTCCTACTCCAAAATTCATGATCTTACTGTGCAATTACATGTGAAGGCCTGTGCCTAGGTACATGGTGAACCTGTGGGGATATGAAAAATTATGCTTAATTAGTTCATTGTTCCTTCTTCTGTGAAGCTTTCCCTAGATTCCAAATTTTATAAACAACTTCTTAAGTTTTCACAGTGATATGGGAGAATAGATGCAATTCCCAAACCTACTAGATACCTGAAATGTGAGTTCATGTTCTCTAAAATCAAAGAATGAATTCTAGGAACAAGGGACATTAAGAATAGGAAGAATTTATTGAGAGAAAGATAAGTTCTTTCTAAGAGAGGCAGAAGAGGTATCAGAAAGTGGAATGCTTGCCCACCTTGCTTCTCAAAGTTGTTTTATCGAACAAAGTCACGAGGTGAGGTGGGATCAAGGTGGGACAAAAACTAGAGTCAACTAATAAGATTACAAGTATAGTCACTTAGGTAATATTGATCCAATGAAAAATCATTAGGTGGGACAAAACTATCATTAGCCAACAAGATTACAACAAGTATAGTCTCAGATAATATTGATTAAATTGTAATCAAATGAGGAAGCTAGTCATACAGCAAGCATACATGGATGGACAAGGACTTCCCAGGAGGGAAGGGGCTGGTGAGGTTTTGGTCCCAGTCCAAGGTGATTGATACCTATTTAGAATATCAATCACTGTTATTCATCTCCAGGGAAAGTATGTGAGTGTAGTACTTTTTCTATTTTTATAATGCTGATTTTCAGTTAGTGTATCTGGATTGTCTGTCATATTGACTCCTCAGAGCCAGTCCTGTCTAACTGCCTACAAGTTGTCTAATTAACTTAGCTTTCTACAATAATATCTTTTTATAAGAATATACTCATGCTATTTTTAACGTCATTGTTTAGAATGCTAATAAATTTTACATCTATAAAATAAAGATGGAAACAAAATTATAATATCATCATTAAATTTACCTAAGAAAATTAACTGAAGTGAAAGATAGGGACCTTATTTGGCAGTTCTTAATAATAGAATCTTGAGCAGATTGAAGACAGACATAAATTCTTTGATACTTATCCCATTGAGAAGAACTCAACTCTCTGTTTAAAGTTAGCTGATTTTGCCACTTGTTTCAGCTAGAGAATGCAGTCAAAAGGACTTTCAGAGTGTTTGGCAGATCACAAGAAACCATATAGTTCTGTTTGGGCTCATTAAGATGCTCACTTCTCATGGTGCTTCCTGTGGAGTCCTGAAACCCTACAGTGATAAAGTCAAGCAGTACCTACAGAGGCCCACCTGATGAAGAACCAAAGCCTCCAGCTGATGGGCAAAATGACAATCACAGTCCACCACCAGCATTGGCTTGGCCTCCACGTGGAGGAGCAGTCTTGGAGGTGAATTAGCCAATTCAGTCAAGTTGCATTTGCTGCAGTCACATGAGACAAACAAGCACTGTCCAACTTGTCAACTACTGAGAAAAATAAATCAGTGTTTCTTTTGCAAGCCTTTAATTGGGGAGTATCTTTTAATGCACAAACAGATTATTAGGGCAATAGTAACACAGATATTTGAAGAAAACAAGTCAGTTCTAATCATAAATAAATATTCCTACACATATATTGGGATTGTACATATGTTCATATATGTATATGATCCTTACATGAAGCAAATTTGATTTTCCTTTGAATAGAACATACTCTTTGAAAGTATACCCCAAAATAAAGCAGTGGAAAGGGAATAACAGATACATGCATATATAAATAGAAGTCATCATCATAAAGTGGTAAAACTTACAAAGATGATCTACCTCTTTGAAAAAAACTTGAATTTTTCATAATTTGGTGGCTTACGTTGCGTTACATACTAGAAGAAACTATGAAGATTGTCCTTTGATTCTATCCCTGTGTTATTAAAACTTAAATAGTAATTTAAAAATAAAGAAAGAAGAGATATCTAACCTATAATTTGATTTTTTGTTCTGCAAAACTCTCAAATAGAAATATGACTCAGTTAAAGGATCTTTAGACCTACACCTTTTCCTGTATCAGTATTAGTCTATTATTATTTCAGGACTGTGTTCAGTGACAGATGATTAGGTCACTCAGGAACTAGGAGGATATAAATATTTCAAAACTGATTATATGTGAGCCTTCAAATTAGAGTATAGAAATATTTTTATAACCTAACTTCCCTCACATTAAGAAATTCCCTTATACACTCTTAACCAAATGTATTCATCTAGGATATCTAGGCCAATTTACCTTGCAGAAGAGCCTCACAAAATGAAAATAAATCCAAAATAACCCATAGTAATGGATGATTTTTTCAAGAGGGTTTCTATGAATAAGACATTCACTTGTCGCCACATTTTAGGTTCAAATAAGTATTCTGCTTCGATTTTGCAGGTCCTTAAAGCTAATTAAGAAAATTTTGCACAGTGGAGTGTAAAAATTGATGACAAAGTACAAGAGATGTGTCCCTCTTTCCATTATGAGAGCTTCAACACAAATTGCTTGAACATTGGGGTTTCCTTTCAGTCTGTGAGTGCATATATACAGTTATTACTTCTTGTGTAAACTTATGAACTAAGAATCATAACAGAATGTGTGCTTAGAAATACTTCTAATCTCTATCCTCAAAGCTCATTTTTCAGCATTGTTTTCCAAGCCCAGTATGTCCTTTCTTACTTTTGTTCTATTCAAAGAACTCCAACTCCTTCCCAGGATCCAACTTTCTTTAAACCACTATGAGACCGTCCACTCTTAGATTAGCCACATCTTTGGTGGTCTGCAGTCACCTTTTTGTTGGTTTGCAGTGCAGGTGAGATCCATGGAGTAAAAGTGAATATTATATGAGAAAGTTCTGTTGCTAAGGTATGTGCCAATGAAGGACATGAAAGTAGGTAAGATTATCTTGGGAGATAGTATATAGAGAATATTGACCTCAAGGCTGTGTAAAGTTGGATGTTGTTAGTCACTTTCTTTGTTTCTGTGAAAAAAAAAGTACCCAAAACTTAAAGGAAAAGAGGTTTATTTTGGCCAATACTTGAGGTCGTGATTTTCTGCCAACATGGCAGAGGAGATGACAAAGGAAAAGCTGTTTACCTCATGGTGCCCATGAAACAAACAGGGAATGGAGGCACCAGGGAGGGAGGTATATCTTTCTATGTCACACAGGACCCACCTCTTCCAACAAAGTCCTACGTCCTCACAGCAAGTCAGTCGTAGAGTCCCATAATCTAATCACCTTCCAAAAGCCTCATCTATTGATGTATGAGACACTTGAGGGACATGTAGATGTACACCATAACAGATAGTAAGGCAAAAATTACAGAAAACAGCAGAGCCGAGAGTTAAAAGGAAAAGAAGAACCATGAAGTATTGGCAAAGCTAAGGGAGATGGTTATCCAGGGGGAAAAAAAATGATCATCAACATCAAATTTTGCTCACTTGTCAAGTAAGGTGAGAATTTTTATCCCCTTTAGCCTTCTGTGCTACTTTTCAGCCATTCAGTTTTTAGTTTCCTAAGCATATCATGAGTTCCTCAGCTCTTGCCTCTTCTCATGTTTTTTTTTTTTTTTTTTGGACCAGGGATTGAACTCAGGACCTTCCACTTACAAGGCAGGCAATGGCACCACTGAGCTAAATCCCCGGCCCCTTGCCCTTTCTCATCTTGCATGAAGTCTTTCTGTTCCTCTACTTCCCATTGAGTCAGTAATTCAGCCTTTATGGTTTTGACTTAAAAATTTCTTTCTCTGGATGTCCTTTCTGATTTCCCCAGGGTAGATCATGGGCTCAAATTATGACCTTACAGTGCACCGTGAACTTTCCTTATCATAAGGCTCATTATTAATAACTCTTTGAAAAATGAACATTTTTCATATCTATAATCTCTATGATATCTGAGATCATATTAATAGTGTATTCTCTATCACTTAGTGTAAAAATGCATTAAATGTATAGTAGAGATCAAAATATATGGTGAACATCCAACATTTATTACTGTAATTTTATTACAGTAAAAACCAGGTTGCTATTAATCCCTATCAGATATTCTCCTTCACTTCAAACACACTTATCCCATCATTCTTGTCACTTTATGAAGCAACTCTGGAAGTCTTTCAAGAGTGTATTTACAAGGCATTCAAAAATAAAGAATGCTCCTGTAGGTGCTGTTCAGTTGCAAGACGGGCTCATAAATGCATTATGGTGTGTCCTTATTCACCTTATTCAGTAGTACCAGAACTATGTTACTTTGGCTACTTGACTAAAGTACAAATGATCATGAAAGGAAAAAATTTTGAGTGGATTCATTATGGAGGAAGCAAAAATAAGAAAACTGAAGAAGCTGGTGAAAGAGGACTTCCAGAACTGCCTAAGGATGTGCCCATAGAATGTTTAGATGTGCTGAAAGCTAACAGAATTATTTTGAAAAGGATTAATGGGAATATACTTGTATTGTATTATTTTTTAATGTAAACATTCACCATAATTTGTTGAATAAGTAAATAAATGATATGAAAAAGATAAATTGCATTGATTACCATTTCAGCCCACTATACTTTGGGTTGCAAAATTACTACTTGCATGAGTCTGGTGAGACTGAAGACTCACACAAGTGAATAATTTACTATTCATAGACAGGCAGCAAGGGGCAGTAGAAGCTCAGGATTCCTGTCAATTGGACCCACAAGGCTCAGAAATGCTGCCCAAGGGCAGATTAAGTCTTGGTTGCAAATGCTTCCCTCACACCACTGTTGAAGAGCCCCATAAGGCAGCTCATGCTGAACTTTACATCCCTCAGACAACAGGAATCACTGAGCTAAATTGTTGAAAGACACCCTGCTTTGAGGGGCACCAGAACAAACTATGGCTATTCTGGCCAATATTTTCCTATCTCAGAGTGTTGAATTGCCAGAACATTTTACATTTATTCTTGAGAACTACATGTGAAACCGGAAGGAAAACTTATTTTTAAGTTTTAATTTTTATTTTTTCTACTCTTTTCAATTTTTATTTTTATCTTCTTTTTTTCTTTCTTTTCTCTTTTCTTTCTCTCTCTCTCACTCATTCTGTCATTCTTCCACATTGTTCTTCATCTCCCTTTTGTTCCTGTTATGACCCTAATTTGGATATTTTCTTTATTTTTCTTTTCTTCTCTTTTTCCTTCTTTTGATTGTCATTAGTTTTAAAGGAAAGTAAATACAGTTTCTAGCCTCCCTGTTGCTGTTAGGATGTTCTGTTCTCATCTTTGTTCTTTCATTCTGTCTTTTCCTCTTGCATCAAATAAGAATGACCCCAACTCTACAAAACAAATATTAATGGACATAAAAAACCAAATAAGCACTAATACAGTTGTAGTGAGTGACCTCAATACCACACTATCACAAATAGACAGATCATCTAGACAAAAAATCAACAATGAAATTCTAGAACTAAACCAATCTATTGAACAAATGAGCTTAATAGATCTTTACAGAGTATTCCACCCACAAACTCAGAATATATATTCTTTTCAGCTGCACACAGGTCATTCTCCAAAATAGACCACATGCTAGCTTATAGGATATGTTTCAGTAAGTGTAAAAGAATAGAAGTTAACCCCTGTATATTATCAGATTATAGTACAATAAAATTGGAGATCAATAGCATAAGAAACAGCAAAACCTCCACAAACACATGGAAATTGAATAATGCTCTACTAAACAACCAATGGGTCACAGAGGAAATTAAAAAAGAAATTAGACAGTCTCTACAAGTAAATGATAATGCCAATACTACATACAGGAATCTATGGGACACAATGAAAGCAGTTCTACAAGGGAAATTCATAGCAGTGAATGCCCATATTAGGAAAACAGAGAGAGCTCAAATAAACAACCTAATACTGAACCTCAAGCTCCTAGAAAAAGAAGAGCATGACAAACTCAAAGCTCATACAAGAGAGGAAATTATAAAGATCAGAGCAGAAATCAATTCAATGGAGACAAGAGAACAATACAAAAAATCAATGAATCAAAGAGTTGGTTTTTCAAAAGAATAAATAAAATCAATAAACCTTTAGCCAACCTTATCATAAAAAGGAAATAAAGGCTCAAATTCATGCAATTAAGAATGAAAATGGTGAAATCACAAGAGATGCAGCAGAAATGCAGAGGATCATCAATAACTACTTTGCGATCCTGTACTCTAATAAAATGGAAAACACAGAAGAAATGGACAGATTCCTAGATACATATGAATTACTGAAGTTAAATGAAGAAGTTATAGAAATTCTAAACAAGCCAATTACAATGAATGACATTGAAAATGCAATAAAAAAATTTAACAACAAAGAAAAGCCCAGATCTTGATGGCTTCACTGCTAAATTATACAAGACATTTAAAGAAGAACTATTGCCATTACTCTATAAACTCATCAATGAAATTGAAAGGGAAGCAATACTTCCAAATTCATTCCTAGAAGAGAGTGTTACTTTGATTCCAAAATGAGGGAAAGACCCAACCAAAAAAGAGAGCTACAGGCCAATCTCCCTAATGAACATAGATGCAAAAATCCTCCACAAGATACTGGCAAACAGAATATAGAGGGTCATCAGGAAGATCATACACATTGACCAAGTTGGATTTATCCCAGGAATGCAAGGATGGTTCACCACAGGCAAATCAATAAATGTAATACACTATATTAACAGAGCCAAGGACAGTAACCATATGATCATCTCAATAGATGCAGAAAAAGCATATGACAAAATCCAACACCCATTCATGATAAAAACGCTACAGAAAATTGGAATAGAAGGTCATTATCTCAACCTGATTAAGGCTATCTATGAAAAACCAACAGCTAACATCATACTCAATGGTAAAAAGCTGAAAACTTTCACAATAAAATCAGGAAGAAGACAAGGATGCCCACTGTTACCCGTGCTGTTCAGTATAGCTCTGGAAATATTAGCCAGAGCAATTAGAAAAGAGAAAGATATAAAAGAAATAAAGACAGGAAAGGAAGAAGTTATACGGTCCTTATTTGTTGATATGATACTTTAAAGAGAAGACCCAAAATTCTGCCTAAAGACTTCTAGACTTAACTGACAGATTCAGTAGAGTAGCTGGATACAAGGTCAACACTCAAAAAACAATAGCCTTCTTGTACACAAATATAGATTGACTAAGAGAGAAATAAGGGAAACAATTTCTTTTACTAAAGCATCCAAAAAAATGAAATATTTAGGTATCATTCTAACAAAGGAAGCAAAAGACCTCTACAATGAAAACTACAGCACTCTGAAAAAAGAGATAGAAGAGGATACCAGAAAATGGAAAGACATCCCTTGTTCCTTTGTAGGAAGAACCAATATAGTGAAAATGGCCATACTTCCAAAACTGCTAAATAGATTTAATGCAATGCCAATTGAAATTCCAACAATATGTCTCACAGAACTAAAGAAAAGAATCCAAAAATTCATTTGGAACCAGAAGAGACCTCAAATAGCAAAAGCAATTGTAGGTAATAGAGGCATGGTTGGGGGTATCACAATCCTCAACTTGAAACTATAATACAAAGCCAGTGT
Organism: Heterocephalus glaber; assembly: GCF_000247695.1. The sequence goes on along the minus strand of NW_004624732.1, from coordinate 39,658,882 downwards.
GATAAAAACAGCATGATACTGGAAAAGAAACAGACCCAAGGAGCAGTAGAATAGATTAGAAGATGCAGAAATAACTCCAGACATACTCAGCAACCTCATGTTTGACAAAGGAGCCGACCACGCTCACTGGAGGAAAGATAGCTTATTTAATAAATGGCAGTGGAACAACTGGATTTCAACCTGTCAAAGATTAAAACTAGACCCATATCTATCACCGTGCACTACACTAAGATCAAAGTGGATTAAAGATATAAATAATAAGACAGAAAAACTAAACTTGCTCAAAGATAAGTTAGGTAGAACTCTTGAAGACATTGGGATAGGAAAAGGCTTTATGAATAGACCTTCAGTAGCAAAGAAACTAGCAGAAAAAATCAAGAACTGGATCTCATTTCATTAAAAAGCTTCTTGGGGGTCCCTCCACTCCCAGCCCAGAGGAAAGGGGTTTTGGGCCACTGTCCATCCTGCCATTCCCAGCCCAGAAGAAAGGGCTTTTGGGCCGCCTTCTGTCCCATGGCTCCCAGCCCAGAAGAAGGAGCTTCCAGGCTACCATCCCTACTGCCACTCCCAGCCCATGTCCCACCTCTCCCAGCTAAGAGGAGGTGAGCTGAGCGGGGGCCAACAGCACCCATCGTGCCCCTCTAGTTGAAATGAGAAAACATGAAAATAAGTCTCAGAACCAGACTTCCAGATCACCTACAGCAAGCCCAAAGGGAAATGAGATCAAACACTCTGATACTCAAACACCTGAACCCACTGAACTGGCAACAAAAG
>NW_004624732.1:39628308-39653273 GCF_000247695.1 Heterocephalus glaber | reverse complement strand
GGGTGGAGGGGGTGAAGGGAGGGCTAGGAATGGGGAAAAAATAAGAACCAAGATGCATCATGTAAAGCTACAAATTCCCAATGAGACATGTAATTGTGTTGTATACCTAAAGTGTACCAATAAAAGAATTTAAGAAAAAAAAAAAAGCTTCTGCACTCTAAGAGAAATCACCAACAGCACTAAGAGACAACCTACAATGTGGGAAAAGAATTTTAGCAGCTTTACCTCAGACAAAGGACTACTATCTAGAATATATAAAGAACTGTAAAAGATGAGAACCCCCAAATTTAAAGATCCAATTCAAAAATGAGCATCTGAAATGCACAGACGTTTCTCAGACAAAGAAGTAATGGCTGCAAATAAATATATGAAAAAATGTTCAACATCACTGATCCTTCGAGAGATGCAGATCAAAACTATGCTGAGATTCCACCTCACCCCAGAAAGAATGGCTGCTATCATGAAATCAACCAATAAATGCTGGCGTGTCTGTGGGGAAAGAGGAACACTGCTCCATTGCTGGTGGGAGTGTAGACTGGTGCAACCACTGTGGAAATCAGTATGGAGATACCTCAAAGAATGAGGACTAGAGGTGCCATTTGGCTCATTTATTCCCCGGCTGGATATCTTCCCAAAAGAATTTAAAGAATCATGCCACAGAGATATATGTGCACCCATGTTTATAGCAGCACAGTTTGTAATAGCTAAACCTTGGAAAAATCCCAAGTGCCCATCAACTGGAAACTGGATGAAGATGTGGTTTTTTATAAAATGGAGTACTACTCAGCTGTAAAGAATGAGAATTTAAAGACATTTATAGCTAAATGTATGCATATTGAGGCCATACTCATAAGTGAAATAAATATGACACACATGTGTAAATACTGAATACTTTCTCTAGTGTGAGAAACTAAAAGTGTAAATAAGGATTAAAATGATTAAAATGAATAACTGATAATTTTATACAGGAAGAAAAGTTCCTAAGGGGTAGTGGAAGTGGGAGGGAAGGGGAAAGGAAAGAATGAAAGGAAATTATGAGAAAAGGAAAAAATGGAAGCAAAGTCTTTATAAATAGGGAAGGGTGGATGGTCTGAAGGGAGGACAGGGAATAGGGGAAAAATAAGAACCAAGATACATCATGTACAGGTATAAGTACCCAATGATAAATATAAACATATTGTTTACCTAAAATGTACCAATAAAAGAATTTAAACAAAAAAAAAATCACCACTGAATTCTTATCACTTCTCTGCCTCTGTCTTTTTATTTTTCATATTGTAATCTCTATCGTGTTCAGGATTCCAGAACTAACTTTGCACTTTGAAGGTGAAGTGCAATATATATGCTCAGTCAATATTTTATGAACTGAAATATTATGGCCTCTTGAAATGGAATTTTTTGTGAATTCAAAAATGGATTCTCACTGTTAAAATTCATTTCTCTCTGCAATTATCCTTTTCCCTAAATAAATCAAACAACTGTAATATTGCAATCAAAATCAATTAAGGTGAAATTGAAGTTAATGTGATTTTTTCTAATAAGATACTGGCATATAATTAAGAAGTATACTTGGTGGTGGTGATGGCTGTGTTGTTTCTAGTTTAACTGAATATCTTCTTTGGAGAATACTATAAGCATCATGTTTCTACTACACCAAGTCAATATTTACTAACTCAAATCTTTTATTGTATGTAAAATATTGGAAAATAAGAGGATGACACTAAAACTGTCAAGTAGAAAAATACTTTAGTACTATCATATACTCTATAAAGTCAATTATGAAAAAATAAATCCCTATGACAATGAGAAATGTAATTTAAAATCTGAGTACAATTAAACTCTAGAAGATGAATGTCACCATTTATATGTTGATGACAACAATAAACATAATGCAGTTTTGAATTATAAACATAATGCAATTTTTTTTAAATTTTAGTTTGAAAATGTAACTTGATAAGTAACAGTGATATCTAACTATTTGTGGTAGCTAACTGCTTATGTTTAAGTGTCCCAATGTGTAGCATAAGTTGTAATAATAACGAAACACTTAACTGTTTTTTATGTTGTTTTAAAAATGTTAACAATCAGCTTAGAGGACCGGGGATTTTGCTCAATGGTGCGGCTGCCTGTCTGCCAAGCACAAGGTCCCGAGTTCAATCCCCGGTACCAAAAATAAACAAAACAACCAGCTTAGAGTCCTTGTTCTCTGTTTCCTAATGTACACACTTGTCTAGCTACTTTTATTTTTATCTTCAATTTAATATCATTTCTTACCATTATATTAAGCATATATAGAGGTATTCTCAGTTATATATTCAGACATTTACGGAATGTGGAAGATTTTTTTAAAAAGATATACTTAGTCTGGGCTAGGCACACTGCTGTTTAGGCCAATAAACTCAGCTCTTTGGAAGACTGAAGCTTGAGGAGCTTTGAGTTCAAAGCCAATCTGGGCAAAACAGTGAGACTCCATCTCTCTCACATGCACATATCCATACACATATCCATTTTTTTAAGTAGCCCACACTATTAAGAGGTCCAGAAACTTACAGAAGTGCCACTTATTAATAGAAACCAGACATGCTCACCTTACATTAACTTCACTCTTATAAAACTCTGCTGTATTATTGTTAGTTCTTTAGTGAGATCCTTAGATTATTAATGCCAAAATGTGATCCCTGGATCTATACCAGTAATATTTTAGAATGAATTAAAAATGTAAATTCCCAGGATGCACTACAAACCTACTGAATTAGAGATTCTGGGGATGAAACCCAGCAATCTGTGTTTTAATAAGCTTCTCAAACATCCTGATGCACGCCAAAATTAGAGAACCATAACCTTAAATAGTTTCACAAAGTTTTGGGGTCAAACGGAAACTTTAATTAACTGATTTTCTAGATGTCACTAATAATTACTAAATGGCTTGCTAGTGGAAATCCTATGTGTCTTAATTACTTTTCTTGATGCTGAGTCAAAATATCCAACATCCAAAGTTAAAGAAAAGGTTTATTTAGCTAAGTTTGTAGCAGTTTCAATCCATAATTAGCTGGCTCCAAGGCAGAGCATCAGTGAGGAGAAACAGCTCATGGCAGGCAGAAGGTAGCAAAGCAAGCCAGAGACAACCACAGCTCTTTCCAACCCTTCTATCTTATCCAGGCTGTTTAGGGTGGGTAGCACTCCCATTCTTAACCCTAGCACACTTTGGATCAATGCCAGTGTCACACACTGTAGATCATGCTACCTCTGAAAAAACTCCACTTATGACTACATGAGGCTTTGAAGAGATAACTAAACACAAGCCATAACACTATGGTAAACCAGATTTTAAATTCCTAGTCCCATGAAAGCTTCTAATATGAGGAATATAAGTTTAAATTTTGGGTCTCACACACACAAACACACATATATACTCATAGTGTAAACCTAACATTTACTTTTAAAAAGAGTTACCAAACTTATTGATCACTCCAATGAATTAGACTTAACTACTATGTGGCAATAGTCATTGTCACTTCATATTCTAAGAGATAGATTTAATTAGGCTTAATAGTCCAAGTCATATATTATAGATCTAGAAAGAACTTGGCCAATACCAATCAATAAATTAAATAATTTGTATTGGGTGAAGCATATCAAGCAGAGATAGCAAAACATCTTTTTTGATCACAAATCATTCTCAAAAGATTTTTTAAAATTAAAGATTTACATTCCAAAAAAGATATATTTGATTAAGCTTAACTATTTAAATCAGACACAAATTAAAAACTTGATTGTTTTCAAAAATTTTTATTACAGTTGTAATAGAAGCTTTTAAATTCTTATAAATAATTACAATTTTCTCTGAATTCATTCAGAAAAATGTTAGTACATTCCTAATTTGTGTATCTGCGTGAATAGACATGCTGCTCTTCAGAAATTAAAATGTTTGCCATACAAATGCTCTGGTCCCCTAAAGAAAAGATAGAAGAAATGAATGGAGACAGGTCCTCTATAAGGAGTTGAAATTCTGCCAAAAGGAAATTGCATTTTCCAAGAAGTTCTCATTGTTGGGGAAAACACAAGACACAGGCTAAATAAATCAAAGTCTCATTTCAATGAGCCCTTCTGAACAAAGCCACATGCACTAGATTCATTACCTTGCAAGATGAGTCAGATCCTTGGGGTTTCCCATGGAGTTCAAATTTGATTTTCAGTCTTACTCTGATTATTAATATGTTTGGTCAAAAAGGGAGCTAAAATATCTGCTTGAAAGAGTTAGAAATATATATATGCTATACTTAATCATGCCTTCTACCACCTCCTCATCCCCCCATTTCAATAAGCAAATCAACACAACCTAAATGATATCTTATCATTTTGCTTAATCTTTTATTTCATATCAAATTCAACAATGAGCTACATAGTTCCAAAGAATTCAATTAAATAGTTTTGGAACTCTTGGCCCCAGTAAATAATAATATAACTTTCCTATGAGTTATTTCCAAAGAACAGGTTACCAGCTCTAAGTCTGTCTATGATAGTTTTTCTCTTTGATCTCAGTAAGAACCTGGCATAATATCCTAGAATCCTATGACTTCCCTTTAGTCAAACAAAATGGGAAAACTGTATAAAAGTTTCTAGTACATTGGAACCATTGTTTTACTATGCACATTGTCTAGTCATGCACAGAACTGTGAGTAAAATAATTTGAGTTCAAGCACAACTTGAAAGTCGAATATGTCTTACTTTTACATGAAATCCTTGTTCTAATAATATACCTCATATTATTCAGGAATTAAACTCAGTTTTTTTTTTAGATTTATGTATGAGACAGAAATGTATGTCTCATTTATGTATGAGACATACAATACTAGGGTCTTTCATTTAGAATACAGAAATCCAACTTGAAGTGGTTCTATCTTAAAGATAGTATTTTGTCTAACAAAAGATATTTGTTAATGATTTACAACTGAACTCTTTTGACTCTGTATCATGTATTAGATAGGAAACATGTAGGAGGGGGTACAGGAGACATCTCCGTCTTCAGAAAGCAAGTAGTAATTTAAAATTTCTGCCTGTATATGGGCACATAAAATTTATAAAAGGAAGAAATTCAATGTATAAAATGATTTATAAGCAGATTAAAAAAGCTTGCAAGTTTGGGATTTCATACATCTTCATGAAAACTGTTATAAATCTTTGTAACCTAAATTGCTTAGCCTAGTTCTACAGAAGCAGCATAAACAGAGCAAGCAATTATCTGTAATAAACTTTTTCTTTAATATTGTGGCAATCCCATTTTCTTAACACATTCATCATAATACATCTTGCATTCTCCTTATAGTTAACAATGAATCCTTATTTCTTGTGCCTTTGCAATTGTGCCATCTCTGTAGTTACTGTGGGTTAGTCAATGTGGTTGTAATAGTGAAAGCTGAAAAATGGTAAGGAATGCAGTCTTAGCTACGTCTTTCGAAAACTGAAATTTTTTACAGGCTAAAGCATAAAGTTTTTACTACCCATGAAGAAAGCATCAGGTTAACCTGTTCTGTTTATAATTTTGAGAAAATTAATAGTTGTAGGTTCTATGTAATGTTACATGCACTTTGAGATATTAAATGAATTGAGTGATATCATACACATCAATAAATATTCAATTTGTGCTTCTGAGTTCATATTGATCTATTAGTTTAAATTTGCAATTAAGTTTAAACACATTAAAGCTTTAAAGTAGTTCCAAGTTAAATGATGAAACTCTATTGGCCATTGTGTAAGAAATGCTAGTAAATGTAGGGATAAGCTAATCACGGACACTCTTTTTGTGGAATTCTTCATTTATTTTTATAAAAATTAAGGACATATGCAGAATATATTTACAAAAAATTGTATCTGTTCATTACAATTCCAATTTTCAAAAAATCCCCCCATATAGATTTACTGAAAGATAGTGGTACTGATTACCTGGGAGGAGACTTGAAGCAGATGAGATTCAAATCTTGAAATAAAACAGAATGAGCTAAAATTGTACATTTATTAAGAAAGTTATTTCATTTCTTGGAGTTTTAAAAATAAGTCTCAAGATTTCTGTATTTTTAACATATCTATCTTTTTTAAAAATAAAAAAAACAGGGAACACTTATTCTTTTCATAAAATTACAAACTCGAATGCCTACAAAGGACAGGCAGTTCTGGGAATACAGTGTTGTCTTCTTGGCCAGGCCAAGCAGATAAAGATGCAATCCAGAAAGCAAAAGTGTTGACTCTCCGTAACAGAGAGTTCTTGTTCTTGTTCAACTATGTGATAACATTTGGTAATGGAGGGTCAGTTTTTCAATATCCTAGAAAATTATCATCTTATGATTTAGATTATCTCTCATGACTTTTAAGTGTTGGCCCAATTTATAAAAATATACTGGATAAACAAAAAATTTCTACCTCAGTTTTTCAGTCTCTGAGTTAGGCTCAACTTCTCCAAGGCATAAGAGTGAAATTTTTCTAAGGGTTATGACATTCTACATAGTTTTATATTCTAATGAAATTTCTTTTCGATTCATATCTATTTGCTTACACACAGATCAAGAAAGCTCTGAATCTTAATGCTCTTTAAGAACAATGGCCATTTCCTGTGGCATGGTTCTGATAAGTAAAAAAGAAGAGAAGATACAGTGTCATATATTCATGTTGAAAAGTTTAAAACATAAATATGAGTCATGAATCAGAAGACTAATATGTAACTTATGTGAATCTTTGTAATACTTTTTTGTCTCTTTAAAAGGCTTTCTGTTATTAATTGACATACTACCTTTGCTCTCTCAAATCCCAAAATATTCTATAATCACACAGCAGAATTTTCTAAGTGCCTATTCTGTACTCTAGCAGTATTATGTTTATATTTAACAAAATATTTTAACTTTCATAATGTGCAGATTAATATTGAAAGCACAGTTGAAAGCACAGAATTTAGAATAAATGATTTGTTTCTCAGAATCCTGTGTAAACTTAGACAAATCTCTTAATTTCTGAGTGTTATTTTCTATACTATTAGAAGGTCATAATAATTGTTGTCTTTTATATGAGACAATATGGATGAATATTATTTTCCCAATGTACAAAATCATAAACATATTTATTATATTTAATTAATCATTTAAATAAAACTACAGAAAAACAAGAACAACAATAACAAAAAGCAAATGTAGTACATGCAGCCACAGACTTAAAAAATGTCTCATTTTACTTGGAGATATACCTTCAATATTTCTACACATTGTTAGATTAGCTATTTTATCTGTCATATATAGGAAATGATTGAAAATTATGATGGATAATTAACTTTAAAGATTTTTTTAGAGTTAAAGTAACACATTGCCATTAATGTCCGCCAAAATACTTTCTTTCATTTTGAGTACACTTATGCCATCATTCTTGCCACTTTTTGAAGCAGATCTGGGAGTTCTTTTTTATGAATGTCTTTAGTTATGCTATCATGGTTGCCCTGATGTCTTGAATCCACTCAAAATGTTTATCTTTCATAATCATTGTGACTTCAGAAAAGATCCAGAAGTTGCACTTTGCCAGGAGAAAAAGGTGAATAAAGAAGAACCATATGCGTTTCTGAGCCTGCATTTCTATTATAAAGACTTATGAAAGAGGTCCTTAAAAACTGCTTTAGAAAGTGGTAAGAAGACAAAGTAAAACTTTGAAGAGAGATAAGTATTTTGAGGGATGATTAGTAGCAATGTCTATTGATTTTTTTAAAAAATTTGAACATTCATCATGTATTTTGATCAAACTGAATTTATACTTTAGGGCAACTTTCTTTTTTAAGTATTGGCACATTTCTTAAAATTATTCTCTCAATATTGACTATGTAATTATTGGTGCCTTTATATTTTCTAGGTCAATGATGGCAAACCTTCTAGAGCATGCCATGCATTTGGCACTACTGCTCATAGGCTATTATTTAAATGTAATAATTGTAAATAACAATCTTTTTTACCTTGCAGGGAAAAGAAAACAAACTTCATCTGAATTTAATACTGTGTATGAGTCTCAGAGATTTTCCTACTATTTTGTGTATGACAGTAATCAACTGATTATTATATTTTTTGAAGCAGCATTTTCAGTCAACGCATTCAAACACACAAAATCTGCTTTTCAACGCGACAGTGTACATAGAAAATGCTATAGCTCATTCACATTCAGCAAGATGTCACTTCAAAACCCTTACAACTCATACATCACTGGAGACAATCCTACTCATTCCATATGGAGCTTAATAAGCCTTCCTTCTCAGCCCTGAAATCCCTGACATCTACCTCATGTTTACTACTAAAAAAGTTAAATTAAATAAAAGTGTTCAGAAGCATTTTTCTTTCATCAAAAAGTGCAACAAAAGAAAATTGTGCATGACAAGTTTTAGTTCAACACGAATTAAAATTGATATGTGATAAATCACTGCCGAATGGAACCTTGAATAGAAACCAGTGAAGGATTTACTACCAGCTCTTGGATTGTATACGTAATTAGAGGAGGTATCCATCCAAGCACTAGTCTACTAGTTGTCAAAGTCAGAAGCTATTTGACACAAGAATATCTGGAGATGATGGACTGTGATTGCATTTTTTCACTTTTAATTCAGATATTTTGGCATCAGAGAACAAGAAGAAATGTTTTAAAGATATACTGAGTTCTTCAGGAGAGAATTTCCTGGGTGAATTGAATCAATAGTAGTAAATTGTTCACCCTAGATGCCTCTATACCTAGTGAATAGAAATTACTAGACAAAATCTTCTGGTAGACTCAGCTATTCTCATCTAAAGAAAGTAGGTAGCATGATTGAAAGGGAATAGCCTTCAAAATCACATTCTTGATTTATTTCTCAAAGCTGACATTTATAAAAGAAAGGTAATCTCTTTGATCCTAAATTTCTTTTTTTAAATTAATTTTATTGGTACATTTTAGGTATACAATACAGTTACATTCATCATTGAAAATTTGCACCTTTACATAATCTCTCTTGCTTCTTATCTTTTCCCCATTCCCCTGCCCTCCCTTCAACCCCTCCATTCCTCCCTATTTACAAAGACTTTCTTTCCATTTTTTCATTTTCTCATATTAATTCCATTCCCTTCTTTCCTTTGCCCTACTCCTCCCACTTCCTCTTCCTCTTTGCCCCTTCTCTTCCTATTTCACATTATCTATTATACCTTTTAGTCCTTATTTACACTTTCAATTTCTCACACTAGAGAAACTATTTGCTGTTTACACATGTGTGTCCTATTTATTTCACTTAAGAGTATTGCCTCAATGTGCATCCACTTATTTATAAATGTCTCCAATTTCTCATTTTTTATGAATGAGTAGTACTAGCTAAAAAAAAAGGAGAAATGTGTTTCTCAATAGGTTGCTTTTCATTACCTACTTTCATGTTCAGGATAATGGGAATTCCATGACAATTACAGCATCCATATCAGTAAGTCCATTGTTGATATCTCCAAGACAAGAGCCCTGAATTCTGGTTTGCAGGACCAGTTTTTTGTTTTTTTTTTTATTTAGGTGTGCAGTAAAAACATCACATTGAACACACCTGAAAGCACACAACCATGGAGGAGTTAATATGTGAATGTTTTCTCACAGGGGCAAAGGAACTTCTCATATCTGATTAAAGCTGAAGCTCTTGAGATGAGAGCACACTGCAAACCTAGATGGAACCTAAATGTAATTATCTTCTTGCCTCCCTTAAAAGGAAGAAAATAAAGATGTAAAAAAAAGAAGAAGAAGAATTAGCATTGATTTAACCAGAGGGGTCTCAAGTCAAAGAATACAGATGGCCTCAAGAAGCTACAAAAGGAAAAAATAAGATCACTCCTAGAGTCTCCAGGAGGAACCCATGGCCACTTTGACATGCCCAGTGAAATAATTGTTGGGATTCTGGTCCCTGGAACTGTAAGAGAATAATTTTTTGTTATTTGAAACCACCAAGTTTTGGTAATTTTTAGAACAGGAATAGGACAGTAATACCTTTTCCTTCCTATACTCTTACACTCTTTTAATCTGTTGGGGATAGTATATGTAGTGTTTCTTTTAAAATGCAAATAAAAACATTTTTCTCAATGACTTTCTCTTTCAGAATAAAATCCATACACTGTGACAAGTAAGGTTCCAAGCGGATAGGCATTGCCAAATTCTCTTCATGGCTTCATGCTCTTTCAAGCCACTTCAGCTGTGATATTCCTTGGAGATAGCCAGCATATCTGTGATCCACACATCATCCCCTCACTTCATCCAAACCCCAGCTCAGATGTTTCTTGAAGGACACTTCCCTGATCACTACAACCTAATGGCATCTGGTATCATTTTTCTGATCCAGTTCTTGGTTTTCTTTGTATTTGCTTACTAATTTTAGCTTTGATATCACATCACCGATTGATTTATTTTCTTCTTTTTCCTCTAGAATGTAAACTCCAGGGTAATATTAAGGTCCTTATTTCATGAACTGCTCTATCTACAGATCTTAGAATAATGCCTATCCTATAATAGGCAATCAGCAAATACTTCTAATATGAATTATTTACATACTGACAGTGGAAATATTACTTATATATAGTAGAGTTTTTTTTTTATCTTAAAGCCCTCTTAAAAGCACTTATGATGTTCATGCAATTTTCATATGTCTTATCAGTTACAAAAATTTAACCCTCATAATAATCCTGGAAGGTAGTTACTATTATTTTCTAAATTTATAAACAAAGGAATTGGGGAATAGAAACAAATAATTTGATACAGAGCATAAAAATGATGAGCCTCAGGAGTCCGCTTTCTTAACCAGTGCTCTACTCTGTACAGTAGTTGTATCAACCAAACATTTACTATTCTTGTAAATTTTATTTCATCTCAGTATACTGTATTTTTACATTTAAAAATATTTCCCCATTGTTTTTTCAGCTTTTATTTTAAGTGATTGTTGATTCATAAGAAACTATGGACTCTTCATCCAGTTTCTTTCAATGGCTATATCATCTTACATAACTATAATATGGTAACAAACCAGGAAACTGATACTGGTGCAATGTGTATATAATGTGTTATGTCAATTCGTCATCTCTGAATTCATAGAATCATATCAATCAAGATATAAAATTAAAATACTCTTCAAAATAATATTCACACTATTCTCACCACCCTTAACCTTGGATATGATTAATCTGTTTTCCATCTCTATGATTTGTCATTTCAAGAATATTATAAAATAGAATCATGTATTATGTTACCTTTTAAGATCTGCATTTTTTCATTTAACCTACTGCTCTAGAAATCCATCCATTCAAGCTGCTAAGTATACTGATGGCTCACTCCTTTTTATTACTGAGTTAAATTCCATGTTTCAAATATAATTGATGATGATTTTTTCACAATATAAAATAATATGTCTAATAAAACCGCACATGATTAAATCATATTTTGAAAGGTATATGCAGATTCTTCTAGAAGAAAAATCTGTTCCTGTAATAAATTTGAAATTAATACAGTTCTTTTGGACACTGTAAACATGTTAATTTGAAAATATGACAGATAACATTTTAGAAAATTTAAGGTTAATTGCAAGTAAGTTAAGAAAATTAATGTTCAGAAATATGTACATGTTTAAAAATAAAATCATTATCTGCCACTTGCATGAAATTATAAATTTATAATTGTGCTTTTGATGACACTGGATGCTGGCTGGAACAAGTACATGAAAATACTTCAGAAAACCTAGGTATATTATCCAGCAACTGATGGAAGTCATTTTGTTTATATGGCCTGTGATTCCGGCCCTAATTATGATGGCTACTACAATCAAGGGAAAGGAGAATGCTTTGAAATTCAATTTATCACAGATTGTATCAATAAATGCAATAATCTATTGTTTTGGAAGTCTACAACGTATAGACAAAGCAAGATTTTCTAGGAAATAGTATTGGCAATGCGATGGAGTATTGCGATCAGAAAAATTTGTGACAGGTTTTTTCTACACTAATCTGTGTCCACGTGAGTTTCTTTGTCAGATAAGTAGGGGTTGGTTGTGATCAGTCTCTTTACTTTTTTTTTCTCAGAGAGTCTTCATTACAATGGCAGCTTTTCAATATCTATATTCCCACGTGGTCTCTCCATGACATGGGATGAAGACATACTTCTTTTCTTAAGGGTTTGGCTTGATAGTGGTTACAGCTGGGAAAAGGTGGAGGATCTCAACCAGTTTTTGTTGGACCTCAGGTTCCTGTGTCTCAGTTCTTTCATTTTACCCTAAATTAAAAACCTTTCAAAAGACACCTGAAGCTCCAGAGACTTTTCTTTGTATTTCTGCCAAAGCTGTGGAGTTGGGGTGCTCCTACATAAAGGCCTAACAGGTAAAATAATTTAACAAGTCTGAGTTTCAATTAACTTAATGCTAAGAATAGGGTAAATGTTTTCAGTACCACAAAGAATCATGAGTATTACAAAATCTTGTGTACATAAAATATGTACTTCGTTGCCTTTCACTGTAAAAACTTGCAAAGCATTGAAATTAATATTTTCTATATATATTCTAAATACAGTACACAATGCTTAGCTAAGGGTCCCTGAGATTCATCTGGGCATATTTTAAAATGATTTTTAAACACCTGCATTTCATTGACATAATGATCCCATGAAAATCTAAACAAAAGTTATACAAGGGAAGAAGGAAAATCTCCCTCAATTTTGGAGAATTCATATCTGGCTTTTATCATTAGTTGTACCATAATATTTTGAGGACATGAAAATATTTTTTATGCAATCTTAAGTCTCATTCAGATTCTTATTAGCTTTCTGACTTACAGACCACAGTAACCTTTAAATTTGACTTAACATAATTTTTAATATGTAACTTCTAATGCACTGTCCATTTTCTAACTAATATTAGGCATCCCTTTTATTATGCATATATCCTGAAATGAAATTATAATCTTATTCAATTGAATAGTAATACGTTAATAAAATATTTAACAAAGACTTTCAGTTCAAGAGGGCTTATAAGCACATACACGTATCTTCCTTTTCTTCTAAGACCTTATAAATATGAAATGAGCTGAGGAGAAGCAAAATAAACCCAAGCAGCAGCAAAAATAATAAGAGAAGTCTGAGAATAAAAGCTATTTCCCCACACTTAAAGAGGAAGAAAGTTGGTGGAAGCCAAATAATGATGAAAAATGGAGTATGTTTAATAATATATGGTAGCTAGAATAATCCAGAAAAGGGGCCTCAATAAAGGAACTGCAGAAAAATATTTGTGTCACTGCCCACTCTACTGGATGATGGGATGAGAAACAGGCTGTAAAAGGGGAGTTCCTGGGCAACCTTTCTCTGAAACCAGATGCTCTGGGACTTTCCTCTTCCATCCCAGAGCCGCACCATTGACATCTACTAGTACCCTAGTGTTTTCTCCTAAACAAAATCTAGAAGACCTTCACTAATCACTTAACTGAATATGGAGAAGTAGGGCTCCTATTGTTAACACAGACCTCCAAGAGTAAAATTATTCTTAATCTGTAATTTGGAGGGTAAGTAGTTAAATATCTAGATTTCTACCTGCTGAATTTGTTGCGGTTACAGAACCTACCTATGCATATGAACTCCTTCATCTGTCTTTATTGAAGGGGTGATTTGACGAAAGCATACAGGCACCTTACATCAGGCTGGGGGTATGAGAATTCTAGGAATATTAGCATAATCTCCATTCTTGTACAGTATATGAATGAATATCAAACTTTTGCCAGCAGGATAAATGAGAAAAACTTATATAAACCAACTAAGGAAAAATAATTGACTTGGGAGGAAGGAGAAATTTTTGTTTTAATTGAAAAACCACCGAAAAAAACAGATCCTAGTTACTACCATCAAGGGAAAGGAGAATGCTTTGAAATTCAATTCATCACAGATGTATCAATAAATGCAAATATTAGTTTTCCTAAATACTAATAAAACAAAGTTCTAAAAAGTTTGATCAAAAGAAATATAGATATGGTGAAAATATTATACTCACAAGTTAAATATATACATGAAATAAAACAGGAAAAAAATATGCATGCTAAAAAATTTCGTTTCTTTTTCTCTAGTCGTTGACATTCCAAGTAGGATTCCCAGTTAAGCATTTAGAAGGAGAGAAGAAAAATTACCTTTTCTCTCCTACATTTTCAAATCTCTTCCCTCCTTTCATTTGACAGTTTTTATGACATAAAACTTTCTTTATTCATATATATTATATATATGAATATATATTTACATTTGTGTGTACGTACACTATTTTTTACTCTCTAGAACTAGAGAATTGTGGAAGGTTATATGCAAAGGAAGTCAATGGTAGATAAAGATGAGTTAATCAAATTTGTCATGTAGTTTCCTCTGGTGCAGATGCCAGACTAGACTACTAAGAGTGTAAACTTATTTCTCCTTGGTTATTAACTTTTGTCTTTCCTGATAGAGTGGACTGAAGGAAAAACTTTATAAATGTATGTCCTATTTTCAGGAAATTAGAAGAAGGCACAAATCTTTTCTTCTATCTTCTTCTTCTCTGTAACCCTCGACTCAAAATAATGCTTGTGACAAAGCAGCATATTTCTGGGGTGGCATATTCTGTTGTCTTTGAGAAAGAAATATAAAGCTACTACCATTTTATCTTACATGGTTGGAAGCAAAGTGATAACCTTGAAACTAAATGGAACATGAAATAGTTTGAATATTTAAGAACATAAAATGTGCCAGATGTGGTGGTGCACATTTGTAATACCAGCACTCGGGGAAGGGAGCCTGAGGCAGGAAGATCGCAGTGAGTTCAAAGCCAGCCTGGGCTACATAGTGAGACCCTGTCTCAAGAAATGAAATAAAATAAAATAAAAAGTAAAAAATACGAAATGTATAAATTGAGATGAGGGCAGATATAGGAGGTAAAAGATAAGACAAGTTAAATGACCACCTTATACAGCAGGAAGGTTTTAAGGTAAATTAGGAAAGACCAGTTTCAGCTTATACTTTAAAATTATATCAATAAGCATGAAATATAACAAAATATTGGGACCAATGTAAAGAATATGATGAGAATTCAAGCATTTTAAATGGTCTTATACTATTTATATTTTTACTATGAACATATTTTTTAAATATATATAAAAACACTATTTTACCAGATAAATCTGAAACAATAGAAATAAGTCTGTTAAACTAGTTACAATTAACATGATTTGCCAGAGTTCCTACTAACTTGACATCTGTCTTACTAAATTTGCCATTATAAAGAGAGGAAAATAATAACATTCATAAATTGTGTAGCCATAGCTCACAGCTATGTCTTAATTATACATTATGTAGTTTAATGAATATTTCCTGGTGTTTAGGTGATACTTTTGTGGCATTGCATTTTAAAAATGTTATTAAAAAATGAATTCTTGTTCATTGTGGAGACTCAAAACAACTATAAAAGTCACTTATAATGCAATGGTTAGTCCTTTACACCACTGTTTTGCCTAATGTACACTTATTTTCTGAGAAAGACTTCACAAGAGGAACTTGATATTTTATAATACTTTGTATAAGCTCACATAGTATTTTAAATAAAATTTATAATTTGGATGTATGTTATTCTAGATGGAAATTTTCATTTATTGTAATATTTAGACTTTTTTGCTACACATTTTTGAAAGAGATGTATTAACTACAGAAATAGTTACATAGAAGAACAATAAGAAAAGAAGGGAAAGAATTTTAATGTAATTCATAACCATTTGCACACATGTAGCTTTTTTATTAATTTGAAAGTGTAATTTTATTTCTACCTAGAATGTACAAAATAAAGATTAAAAAAAATAGTAACTTACAGTGATTCCTGAGAATTTGGCGATTACTTCATAGATTAGTTTAAAGACCTGTGAACAAGTAATGGTTATGTTAATAGAAATGAAAGTAGAGCCATCACCATTTTGACCTCATCATCTTGTTAAACTACCATGTTTATTGAATTAGGATTTGCAATAGATTTCTCGTCATCACAATCTTCTGTTTATGATTAGTTTGCTATATATGACTGGATCATCTCATTTCCACATGAACTGAGTTCTTTCAATCCATAAAATTCTACAAAGCACCAATTATAAGACAAGCACACTGCTGAATGCTGAAGATACAAATATATGTATACATGATATTTGTCTCAATTGAAAATATAAATATAAAGTGTTCTGGATATGTTCATACAGGAGAGAGATAAGAGAGAGACAGAGGGACTGAGAGAGAGAGAAAGAGAGAGAGAGAGAGATTCCTGCAACCTGATTCTCTAGGAAGGCTAGGAAGGCTTAACAGGAGAAAGAGAAGGCCAAGTAGGATGAAAAGAACACTCTAGGAGGACAGAAGTGGAAACAAACAAGGTAGTGAAAAGACAGATGTTTTTTATATAGCTGAACTGTATTTTGGGAGTCTGTGCCTCTCAGTCTTAGGAGACTGTAAATCTCTTGAACAAATGACTAATCTGCAGGTTTGAATCAGGTATTTGTGGAGTGAGCTAAGATTCTGGAAGTCAGCAAAGCTCATAGATGGTGTTTATGCTGCAGGTGAAAGGACCACACTTAGTTTAGGTAAGGCTGACTCCATACAAATTTAGAAGAAACATTTGACCTGTGAGCACACTAACTGAAGTCTCAGGAAAGAGTGATGTGTAGAAAAATGATTCATGGAATAGCAGTCCCTCCTCTGGGCTCTCTACCTTTTCTAACCAACTTCCAGGGGTTCTGGTTTATGTAAGTCATCAATCCTGCATCTACACTGATGATCATCTCAGCCTTAGTCTTCAATTTTCAGAAACAGGTTCTGCTGGTCTCCAGGAAGTTATAGCTTATTTAACTCACACTTATCTTATTGTTAATTTACAAAATAGACACTACCCTTCTCAGCTAGTTGCAATGCTACTGTTGATTCACTTGCACAGTACCCCTTTGCTGGGTGGCTTCCGCATATTTTACTCTGGCTAGATGATATTTCCATCCAGTCTCTATGTGTTGACTATAACCCAGAAGTGAAAACATGTGAACCAATATATGTGTCAGTCATTCACATGATACACTGTAGCAGACATCCCTGCCGAGTATTAGCAGATTATAAGCGGCACAGGCTTTTTGTCTCTCCATAATTGGCTGTCTTATATTAGGGCTCCGATTAAAGCTTTACGTGACTCAAATGTGCATGTCAGGTGGCAGAGTTGGGTGGGCATAGCTCCTTTGACAAATGGCTCTTACTGAGACTTAAGTCCTAGACTATGAAGTGCCAGGGCCCTGCCAAGCCAACTTCCAGCTAAGTTCAGCTCAACTCCAACTGAATTATTTTCCTCTGAAGTAACCTTTTGTTCTATTTAGAAACATATGCTAGTGCTTCCACTTTACTGTTCTGCCTGTGATACTGGTTAACACCAGGTGTCCTGCTCCCTCCTTCTCAGGCTTGTTATAAAGAAATACTGGATGTCCTTGGTGCCTTTTGTTTTTGCTGCAGCAGAGCAGCTTAGATCAGCTCCAAGGCCCATCTAAGTTTCTGTGTCTTCTATTCTTGTCAGCTTGCGTTATTGTATTGTCTCACAGGAAATGAAGACCCACTGCAGGAGTCACCAATAGTGTTCTCTATAGTACACATCTTTAATAGTGGACATTTCTCAAAGTATAGATCTAATCAGTGACTTTACCAATTATGGGTTTGTGCATAAGAAAATATCTATAAATAAATTTAAAGTATTAAAGATTTTGAATCCATTCAAACATTTTTATTCATCATCTCTGATGTTAGACTGAAGAAATTGCATTTTTTTTTTTTTTTAGGTACCGGGGATCGAACTTGGGTCCTTGAGCTTGCACAGCAGGTGGTGAACCCACTGAGCTAAATCCCCGGCCCCAGAAATTGCATTTTTAATTAACATGTAGGCCTGTCAAACTTCAACTCAATCGGAGCAGTACTTTTGCCTTGCAATATCAAGACATGACCACAGTTGATGATCATAAATGGAAGAATGTTAATCCTGCTTCAGGTGGTGATTGTTGAAAATGAGACATTATCAATTTTAGCCAATTGGAGAGATTATAGTTGAGGTTGCATTAGTGTTCTGACACAAACTGGATGAATTATATTATTATTAACAAAGAAAGAAAGAGATTGACCTTCAAATTGGGTTCAATTTGTGCTGCAAGGTAGAATGTCATTCAACTAAATGCTCATTATTCCTGTCTTTAGATGAAAGATAACATTTCCCCAAAAGATATGAAAAGAATGTTTTGTTAATTTCACATGTTCAACAATGTATATTGCTAAGATGTCAAAATGTTTCGGAAATAGGAAAGTAACTAATGTGTACACTAGAAATATTGCAAATAAAAAGATGATTGCTACTGGGAATTTGCATAAACCTGAATCTTAAGTAGTTTTTCCTGTGTTAAAGGTGCTCTCTTAAGGAAGAAATTTGAGATTAGAGGACAGAACCTCCATGAGGTATTGTACTAAATTAAACTAATTAATCATTAATTTTAGGAACTTAGATCCAAGATAAATTTCTTATTGGAGCAATATTGAACATGGCATCTTTTGTTAACTGTATATTTAGAAATCTCAAATACAGTCAGTCTACAAATGGATTTTTATTCATTATTCTATCTAGTGATGAATTTCAAGTTTTGAAAAAATATTAACCTTTTACAAATAAGAGATAAATTACTGTCCTTATTCTGACTAGAGTATTAAATGAATAAACAAGACATAATTAAAAATAATGAGTAATTATTTTCTTACATTGATTTTTACAGATTAATGATGTACAAAGTGATACAAAATGTATTTCACATTCTAATTGGTTAATAGATGAAAATTTCAATAATAGGATTTTTGTTTACTTATCAACAGAATTTTAGAAAAAAAGTCTTTAAAATAATTTTTTAAATTCCTATGGAAAATATAACATGAAGTACATACATATAACATTACACCACTTTTTTTATCCTGAAAATGCTTAATATATATATAAAAGTCAAATTCCTCACTGGAATTTAGTATTATATAACAAATGCTATTCAGTAGGATTGAGAATATTAATATCTCACTGAGGTAATGTGCATTTACATAATAGCGACCACCTGGGAGGGAAGGAAAACTGTTCAGTGGGTTTTAAGAATAGGAAATGAGAAACACAGGACAACAAAACAATTAGTAATAAGAAGAATGATATTAATGATTAACTGCATTTTCATTTTAATGCACAGCATATGACAGAAGGTGTACTCAGTGCGATCAATGGAATGAGATGTTCTATGTAGATAGCATTTCACTTAACCTCCCAACAACCCTATTACTCCCATTGTACAGATAAGAAAACTGGGTGCCAGAGGATAGTACACAGCTCTCTTGATTAACTCCTAGTCTGCTACTGACCTGAGTATTGACTACAGATCCAACTCATATGAAACGTTGCTATTTTAATCACTACAGGAAAACAAAATTTACAGAGTTAATAATACTAAACATCCCAGAAATCTCTCATAATAACATATTAAATTACAAGTTAAAATTATCTTTCTATATTTATGGTCATGCCATATTTTCTGTGTATTGGAATAAAACAGTATTTGTTTTGTGCTGATGTAGTCTTTTTCTTAGTTTCTCTCAGATAAATTAGACAGACAGGTAGATACATACATACACAGACAGATACAGATAATAGATATTTAAATAAAAGATTCACCCACCATACAAAAGATGTTCACATTTTGGGAGGAGCACACAAACTGAGACAAGTTGCAGGAACTGCAAACACAATTTCCAAGTATACCTTTACTCAAAGGTTGAATATTCATTTCTCTTAAAAATCAGTAGAACAAACCAGCATCAAGTAAATAGTCTCCTTCTACTGACATTGGATAAGGAGTGGATACATTCAGGCATAACCCACTTAAATAACAAATATTTTAAGATGTCTTTAAAGAAAATCCACTCAATGATAGTCTGAAACTGAATTTTTGAGAATGTCCATAATTGTTCTATAAGAATGACTAACTTGTGTTCCATGAACTGTTGATATCTCAAGCTCAAAATTTCCCCTCAGCTGCCACCTCCTATATAGAACATAAAACTCCCCTCTGAAGGAACATGTGACCTGTGAAGGGGCATGATGACAATCTGTAGCTGTACCAAAAAGCTCTAAAACTCCCCCTTTTTTACCATCCAGTCAATAAGCATCTTCTCCCTGCTGCCTCTCTGGAAATTCTTTCCCTACCAACCCATGGAAAAGGCAGGTGTGTGCTTAACACTCCTGCACTCCTTGCCAATTGAACATAAAATATGGCTTGTTTTATTTTTTTGTAAGAACCCAATGCCAAAGAATTGGCTTCTATGCACATGGGACAGTGAATTTTATTCATGATCACTTCCCCATGCACTCCAGGTCCATTTGTTCCACTGGCATAAATCTTATGCCCATATCATAATGTTCACAGAACCTTTCATTGAAAGCATAATAAAAGTACATGAAGAATAAGAGCACTGGGAGAAGAATCTCAAGTAGAGACAAAGATCTAATTTAACCAGTACTTGTGTCTAGAAAGCTCAACAACATATCAGGTGCCTTCTATATTCTAGATTGTGTCTCAACTATGGGCAATGTAGTAGCATAGTCCTTATTTTAAGGAAAAAAATTAGTTCAAGTGACAGCCAGATGAAAATTTATTTCAAGCTTTATGTAAAAAAGTTAGCATAAGAATCTCTGTGGGATTTTAAAAGAGGAATAAGGAAGCTCTCTACCCAGACTCTTCAGGCTAGGAGAGGGGCTGTGTGAAATTTTAGAGTTGATTGTGAAAATCAAAAGCAGTATTCCAGAAAATAAAGGATGAGAGGCATGTATTTTATGTTAGGACAAGGAACAGTCCTGAAATTCAGGCACTCAGAGATTGTATGAGTTTTTTCCAACAGAAAACTATAGAGAGTGAAGCTATAAGTAGTGTAAATGTATAGATATTAGTGAAAATTTTGGTTAAAAAGTAATTTGGAAACATTAATAATGTAAACATTTTAAAGCATGTAATCACATAAGCATTTGTTATATTGGAAAATCTTGCAGTTATGTCTGAATTAGTAAATCCACTGAAGTTAAATGGAGGATGGTGAACCCCAAAAGGGCCCGAGAACTCTGCACCTCCTCTTCACTTGCACTATGAACCTTTGTATGAAACTTTGGCTGAGTTGTGCAGTATAATGACTTGTGAAGGTAAGCTCAAAATATATTTTTTCCAAAGATCTCCCTATGTTATTCATCATGTGTCATTTGAAAATACTACTTGTAATTTGACTAGAAAATATTGGTGTCCACATAGATGTGCAAATGTAGCAATGATCCTGTCCATTGATCGTTTCTCTGTATAAATTGTCCACTTATGTTATTGCTTGACTTACACCAAGGTATTGTAATGTTTGTGAATGATTAGAGTTTTACCCATTTTAGTGGAGATCATCTCTCCAAATGCCAAGAAGAATGGCATTGGTTTAATGAAGTCCTCAGTGAAGAGATAATTGAGATTATAAAGTGGAAAGAGGGATTAACATTTCAAGGAGAAGCATTACATTTTCATGACAACCATACCCCCACATATTTCTCAAGAATGGAAGGTGGTCCCTCAACAAGGAATTGTTAGACAGTAGCCAGACTTTCAATTTGATTGATTAGATATGGTGATTTTCTGCTTATTTTTTGTAAGATTTTAAAAAATAAAGTTCTCAGATTATTATAACAAAGTAGCTTTAATACATGGTGTTGCTCTTCTACTCCCTTGTTACCCTCTCCTATATTCTCTGGTTAGCATGCTCTCTTGGGGCACTTGCTACTAGGCTATGATAACTCACTGCTAAGTATGGTAATTTACTCTCATAGAGAATATCATATAAGCCTGATGACAAGTTTAAAATAATGGCCACAATCAGTTTAAATATTTTCATTAAGGTACAAATACAGGGAAAATCTTAAAAAAGAAAAGCAAAAATCTTCAAAATTATGCTGCAAGAACAAAAGATTACTTTATGCTAAGCGATATGCCTGGGCTCAGTGGAACACTGATTCGGAAAACAGAAATATAAATTTCTTGATATTAAGTGCATAATTTATCAATTTCCTGCCTTTCCTTTACATAAACGTACCAAACTAGATGATCATTTACTTTTGATCTTTAATTGTCAATAGAAATTGGTGCTTCAGCTTTCTTTATTGGATTCTCTCTCCCTTCTCTGTTTCCTCCAAGCAAGGTTCTTTGTGAAGGACTCAATATTGTATTCCTTAGCTGAAATGCAAATAGATTTGAGCCAAAAATTTATTCAGTGGGCACCATTGTGTACTTATGTGGCCCCTAAGTCCAGGACTAATTACAAATACAGTCAGAAATCTGTTTCATTCCTCCCCAAAATACCAGTCTCTCTCACAATTGAGGCCAAAATTCTCCAGAATGAATCAACATTTTTCTCAGTGCCAGAATAGATAGGTGATGCTGAATTCCCTATCTGGACTGCTACCGTGTAGAAATATAACACAAGCAAACTTAGCAGTGTTAAATATTCTAGCTGCCACTTTGAAAAAGTGAAAATAAACAGTTGAAGTTAATGTTAAAACTTACATAAAATAACTATTGACTCAATAAATAAAA
The DNA here is from genome assembly GCF_000247695.1 of Heterocephalus glaber. Next base: position 39,630,588 of record NW_004624732.1, on the reverse strand, counting down.
TATTGTCATTTCAAGAGATAATATAAAAAATTAGTGAAAAGGTTTTTTTGCAGTCTTTTTTAAGAGTACGCCCTCAATATCTACTGAGTATTTTATACTTATAATGCATTTCAATTCACATTTACTGCATTAAAAGTGCTAAAGAGCCACATATGAGGAGAGGGTACTGCATTGGTGAAGGGTATTAACATAAATTTAATAAGTATATAATATTCTATATTTTAATTCATGTTCTACAAAAATAGAGTATTGGCTATATAATTTAAGATTGAGTAACAAATAAATCAGATATATTATACTTATGCGCCTATATTTATATGGCCATGTTCCTAAATATGTTCTAACCAATTTAAGTCAAGAAAAAAAATCACAACAAACAAGATTTAAAACAAAAATTTAAAGTGTCAGTCAGTTAAAAATGTATTTTTTAAAGAGCAACAAAAGAAAGCTTATATTATGAAGTATCAACTTTCTCAGAATGTGTTAATTACAGATAAATTTTAAAATATACATTTTTAGGTTGAGTGGTACAAGATAACACGCACTTTTATTTTAAAAACAAATTCTTCCCAACATTAAATCTTTCTCTAGTTCTCTTCACTCCAATCCTCTGCCACCACTCCCTGCATTATTTCTAATTTTTTCCAGCAATGGTGTGGTACCAGAAGATAAGGAAGACAAATTTGTAATTAAATCTTCTGTGAAATGGATAGCCACAACTATGACAGAGCGAGAAAGAGAAATATTTGTACAGAATTGCTCATGGTAGTCAAAATAGACATTTTGTTTGCATTCAAATTTTCTGGTAATTACTTTTTAAATGCCTGTAATTGTTTTAAAGCAGCTCTGCCATTCACTCACAGAGACCCTTTAATAACTGCACAGGATGCATAAACATCAGAATTCTGCCCAATCTAGCTTAAAAGACACTGTTATAAGATACATTTGAAAGCTGTTCCTGTAAGACTCCAAAGCAACAAATCTGTTGTTCCCATTGACCATTCAAGCCAGTGGGGAAGGATGTCAGTTCAATTGATTGTTCCACTGAATGGAGTGAACATCCTTTGGCATAATTATCATTTCACCTGGAATGTGACTGACAGTATTGTAAGACAGATACTATAAGTAAAGTAGAAAAAAGAACAAATTATATGGTTGGGTTAGTTTGTAAATGCATTTGTCTGAAATATTGGATAAGTAGGTTAGTGTCCCCACTTACTTATGGGTTTAGAGACCCAGTCTCCTGTTGAGTAGGAAAAGCAGTCAGAAAGCTTAGCTTCAGTGGAACAGAAGCCAAAAATTAATAAATGAACAGAAATAACACATCAACAGAGAAAATGCAAACCAAACAGAATGGCCCAGAATCCCTTAAAGAAAAGATCAATAAGATTGAAGTGATTTGTAGAAAAATAACATACCTATTTCTCCAAATTTTGTCCACTTCCTTTTCAAAAATGTCATTTCTTGCTCTTAGATTTTCTATAAAAATGCATAAAGCAGGCAATGCAGATATAACTATTAATTTATATTAGAGATTAATGTTTACTAAAGTTTTTATTTTGCTAAGCTGTCATAAGACAGTTTTAAGGAATAATTAAATAAATATTCAAAAGTGAATATTCTACAAATAACTATCATCTTGGATGTAAGTTTTTGATCTCCCTATTTATATCAATCTATCAATTTATCTACATACTTAGTCTTTTCCTTGAGTATAAATATTGTATGATAAGGTCATCACTTTAAAGATATTGTATCTAAGAGAAAAGAAGACAAATGCACTTTGAGTAAAACAATGATCAGTTTTATTTGCTTTTCTCAAAATGCTACTCTTGAGGACTGTGTACTTCACACTTCCCTCAAATTTCCCTCATATAGATTCTATAGTTCCATTAGCACACAAATGGCCTTCAATAGATGCAAATGCTCCTCTTCAGGTAAACATAGCTTATTGCCAGGCTACTTGAACAAATTTGACAGATGAATTTCTGTTGAAAAACTCATTCAATCACCAGCTACTTATAGAACCTTGGATACTTTCCCCCCCCAATCCTCTGTACCTGAATTTCTTTAATTACAACACAAAAGAATTATCTAAAATATAGTCACTGGGGGTCCTGGGTCGCACAGAACATGCAGAGTCAGCCCGTTGCAGACAGGCAGGTCTGCCCATGCCCTACCAAGGTCCCCAGTTGCGTGGAAGATGCCGAATCACCCTGCTGCAGACAGGCAGGCACCTGGTTTCACACTACAAAGATGCAGAGGACACCAGCCCACCAG
>NW_004624732.1:39574647-39623447 GCF_000247695.1 Heterocephalus glaber | reverse complement strand
GGCGAAAAAATAAGAACCAAGATGCATTATGTAAAGGTACAATTCCCAATGAGAAATGTAATTGTGTTGTATACCTACAATGTACCAATAAAATAATTTAATACAAAAAATATATATATATATTGTCACTATAATATTAAATAATAGTCAAGAAAAGCCAGGTGTAACTGCATGGTTATCAGCATTTAAGTGAAATTTATTACATTTTTATCTGTTGTTATGCTTTTACAAAGCAACAATCAACAAATCAATCTATTTGTACCACATGCATTGTTTCTCATGCAATTCCTTCTTCTTAGAATGTTCCTTCTGCTTAGAAATTGCTTCCTTTTATTTTGCATGAAGAAAAGTCCTCTCTTCCTTCAAAAGCCACCAGTATCCGTTTTTTATATGAAGTTCCCTTTGATATCTTTGGTAATCCAAGCACTCTTTTCTTGATGTCCCTTTTGTGACCATGATGCCCCATAGGGTATATGATGAAATTTTTAAGGTTACTATAAAATAATTTACCACAAAATATTTACAGTAAGTGCTCTAATAATTCAGTAATATTATAGAACTAATAACTAAAGCTAAACATAGTGTTTACTAAGTAACACACATTATTTTATTTTTTAACATATATTAAATTATTTATTCTTAATATAGCCTTTTGATATAAGCATAATTATTAACCACATTTTAGAGTTGAGAAAGTGAGGCTCAGAATGATTAAGTAACCTGGGGAATGAAGATCACACTAAGTAATGAAGCGATCTCCATGGTTTTGTTTGTTTTTTCCATAGTTTCGATCAAGGAGACTTGCTCCTAACCTTTTCTCTCTAGTGCAGCTCTGCTTTTCATACCTGTCATATAGAATGCCTCATGAATTTTGGTTGAAATAATGAATTAAAATCGTGATTTATGCATGCACAGTTAGGGTAGGATTTAAAGATACAAATATTTTTCCGTTGTTTATTGTCAAACTTATTGTAATACATATAGGATATCATTATTGTTTCTCTATGATTAGGAAAATGAGTTTCTCAGAATGTCAGGTCAGGAGGAGACAAGTGCCAGTGTTTAGAGAAAGTCTGGCTTGTTTCAAATGACTTGGTCTGAATTGCCAATGATCCGTGATAGATCTACTTTATAAGACACAACATATAGAACTTGGTTTTGCCTTTAGATATCTAAAATTAAAAAAAAGCTTTGGCAAGGATTATTAATTAACGTGCATTGTTACTCTAAATAGTTTCATAACATATATCAAAAAAGGAGAATAAATCAAAGGAATTATTTAAAATAGGCTAACTCTGCAGCCACCATAGATTATGGAGTCTAAATTACAATTGCAGAAGATCAGAGAAGTACGTGTCTTTGTGGAAGAGAAGAGTCTTAAACTATATCTTAAGAATATGTCATGTTGCACAGAAGAAGAAGGCAAGAAGGAAATAAGTGGCAAGGTTATTTGACAGGTTTCTGAGAGGAAGCAAAAGTGCTCAAGAAGCCAAAATTCTGTATTTGAGGGCTACCGGTATTTGAACTGTGTTGACAGCTATTCATTCAGTAGCCAGAGTGTTTTCAGGACATCTTTCACAGATGTTCTCAGAAACAGTTACAAAAAGGTTGTCGATCATCACTGACTTAATTATACTAACAATTCTTCCTAAGGCTAGTATTTTGAACCTAAGTCACTACACAGGCACTTTTCTCTTCTATCACTTTGAAATACTGCCCTATTTTCTTTCTCTTAAACTAAGACTTCTCTAAAGCAGATATTAAATGAACACAGATGGAGGAGTCAGGTTCCTTACTGCTTGTTATCTAGGTAGCATTTCCTAAATTTTCTAACCATCTAGGCAGTGAAGGAAAAGGAAGAAACAGGTGATCAATAATGACATAGTTTATAGAGGTTAAATAAGAAAAATATGGACTTAAATTCTACTAAGACATTTCTGCTAGACATATAGAAAACATTTTTGATGGCCAGGGAAATTAGACACTAAAATGGGTTATCAGCACAGGTAGTGGAATCTCTCTTCTAGAAAATCATTGAACACTGAACAGACCATATGTCCTAAGGAGTTTGTTCACTGACTTGTTTGACTCAAATGACAGACTTCTTAGAATTCAAACTTCTGCAGTATAAGTAGATTACACTTTTTGTCCAATAAAATATGCACCCATCACTTGTTATAGGATCCCATGAGTTCTTATTTTTAAGAAGAAAAATCTTTCCTATATTTTTTCACTTTAAGAAAACTTATTCCCGTGTGAAGATATAGATATAGGTAGTATAAAAAAGATGAATATGTACACTTATACTTTTAAACATATAAAATAATAAAGTATTTATTATATAAAACATTAAATCATTTAAATGACCTGTCATAGTCATAATTTCTAAGGCTCTTTGACCCTTGATTTGTACTTGAACCAACTAAATGAGCATTTAACAAATTAAGCTGGAAAAGGGTTGGTAAAATATGACATAGATCCAATTGTTTTAAAGTGCATTTTAGGTAGAAACACATAATGTTGCAATTAGTGTAGATCAAAATGGTTGGATATAAGTACTTCTTATCTGACTCAACTTGATACAAGTTAATGGCGAAGAAATAAAGTAAAATAAAACAAACCTACACGAAACAGTTAAATCATGATGGGGAGAGTACTTGAATAGACATCCTGTTGAATATCAGAGAGTAGAGTGCTCAAAAGTTCAGAGAAGAGGGAGATCAATGTGGCCTGCGGTGGCCTGCATAATAAATGTTCATTGTCTGAATTAACTCGAATTATTTGTCCAATTCTATTAGGAAACAAACCTCTTTTTCTTCTTTGGGGTCTTATTTCTTTCTGATCATGGATCTTCCAGTTACCAAAGTTAAGTAATTTGTTGCAATGAATCCTTCAACAAAATATTTTCGTGACAGACAGTTGAGTTAAACACCTCAAGGAATATGAAAAAACAAAATAAGGTCTGATTTCTCTCATTGAAGTTATTATAATTCTGTTGATCAAATAGGATTGGATACCTAGAAACACATAAATCCTATTTAGCTCTGCGATTCAGACAATAACTCTAAAGTTTAGCAGGGATAGGAATCATTATGAGCTAATGTGAGCAGGGTCTTCCCGGAATTGTAACTTACCTGAGACTTGATGAACAGACATTCCTGTAATTGACAGAGTAAAGAGGGGCAATGTAATTTGTTTTTGTGTAAATGACAACAAAATCCGACAAAAATCATTTTGTTCAAATAAATTGCACGATTTATAATTTCATTTCTAAAAAGTGATGATACAGTTGCACTATTTCTTCTATACAAATTTCCATTCAGTATTCATTTAGCTATCCTCTAATGAAATTCAGTCTACAGTCACACTTTTCAGTGAAATTTAATTTTTATAGTGAAGTGTGTCCCATAAAAGTTCAGTTTTGCAGAGAATTAGTATTTGACGATATCTTAATGAGAAATTGTATGGAATTCCCCAAAGTATTCTGTTCAATACTGAATGCAAAGAAGTAGAGCAGGGACTAGAAAAAAGAGTTACCAAACAAGAAAGGAAGCCTAGATGATTCATTAGGTCAAGGGTCATGAATTTGCTGATATTTGCTCAAGCCTCCTAGTTGACACAAAGAATGTGGGTAAATTCTTATCCTCCTAGATATAAAGAAATATTGCATTGTATGATGGAATAAAATCCCAAATTTAATATATAAATATAAAATCTCTCAATTGAATAAGAAATTAAAAAATTAAGTAGTTGCAGTTGATAAATGGATATTAGACCACACTTTCTACCCTGGCATGGAAGTCTGGAATCCTATTTGACTTGAATCATGTTGCAAAGGTGATTTTTAATAACTTGTTCCCCATGGAAGCTCCATTTATAAGCATATCTCTTTGAATTAATTCCATACCAGTAGCTAAGTGTGTATGTCATGATTACTTCTGATTTCACTGTTCAGTTTATCTCTATTTCCATAGTGTTCCATGTTCTTTCCAATAAGTTCAATTTTCAAGCTGTTTACATAGGAACTGTTTAAAAAGCAGAAAGGTGAAATAATGTATTCATACTTATGTATATTATTATAGTAAACTTTTTGTGTTATCTTTATTCATATTCAAAGTATTGCTTCTGTTCTTTGCAACTACTCTAGTTTCTGAATGGTTTTAGTGCCCTTTCAAGGTGGGAGGTAGAGACAAAGTTTTGGAAATTGAAAAGGTGATAAAGAATAGAGAATCTTTGGAGATGGTTGGGTATCAATGAATGAAAATGACTTATGTTCTAACATACTTTGCATCCTTGAGACTGAGTTTATGAAAACATAGGTAATTAATAATTCCATATAGTTGCTTCAGATTTTTTTTCCTATAAAGAAGTTTTTCATTCTTTCCACACTTGCTGTGAAGTGTCTGTTCATTCCACTTGCCCATTTTTCGATTGGATCTTTTATTTGGGGGTGTCTACTTTTTTCAGTTCTTTATATACCCTGGATATTAGTCCTCTATCTGAGAAATATCTGGTAAAAACTCATTCAGCAGGTTCTCTGTTTGCTCTATTGGTTGTTTCTTTTGCTATGCTGAAGACTTTTAATTTGATATGCTTCTATTTGTTGACTTGGTACTATTTCCTGTGCAACCAGGGTTCTGTTCAGAGTCACTTCCATTGTTTGTGTGGAGGAATTATACATTTTTTCAAATTTTGGGCCTTGTAGACACTCTAAGCTATCAGATATGTATCAGACCTCATTTTTTAATTTAAAAGAAATTAAAGCTGAAAACAGTATAAGCTTTCCAGAAGAAACACAAGGTGAATTAAAAATCATCACCTTGTGCCTAGGTTATTTTCAATTATTGTTTTATTCTATACATGAAACAATTCTTCCCCAGAATCAAGAGCCTGTAGTAAACATGGAACTACTGCCAGGAGGCATATTTACTTCCATTATTACAGTTAATTTTTGGTAAATCAAAAGAGCTAACTATATACCACATTCTATATACTACATACTATAGTATATTCAAATTATATATATATATATATATGTATATATGGTGCAAAATTTTTGTATCTGTATGAATAATATAAGCAATAAGCAGAAATTCCAGAATGTAGTAATTCAACATAATTCTCAAAATATTCACTTGTAAATAAAGAGAATATTTTCACAAAATGTGTTCTTAATTGTTATAAAAAATGTTTACTGTGCATTGTCAAAACATTTTTTATTACCAATAACTTATTAAATATGTGTAATACTCAAAAACATTGATTAGCTCTCTATATCAAGCAGAGATCATAGACTATACTACTTTTATGACTTTTTCTTTTTAGAATGTGATCTGTATTCTGGATTCTGGAAAACCGTTCATTTATTTCCTCTATTCACATTATTTGTTCACCATATACTAGGCACAGTATGTCTTTCAAAAATGTTTGATCAGTCAGGTCAAGACCTTTAAAACCTTATTTAAGTAAAGTTATTTTGTAGAATAAATTTGTTCACTGCTATCTGCTGGAGAGTGTTTGGCAGTAATATCAGTGCTTATCAAGTTAGTGCCTAAACTCTCATATCAGCACAGCAGTATCTGATAGAAGGTAATGACGCGATGACTTTTCTCTGCTCAGATTTCCTAAGGCTCTTTGCTGAAATAAACTGTAGCTTGGATACACCTTTCTGTAGGCAGAAAACAACCTAGAAACAAATCTAAGTCTGTGGAGGAATGAAAAGAAAAACAACTTGAAAATAGAGGTCAAAGAATGAATGAAATATCATGAGAAAGACCTGACAGAGTTGCAAAAGATGAAGTCAACTTCTGATTTTTTAAGGCCTGACCTCTGCTTGGATAGGTTTTTGAGTCTTGAGTTACATCTAACACATGTTTAAAATCTAAGCAATATTTTCCGAACACTGTTTCATACTGAATGCTGAAATTTGGAATTGTAGGAGAAATTCAAGTATTTTGCTGTCAAATGCTCCCTACTCATCGACTAGCTATCCTCTCTCTCTTCCCCCTTTTCCACCACCTTCAAATAAATCATCTCCTCTTAGTTTCAGAAAAAAGAATTGTGGGAGAAATCATGCTGTTACTACATGAGCAATTGCTCAGATCCTATTTACACACACAAAAGAGAAGATTAATAATTTGTCCTGTTCATCCCATAAGGACTGATGAGTATAGTGGTAGTTCTAAAAATTTAATATGCCTCAGAATCAGAGAATTTCTTAAAATGCAGATATCAGAATCCCACTCTGTGATTCTCTGATTTAGTAGGCTGGGAGAAAACAGAGAATCTGTCTTTTTAACAAGTTCCCAGGTAAAGCTGATACTACTGGTTCAGCGACAACACTTTGAGACCTACTAGAGTAATGTGACAAATAGATTTCATTAGAATTTGATTCCAGCCATAAAGTAAAAATAAATTTGGAAAGGTTAAAAATTCACTAGTTTTGAAGCCAGAAAAATGTGGACTGCATTTTTAGATTTGTCATGTTCCAGCTACTGACAACCTTAACTTCAAACAGCCAAAGTTTCCTCAAAGCCAAATTATGATTATACTATCTAATGCCAAAGGCTACTGTTGTAAAATTTATTAAAATATTTCATGGAAAATATTTTAAAATTCTTTCTCCTATGCATTACTTCTATCAAGTGCTTAGTACTTAGTAGTCTTGCTAACAAGGTGGTTAGGATAATGTTTTTTATAAAATACCTTTCCTTTAGTCAATTGTAAAAATGATGAATCTAGTAAATGTGCAGAAATAACTGTGTCCTTTGTTACAGGAGCTGGCCAGAAAGTGGCTCTACCCTAGGGTTTGTCTGATCCACCTATCATATTTCCAACCCACCTCAACTTCCTGTCTGGAAGATCATCCCAATCACAATGAATTCTTGTCTCTTTTTGCTTTTTTAAAGTTAAGAACTGTGGTCCTCTGCCTTATTAACAACCTCCATTTAACCTAAGGCTTCATGCTATTTCTCTACAGTCTCTGTTACTATATGTAATAGTATTTTACATTTTTTGATGTTAAAATGTCTTCTGTCTTCTTCGTTCAGTGAGATAAATGTCTTCCCTTGCCCACAATCATGCCATCATTTGTAGAGAAGTGAACTTTGAAGCACCTGATCTGAAGTAGAAGATCTCTTGACCTTCTTACAGATAAGGTTATTTCTTTCACTCTAACCCAGTATTGTATCATCAGCAGTGATCCTGAATGCCAAAATATTATTGTTGTTGTTTTTCTAATAACAACCATCCTCTGGTGATCACTTTGTTTCTCTCTTTTATTATCATGTCTAATCCAGCACTAACATTCCTTAATAAAAATGAGAGCAGTAAGTTAAAAAAAGAAAAAAAAAACATTAAATCTTTCTAAAAGGAGAACTATTGTTTATTAATGCATTCTTTAATATTCTTTGAAAACTCATAGCAGGAATCTGCAAAGATCAAAGGCAAAAAAAAATTGCAATTAGCTAACTTTGTACTACTCCTCTCAGTATTTGGTAAAGAAAGAATTGAAAGGCTGTCAACCTGTTTATCTTTTCAATTATAGAAATCAGGAAACAAGATATTATTGTCTCTGGTGATATATGACTGATTTCAGAATTTCCAGAAAAAAAGCTAGCAGGATAAGTATGTTCAACTCATTCTTTCTTTCCACCCTCTCCTCCTCTGCCTTCACAAACACACACGTGCACACACACACACACACACACACACAGATCCTAGTTGAATTGTACAGGGAATACCCATCACATAGATTATCTATAAAGAATGTGAAAGATAGACATTTCAGTTACTTAATTCTGTACAACATGCTCTTTTGGACAAATCCCATATGACTGAATGATTGATATGAAGGGCAACCTTTTCTATATTTACTCAGAAATTAGCACTTTCAATCATATAATTTCTTAATTTTAGTGATGGAGTTGAACTAATTCCCCACATAATAATGAAAGTTTCAGATGACTCCCCTCTTGCAGCTTATGCCAATTATAAGAGCCAGAGCCATGTGCCAGGATAAGTGGTCATGTAGATTTCACTAGAGGAATTACAACTATCTTTCCTTTGTTTGATCCATGTGAGAGCTGTGTGGTGGACCACACTAGATGGTGAATGGCCAACAAAGAGTCAGCACCCTCTCTAAAGTTAATGCAGATGGGGGTTTTGGAGCAATTCCAGTAATTGATACAATGACCTCCTTCATTACCAACTACCCCTTCCTCACTTTTTGGCAGATGATGTACAAGGACAAAATATGAAGACTATAGTAAACTACCTTGAAATGATAGTTTCTCATTACAAACATTTTAGAGCTACCTTGACTCCTTAGGAAACCATGTGGGGAATTGCTTCTCCCTCCTAAAAAACAATGGGGTAGGCAAGGGAAAAGGTTTAAAGAGACTTAATAGAAATAACTAGAAAGACGGGTGCTTGATGATCAAATGTTACCTGTTGGATAACAGATTATGTGGTGTGTTAGAGATACAGCCTGGAACTGACTGCTGCTCAATAACTATCAAAGTCTTCATGGAATGGAAATAAGTAGTAATTATGAAGATTTGCCTGGATGTGCCACAGTCCACCCATGCCTGTAGATACAAAGTACATAAATAAAAATAAAAAAATATGGTGGATGTTTAGATGTTCTAAAAATATTATTACAGTAAATGACATGCTCCAATAAATCCTCCTTAAAATACTTTCCTTTGCTTTGAACACACTTCTTAGTCTTCAGTTGTAGAAGCTGCCTGGATGTCCTGAATCCATTTAAAATGTTTATCTATCATGGTCATTTTGAATTTGGGTAAGACAGAAGTTCCAAGACGCCAGATTCGGTGAATGAAGTGGATGAAGTACAATTTTTCTAAGAGCTTGTCTCTCCATAAGATGCCACTTGATATTTTTTCGTTCCCTTCTTTGGAAAAAATGAAAACAATTGTTTCGTAAATAGGGAGAGTTGGAGGGGTAAAAGAGAGGGAAGGGGGTTGGGAGAAAATAAGAACTAAGATATATCATGTACAGGTACAAATTCCCAATGATGAATGTGATCATAAAGCATTCCTAAAGTGTACCAATAAACTTATTTTAAAAAAAGAATAAAAGAAAATATGCCATTCAATACGTGGATTCACTGTATTTTTGATCATGCCTGCTGAAGATACTCACAAAAGTAAAATGACAAGAATGATAGGGTAAGTGTGTTTGAAGTGAGTGGAAATATTTTGAGGTGGATTAATGTCAAAGTATATTTTACTGTAGTAAAATTTTTAAATTTAACATTCACCATATATTTTGATAAGCATATTAACTCTAAAACAATCCATGCTTGAATTTACAGATCCTACAGAGAATGGTACATCTGGATTTCCTGGCATGGTATTTCTCCTCTCCCTATGTTCCCAGCATCACTACTACCCCCACACTGTCAGGGTGATCTGCTCTACTGAATCCTGCTCTGGTATATTTTAAAAAGCTCGATAAAATATCAACTGTGTAAGAATATCTACTGTGAGAACTTTGTTCACAATGTTCATTATGAATATACTCAGAAAACAATAACTGTTAGCTCAACATTACAAAAAGTTTGCTTCTGTTGAGTCATGTGTTTGTTTTTATTATTTTGAGTGGTCTGGATTATGCAATGGGTTGTATTTCCTTTTTCACGTTGACCGATAAAAATGTTTAGAATCAATGTTGATGCCAACCTAAAACAAGTGTAAATTTATTTACTATAAATTTTATTTTACTTTATTGCAAATAATAAGCCTTTCATCCATTTAGGAATAAAAATGTTAATACTTAAATTTAACTTCATGTATCAATAAAGAAATTGATCATGGTACCTGGATTAGAGAAGATACATTATTTCCTTACCATACAATTTTCCACCTGTGGTTCTACCAAAGCAACTAAGGAGATGGCCTGCACTTAAGTGAAGTAATGTGTTGATACTGAGCAGGACTTTGATTTCCAAGTTATCATTTAACTGTTATCTTCAAAATATATTCTAATGTCTAAAGTTTTCTATAAAGGTGAGAGTGTAGTTATGGCTACATTATGATTAAATGAGGATTTGATGCAGTTAGATTTATGACATATATATTTTCCCTGTGTACACACTTAATGTAACGACATATAATATATATATATGCAATGTGCACATACAGACTATGCACAAGAATATACATATAAAATGAGATAACGTAATGAGTGACTCACATATGTACATTGTATGTATAATATATATGTAGGCCATAAGCATATATAGAATATGTAAATGTATATGTATATAAAATGAGATGATACAAGGAAGAGGATCAGAATACGCCATTTTAAACTATTCCACTTTGGAAAAAACAACAAACTTTCTACAGGAATTTTCACTGCTTTTAATATGTTAATAACACATGAATTCTTAAAACCAAATACCTAAAATGCAAGCTTTAACAAATTCATTCTACTTTTTTTCTTTTTTAATCTTTCTAAAATCATTTGGAGAACTAGGTTTTTAGGAGAAAAATTTTAGAAAATGCTATGCTATGATGCTAACTGTCCTCTTCTGTGATCTACAAAAGTAATTGAAATTCTCACTTTTAGCTAAGTCGCTAGTTGGAGAACTGATAGATCAAAAGTAGGTATGTACGTAAAAACCTTGAGGTCATAGTGCATAAACATCTGATCAGTTTAAAGTTCTTACCCAGAAGCACTGAGATGGAAGCACAGGACACTACTAGTAGTATTGGTCATAGTCATGAGGGTAAATCCAGATAGAGGAACCACATAAACTGCTGCACAACATATGTCACTATGAGAAAGAGGCAGTGAAAGGGGAGAAGGAATGGGAGAGAGGTGGTAGAAAGGAGTGATTTGAACAAACCGTACTCGTTACAGGTTATGGACAGATGTGGCCATGGACAGATATGGAAGTTATTGTACAATTTAGGTAATAATATAGATATATATGTATACATATGGTGCTAATAGAAGTATTAAATACTTCGAATTTTTATTTATTTATTTATTTATATATTTATTGGTACATCTTAGGTATAAAATACATTTACTTTTATAATTGGGTGCTTGTACCTGTACACGATGTATCTTAGTTCTTATTTTTTCTCCCATTACCTGTGCACCCTTCACCCCCTCCACCCTTCCCTATTTATGACTGATTCCATTTTTTTCCTTTCTCATAATTTTTCCTTTCCCTTCAACTCTTTCCCCTTCCCTTCCCGCCACCCCCAAACCCTTGGACCTTTTCCTATTTCAAATTATCAATTATTCATTTAAATCATTTTCTTTTAAGAATTCACTGTACACAAAAGGAGACAAAAGTTTGTTTTGGCTATGGATATTAAATGAAGAATAAGACTAAATGAGAGAATAAAAGATACTTGTGTATTAAAAAAATTGTTTTACCTTCTGCTGCATACCATCATTAGCTGGGACAGCACTTAAAAGAACCAATGCCTGGCTCCAGTTCAAATTGAGTCAGAATCTGAAAAGTTAGGGCCAAAACACTGACAATTTTTAAAACTTCATACTGGATTGTAATGTGCAGCCATGATTAGCATCAGAGCCATAGACCAAACAGCAGCTAAGTAATAGTGGACAGTAGGGTCAGAACCACTGCCTTAGAGCAAGGCTTATCCTTAGAGCTAGGCAGTAGTAGGGAGTGTAGAGGAATAATTTTATAAGGTACTCTCCAGAGGGAAAGTGGTTTCCTTTGTACCAAAAGCCAGTACACAATTATCAATTCCCAACAAAGGATAAAAACAATTATAGGGTCTTTTGATTTATTCCGTAAGACTTTACCTAGTTATACATTTTCTTTATTCTCTTACCAAATTGCCAAAAGCAATTTTCCTGCTGATAGGGAACCACCTTGAGTCCCACACCATCCTTATGAGTCCTAATTACCCTGAGACAGGCTGCATATGGAATTTGTCCTCACAGTTTGTTTTCATATTTATAAATCACCTTTGAAGAATCAAGCTTGTTATTAAATAGCTTCAGTTATATTTGAGATATTGTTAGATTTTCTTTTCTTTTGTTCAGATGATCAAATTTCAACTAAAAGCATTTGCAAGAAATTCTCAATTTAGAGATGGTATTGATGTTGTCTTAAGACAATAGACACATTTCTTTCAGAGTCGTGATCCCTTTTCACCCTTTACTTAAAGCTTTTGCAAGAGCTAATTCATTGTATATTGTAATGATATTCATAGGACTCATTTCATTGCTACCTGGAATATTGATCCCTCTTTGTAACTTTGTGTTCCTCTGATGAACTCTCTCCAGTAAAAAAGATTGTTTTACTTTAACAATCTAAGGAGAAGAGGTGGGGGATTTCAATAGCTGCAGGCAATATAATAGACTGTACTATGATAACAGTTTTATATCTAGATTATATATCTAGATTATATCTTTTATATCTAGATGAATTTTAGTGTGCTGGGGGAAAAAAGATGAAAAAAAACACTTTTCAAAGTTATTTTTCCAACCAATCATAGTTGAATATTTTTATTACAATGAATAAAAAACATAGCAAGGACATAACTATGCAAAACTGCATCAAAATTTTGAATCAGAGAAACTTTTCTCCATTCAAATACATAAAAACTTTAGGTAGGCAGAATATAATTATTCCTATATCTATCAATTTAGATCACTGACATCAGGCTTTTTTATTCTTCCCCTAACTACTACATAGCAAGTATTCCTCTTTGGGCAAATGAGGGTAAGGATGTCAATATGAATACTTTTAATATTTTAAAAAATTTTATTTGATATTAACATAAATGACATTCAAATACAAAATGGCTCCTTTGATAAGATAATTCTTATGTAGCCAAAATACCATGGGAGGCACAGTGCTCTGTTTTTCTCGGTCAGAATCATCTCTGCTTCTTCTTCCTTCATTCTTGTTACATCCCTGGGTTCTTTGAGGTAAAGAAACATGTTCCTCTTCATTAAAAAGATATGCCCAGGGCTGGGGATTTATCTCAGTGGTTTTACCACCTGCCTTGCAAGTGCAAGGTCCCAAGTTCGACCTCCAGTACCAAAACAAAAATGATATGCCCAACCAAATTATTTTAATGATATTTGTTCAGACAATTAAAATAATACTTCTATCTTTTCCTTTCATTTTTATTTTCTATTTTAGCATAAGCATACATCTTATCTAACCAAATAAAATCTAGCAATTAAGTAGCTGTGATTATAAGTAGTATATATTTTTCTTTCAGCAAAAAAAAGGAGAAAGAATGAAGCATGTTAATCCAATTATATTCCATTTTTCCCTAAGAAGTAATAAAATTACATAAATGTAAATACTTATTAAGAGGCTTTGATGTACTTGGTATCATTTTACCTCCTCATTCCAGAGCAATGAAGAAAATTGAAGAAAAATTTTTGCCTTTGTAAAATTTACATTCTGGCACAATCTTCTAAATTATAAGACAAAAAGGGGCCCGGGATTTAGCTCAGTGCCTCCGCCACGTGCCTCACAAGCAGAAGGACCCGAGTTTGATCCCCGGAACCAAAAAAAAAAAAAAAAAAAGATAGGAATTGAAGGTAATAGTTCGCGAAAGAATTGTTACATTTAAAAGTGGAATTCTTACATCATAAATGATACTATTACTGATGGCCAGTGCTTATTTGGTACTATGAACCAAGAATTGCTTTTTAACTCCAGCGATTTATTACATACTTACTAGCTCTTGTGAGTTTTATATTTTTACTATACTCTCCTCACAAATAAGAAAATAGAATTTTAGTAATCTGTCCATATCTAGAAAACTAAGAAGTAGTAAAACTAGGACCCAAACTCAGGCAGACTCAACTCTAGACCTGTTATCTTTAACAAAGCTGCTGGCTTTGTTCCTCTCTTGTATAAGTCTAAGGCATAAATCAAATTGACTTTTTGTTTGCCTTATAAAATTAGATCTTGATTGTTTTCAATATTAATAACAAATCTCTTTAAACTCATATAATGGCTAAGGACATAGACAACTCATGTGAGTAAGCACCCATATCTTCCTAATTTGAATTTTAAATAGATCAAATCAATGTCATTATTTTATAGAGCCAAATAATATAAGAGAGATCATAAATTCATTCCTCAACATAGTATCACATGGAAAAAAACTATTTTTCCCATTTCTGTTCTACTTATAAATAATCCAAATATAAATAGAAACTCTTATCTAAAAGTGATTAGTAGTTATATTGCACTTTGAATCTTGATTGTTTTATCTTTCAAATGAAGTTGTTTTGTGATTTCCATTGTACTTTTTTCTTACTGCTATCTGTTTGTAGACAAAACTAAACAGAAAATTAGGGAATGGTGATCACTTATGTGGTAAATGGTCTTTCCTAGGCAGCCTGGCTCTTAACTAATTCTGCTATTTATCTAAAATTAAACCCCACTCCCTTCCTTCTACTATAAAATGAAAGCATTTTCCTAGGCTGTTTTAGCCACCAATGTAACTCATATTATTATTATTTTCCTCAAATAACATTAATTTAGGTCATTTAGCATAAGATGTGTTTTAAGAGTCTCATCTTGCATCTTCTTCTCTTTTTTACCACATTCTAACTATTCTCAACTGTGTTTCCACCTAATATCTTGCATTTGTTTAGATGTTCCTGCTATAAAATTTCCTTCTCCTTAATTTTCTTAATCTTTTATAAATTCTTGATATATAAGACACAAAACTTTTGGAATTTATCTTTTCTATTCTTTCAGAAAATCTTTCCTCCTGACTTCACTTGCAGATTTCCTTCCCCTTTCCTGTTGAGTATCACAAAACAGGAGTTTCTTCCCTTGTTTCTCATTATTTCCAGCTATACCACACATCTTGGTTTCCCACAATTCTACTCAAATGGTAATTATTTCTCCAGAGATACCTATTGCTTCCTAATTTATATGACTATGGCTTTAATTTATAAGATCATTGAACCCCATCTTCTACTTTTTTACTTTCTTAATAGCTAAACTTATCTAATTTTTCTTTAATCCTTATGCCTCTAATGTCTTTAAGAATTTTCTTTCACAGATGCCTTTTTGGTATTTGGTGCTAACTGGTTGAGTTTAAATACTATTTGAACATCAACCTATTTTTGTTTAACATTCTGCTTTTGAAAGTATCATTCAACTTCAGAACTTCAAGTTCTGCTTTTAATTTCATTTTTCCTAAATCTGTGTCTTCAAGCCTTGACCCCTTGCTAGTTTTTTAATATCTCAATTATCAGGTCCATTATCATAGTCCACAGTTGACCTCATTGCTTCATTTGCTAATGCTTCCTTTCCCTCTTTACTAAATTTTTAAAACACCATTAGTTTTTCTATCCAGTTCATCTCCCAAATCCATTCAGTTGTATCTTTTCCATGCCTCCTCTTCTTCTTCTCCTTCTCTTTCTCCATCTCCTTCTCCTTCTCCTTCTCCTCCTTCTCCTCCTTCTTCTTTTTTGTACTGGGGGTAGAAATCAGGACTTTGCACTTGTGAGGCAGGTGGCAGCACCACTGAGCTAAATCCCTGGCCCTCCATGATTCTTATTTTTGTGATCTCTCTTCTATTCCCAGTGCTCCTGATCCAGTGCTCCTGAACTGTGTGCCAGAAATATTGTAACAGTTTTCTACTTATTGTATTTACTTCCAGTCTCATGTTTTCTACTTTAAAATTTATGCCATCACACATTTTCCTTTTAATATAGAGTGAAGTTGACAATTTTTTTATCAAATGACTACTTTGTCTTCTCTTACATGAATAGTGGAATTCACACTATTCAGACTGGCATTTAAAGGTCTCCCTCATTCGGTCTCTGAAAACCTTCCTAGCTAGTTGTGTATACCTTCCTATACAGTTGAGCGTAACCATAAAAAAATATTACTGTATATTTAATATATTTGAGATTAATCATAAAATTGATTGCACAAATAATGTGTAAAATTTGCTACATTTTAGAATTAAGCTGAAATATGAAATGATATTATATATATACTAAGGTAGAGTGTGAGCAAAGATCTGTTTTTACTTTGAGTCAGTCTATCATAAGTTTCAGTAGAACTAACTCTATTCTGTTTTTATTTCACAAAACATCATATTAAAATTGTGAAAGTTAACTGCTGTGTCAACTTGAGTAAGAAACACCTGACTGATTGTATTAGCTTAGTTCTGGGTGTGACTGAACGGATTTACTGAAGACAGGAGCCACACTAGGGATGAGAGTGGCACCAACCCATAGGCTTGAAGCCTGAATGAAATAAAACGAAGACAGAAGAAGAAAAGCTTGCTTCACTTTGGAGGACCTCTAGTCTTCGCCATCACCTTGGGACGTCCGTGTCCAGGCTTCCAGGGTAAATTCTTTACACTTTCAACACAAACTCTTCAGCCTTTCGGCTTAGATATTTCAGGCTTCCAGCTCAGACCCTTCGTCCTTTCAGCGTAGATCTTGTGCCTTCCCACGTTATTCTGCAGTGAGCTCTGGGTCCTCCACCTTTACTGCTGAATCATTCAGCTCTCCAGGGCACTTTCGCATTCTTCCGTACCTGACTCTGCAGGTGGCCATTGGAAGCCTACCATGTAAATCATTCATAGATACCATATATACGATACTATAGTTGTATTTGTCATCTATAGATATAGTCTTATATAGTATTATATTAAATCTGTTACTCAACTGAGCCTTAACTGATACAAAAATATACATCACTTGTATTACTAAAATATTTATTATGCATCTCGGATAATGACCAAGTGAAAATACTCAACAGGACTAGAGATGTCCTCACTGGCTTCGTTTTTTTCATCATTACACAGTTAAAATTAATAATATCAAGTAGATAGGGCCAGGGATTTAGCTCAGTGGCACCGTACCTGCCTCGCAAATGCAAGGCCCTGAGTTCAATCCCCAGTACCAAAATAAAATAGAATAAAACGATATCAAGAAGATAATGCTTTCCTTTAAAGTTTATCTACATTTGCCACTCACTTGTTTCCTTGTGTCTTAAGTGTGTGTGTGTTTCTTATCAAAAGTAGTTTGTAATGTGAGGTTATAATTTCAAATGCCTGATCACTTTTCATTGAGCCAGATAGTTCAGTTTCCTCAACAGTATTAACTTAGATATGAAGATGAGAAATATAATGATTTGAAAGCTGGGTTTTATGATGTATGCAAACTGTCTTAAGCCTGTGGGTGCAAGACCAGCCTGGGAAACATAATAAAACTTTGTCCCACAGCTGGTCTTACAGACAGTTTTGAGCTAGATTAATTATAAGTATGTTTGTGTTTGTGTGTGTACGTGTGTGTACAAGTATGGGAGATAGCGCTTTACACAAATACACAATGGAATGAAATCATTCTGTCATACCTAGCCATATCATGTTGTGTTAGTTTTTCACTGCTGTGACAAAATACCAGAAATAAACAAGTTAAAGAAGAAAAGTAGTACTTTGGTTTGTGGTTTCAGAGGTTTCAGTTTAGAGACAGAGATAGATACAGCAGGAGATAAAAGAGCCATGGACCAGATATAGTTCCCAAGGTCATACCTCCATGATTTGCTTCATTCAATGAGGCTCCACCTTCTGTTTCCATCACCTCTCAATTAGTTCACTAAGGAAGTTAAAGTCTTCATGACCCCGTAACCTTTTAAAAGCCCATCTTCTAACTACAGAAGGCATTTTTTCTAGGATAAATTGTCGTTCATCTCCTTGACACTGAACACTGCCTAGAATGGACCTATATAAATACTCAAATTTGAGATTCACTTTCCATTTGCATTCCACAAAGATGAACCAAACCATACCAAGTTTGTGAAGTAGATTCTGCTTATTGGTAGTCTGGAGGTCTTACTAATTAGCACTTAGCTATAAGTAATGCAAGGGGTAAGCTGACATTAAGTAGAACTCTGTGTGCTGTCTTCAGTGTTATCCTGAAAGAGAGCTTGGGGAATAATCCCTGTATAGACCATGCTTTTTAGAAATTAGGTTAAACCCTTTACTAACACTTTAAGACAAGAATTATGTTTTCCTTTGTCTTGTTTATGGAAAGCTTAATAGCAATTTCCAACACATTCACTTTCAAAGGTTGTTTTCAGAACTCTGTATGCTGTCTCCTCTCATTCTGTTTCCCATTTCAAGAGCTTTTCATGTTAAGGAAGCCATAATTCCATATCCCCAGTTAAGCATAGGAGAGTTAAGGGTAGAGAAAATGAAGATAAAGAAATTAAAATACATTTTGTGCAGTCTCTAATTTACACAATTAAAACCATTGCTTCCTCAAGACATAATATTTATCATTATGGTTCTCTATCCAGATTCAGATCTTCCATTTTCTACGTCATAGCTGTCAGACTTGATTTTCAGCTGTGCATCTTAATTTTTTTCTTACATTTTCCCATCCCTATTCCCTATAATAATGTTGAACTTTACAGGAGCTCTGTGCTCCTGCTGTTTTGTACCCCAGTTAATGGTGGGTAGCAAAGGACTGCCCTGCTCTTGCATATTTCTAGATAAGACCCATTTTCACACTCTCTCAATGGCTCAGAGAAAAGATCCACCTCTTAGCACTTGAGTATGATTGGAGTTTAGGAAAAGGGTGAATGGAATTATAAAATTACTAACAAAATTAAATCTCATTACAAAATTAAGCACAAGATTGATATTATAAAATGAGATCATGAAAATATCTTCAAATTCTAAGCCTAAATACTAACTGTGAGCAGTTTTTTTAAGTGGCTTGTTTCTTGAAAAATGTTACTGTTTACTCATTATATGTTAAGTTCACCATTGAAATATACTAGGAACACCAACTGAAATTTAAAAAATAAAATTAATCATCCTTAGAGGATCATATGATACCTTCATACAGTCAAAAATACTAAAAAGGGGCCGGAGATTTAGCTCAGCGGTTCCAGCGCCTGCCTTGCAAGCGCAAGGACCTGAGTTCGATCCCTGGTACCCAAAAACAACAACAACAACAACAACAACAACAACAACAAAAATACTAAAAGGATATCAGAGAAAAATACAATATGGCAATAGTGAAATGATTAGTATAGAAAACATTTGAGAGAATAGGGTCAATCTAGGACTAATGTAAATAAAGAAGGAAGTGAAATGCTTGGCATTTTGTGAATGGTCAGTGCATGATAATCTAGAAACATTTCTTCTCTAAATACTAGAAAGACTTCTCAGAGAGGAGAAATGTAAATGCTACTTGACAGAGAAAAATTGAGCAGGATACCCTTCAAGGGAAGCACGAGAGGACTGCATCCTAGACAGTGAAAATAGGAAAACAAAATTATTGAGAGGCATTTTAAATATATCATAAATGTTCAAAAGTTATCAAACTTTATACCCTTCAGTAAATGTTAGGCTAGAAACCCATCAAAAGACTGGCTAACTAAATTATTCTCTGAGGAATGTTATAGTTTGACATGGACTTTGTAGAATGGACATGTAGAAGAGGAAACTTGTTGAGTTTTGTGTTCTTTTCTCTTTAACTGCACATATTCAGCAAATAATTTGTAGGCTAACTTGGAAATAAATGTGAAAATAAATAAATTTACTGGAGGCAGAAGGTGCATGACAATAAATATTCATCTGAAGAGTATAAACAAGAAACAGAGGGATAGGGTAATAGTGCAGAGTGATGTTTTGGGGCTACAGTTATGTAACAGGGTGGAGTGGAGGAAGGGGAAAGTCAATGCAAGAAAATAGGTACAGGGAAGCTTGGAACACTGAATGTACCTAAAACTAAACAGCTTCACCTGACCCCCTTGTCAATTTATGACTGACAGTTTCTAGCTCAACTCCAGTGTTCCAGATGTCTTTAACTGAGTACAAATCCTATCCCAAAACACAGTGTTTCTTTGCATCAGGTATGCAGAAGGGCACCATAGGGCTTTAGCTAGAATTATTTAAATTAGTAGGGTAGCTCCATATGTAGGGATTGTAAGTATTTGGATGTTTTTCTTTCATGTTGATATCTGGCCTCAACTGGGACTATGGGCCTGGGCACCTAATTGAGGTAGGAACTTTTCATGCAGCTTGAGCTTCTCAGAATGTGGCATATGGAATCTGAGAAAGAACCTTTCCAGACAAGCTTGTAGACAATGAGTGAGCCTTCTGAGAGATCAAATCAAAAGGTACAAGGATGTTTACATGCTTTGCTCCAAAATCAAAGTCATACAGTATCATTTTCTCTGCATTCCACTGATCACTCTGACTCAAGAGAAAGGGAGGAGGGGACACAGACATCACCTCGCAATGATAGGAATGCCCAAGAATCTGAGGGCATTAAAGCCACACATAGATGACTACAAATGGAAAAGGTGTTTCACTGTTGCGATGGTTACTCTTTGTTGATTTGACTGGATTGAGTCACCTAGAAAATTCGTGAAGCACACTTTTGAGTGCATCTGTGAGTATGTTTCCTGAGAAGATTGGCAGGTGGGTCAGGAACTAAGCCCAGGAGACCTGCTCTGAACGTGGGCAGCACTGCCCAATTTGCTGGGGTCGGGTGGGGGGTGCTGGATGGGAAAAAAGTGCAAGAAGGGACAAGTTTATTCTCATAAGCTCAACTCAGATGTGATTTTTTCCTGCTGAAATTGCCCTCAGACATCAGATTCTGTGTTCTTCAGTCTTTCAATGTAGACTTGCACCAGTGACTTGCCAGGGCCTCCCAGGCCTTCAGCCTCAGACTGGGGCTGCACCGTTGGTGCCCATGTTCTGTGGATTTGAGCTTCTAGTCCTCGCTCTCCAGCCTGCAGATGGCCATTTTGGAACTAGCCAGCCTCTAATTGTGTAAACTAATCTAATAAATCAGCCCTTATAATTCTGTATATATTTTATTGGTTCTGTTTCTCTGGAGAACCCCGACTAACAAACACATGTATTAAAAGCAATGTGTTAGCAATCTTTTTTCAAGGAATCCACTAAAAATTGTACTATTTCCTGCTTTTTTACATTATTCATGTGATTCCCAAAACACAGCACCTGGACATTTGAGGAAACAGCAGAAGCAAGGAGGTCACTCTCACTACTTTCCTACCTTTCTTCCTTGAAACAGATCCTAACACCCAGGAAAAATTTTCTGATCTTCATCTGAGGCAGGTCATAAGATCCTCATTTGAGAGGTATCCCTTCTATAAGCAGAGAAAAAGAACATCGTTATAAAAAAGACACAAGAACACAGTGAAGAATCTGAAAACATAGATCTTGTTTGAAGTCTTCCCAGCCTATTACCAATAGATATGAACCTGTTTTCTGATTATACATCTCTCTAATTTTTCACTCTTTGTTAAACCTAAGCATTAAAATAATGTTTTCCCTTTGCTTTGAGTCTTTATTACTAAGGGCTTCTCCATCGTGTAATACTTAAACAAATTTTTGTGCTTTTCTTCTCTTAAGCTATCTTTTGTTGTAGGGACTTCAGTCATGAACCTAGTGATGAATGAGGAAAATGGGTTTTCCTGTAATAGTCAAAATTGGGAGGCATGTATCAGAGAGTGACATAGGCAATACTGAAATAATAAAAACTCTGCACTGATAAGTGAAAACCATATTTCTGATTCAAAATTATACCATCAGGAGCTCAAGTTTAAAAACATGTAAAAGACTTTTTGATATTTCTTAGAAATGAAGGCTTGAAACTATGCCTGGTTCTCTAATCCAAGAGCAATAAGTATTAAAATGATGCAATTAATTATCCAGATGTTTTAACTATCAGTGTTTGCCATCGATTTCACAATTTCACCATCCATTTACTTTAAATTGTTCTTTATTCTGAGGTGTTTGTTGTTGCAAATTTAGATAGAGAAGTTGGTTCACTCTTTAGACAGCCCATCACCATATGTTTTGTTTGAGCATGAAAAATGAGCATGACTCAAGTCTTTGAAACTGAGAAAGGTAGAGTTTCCATCAGTAGCCATTAAATTTGAGTAATGGGGTTTTAAAGAGACAGCTTTGAGTGCTGCTCTTTAGGAACTCCAGCAGCAATTGTGCTTTAGCTGCAGGTTGCATGATCTAGCTGCGTAGCTTCAGCTCCACGCAGCCCCTTGCTTGTGTCACCAGTGCTTGGTCCCCCTCTATGGCGTACATCTGTTACCAATTCTCTTTCAGAGAGCATCTGCTGCCAGGAGAGGAAAGCTTTTAATATGTTGATTTATCATCTTTAGATACAGGTTTTCATTGCTTGAATTTGAATATTGTATTTAAGGTACTTTTGTGATTACAGATGTTTTACATATAAATTGCTTTATATTAGAAAAATCTTTTTTTCAGTATTTTAAAGGAAACTTCACATTCATGTGTTTTACATTTTAATATCTTCTTCTGCATTGCTAAGTGCTTGTGAATTACTTTCTGACTGTAATGGCAGTTGGTATGAGGAAAAGCATCTGTGACTGTTAGTGCTTCAAGGAGAAAATTAACTGTGGGTGATTTTTTTGGCTCTCTCTTTCTGTTCTCCTCCTATCCCAGGAGGCAGAAGTTATTAATTACTAAGAGAAATAATGATTGTTATTTTATCCCCAAAAGGGTTAGAATAGGTCAGTACAAAAATAGCTTTCCACTCCATAACCTTCGTAAATCAGAAAATTATGTCAGTCAAATTTTCACACATTTCTGTCACCTGTTCCCTGTCACTTAAGAGAATCAAAGTCTGTACTACAGTATAGTCTTTGAAATAATAGCACCATCTACTGGCTGATGTTCAGCTCATTCATCCTGAGAAGGAAATGGGGAGAGTGGCTGGCTGTGGAGGAGGTGCTATAAATCGCCTCATAATGTGGCTCTAAGAAAACAGTATGTGAAAAATGTGAAACTCCTCACCTAAAACACGAAATCAAATCTACTAACATATGGGGATAGTCATAGTAAGTAAATATTATGAATTAACCTTTTCCATTAAGCAAGACTGTAAGAGAGGTATTAAAATTGTGCATAAGATAATGTCTGTATCATCATTGTCATTGCTTTAGTTTGTCAGTGTCTTCAACTTATTTTATATTCATTTAGATGAAGATGAGAAGTAAGAGAAGCACACCCCTCAAAAAAAAATTTTTTTTCAAGGCAGATTTTGTAAGTAGTTCAGGCTGACATTGAACTCAGTATGTAGCCCAGGATGGCCTCAAACTAACTCGCAGTGATCCTCATGCCTCAGCCTCCTAGAAGGCTGGGATCATACACATGCAGCACCATGTTCAGCCAAGAAATAGCTTCAAGAAATCCCTGTTTCTGAGCCTTACATTGAGACACAATCAAACATGTTTCATCTCTGCACTGGGTGTCAGCCAACTCTCAGGGAAGGCTCCTAGTGGGAGGTGCTTGTGGGCGATTTCCTCAAGTTCCCTTCCCAAAGGAGTAATATTATTTCATTAAAAAACTCAACTGTCTGGATCAATGATCATTGAGAATAAGTCTCAGAGCCCTCATAACAATAAGCCACTAGCTGTTTGAAGAATATATTGGGAAATCTGGACACTTGAATCTGCCTCCATGTTTATTTCATTCGGTGTGCAAGAGATCGAGTGTCATGGCGCCACACACAGCCGTTTCCTTAACCTCATAGCTCCCAGAGAATTGCCCTGCCTCCCACACGTCTATTGCAGCTGGAAAGGCACTCCTTCTTCTCTGAAGCTAGTACCAAGTTATTACATATGCCCAGAAGTTTTATGCTTTCTTTTTGTCCAGTTTTTTAAATTTTTTATAAATCAATTCAGCTGTTTTGTTTTGTTGTTTTTCCATTTCTGGCCGCCATACCTTTTCCTCCCACTTCCATTCTACTCCATCTTTGATTTCAAAAGGACGTTAAAGTGAAATTTCTCACTGTCAACATTTTTTTTATTTTCACATTTTTAAGTAACCAGTGGCCTTTGCATAAAATAAATAGCTGGAGAAAACATACATTCTCGTGATTGATTTTCTTATTCCGGTCAGTTTCTTTGAGATTCTAAGAAATGTAGTAAGTGGGAAATAAGCAACAGAAGTCTTAAAATGTCAGCTATAAACCTAAACTTATTTACCAGATATTTTAAAACTTTCCCTTATCTAGAAAAATATATGAAATCTAGCTCAAACCTTCAGTGGCTTTTACAGCCAAAAAAGATCCTTCTTTATCCTCTTGTCTTTTTTGTTTGTTTGATTGAATTTTGGTTCCAAAGATTGAACCCAAGGCCCCGAAAGTAATAAACATACATTCTACCACCATTCTATGCCTCAATCCTCTGTCATCTTTTACAAAAATTATTATCTGCTCAATTTCATGGTAGAAGTCAGATATTTGCCAACTACTCAGTTTTATACTTAGTCAAATCTTGATTTAATTATTATTGTAACTTTCATAGGAAAATGTTTTGAGATGTTAGATTTATTATTATTCATAAGGCAGAAATCTTGGCTTTGTGTGTGTATTACCTTTATAGTAAGTTGAGCCAGTTGTCAATCAATCAATAAAATATTCAGTTGAGTTGCCAAATATCTTTAAAAATAATGCAAGGGATATTGGGAATCAAAAGAGTCAAGTCAAAAAGGAGCTGAACAGTGAGATCATCCACAAACACGTGTAGGTAATGATGATGAATGGTAATTTAAGTGCTAGTTTCCAACCTAATGGGGTTATTCCTCACTGGTTCTTCTGTCACTGGGGAGGATGGACAAAATGAGAAGAGAAGAAATGGTAGGTACTAAAGGAAAACAACGGAAGCACTTGCCTTTGGTGCCAAATTT
Organism: Heterocephalus glaber; assembly: GCF_000247695.1. Next base: position 39,598,713 of record NW_004624732.1, on the reverse strand, counting down.
CAAGGAATGCTAAAAATTCAGTAATTAAGTAAAGCAATATATAAACAAAAGGTTTACAAAACATAAAAAATACAAAACTCCATGATGACTGATATATCAAAGCTTTACACCATACAGGTGAGTGAATTTATCTGAAAGCAACACCAGACATAAATGTATCCTAAATGAACCATGAAGAAGGACAATAGAGCCCACAGGTGATTGAAAAAAATCATAGATGAGGTTCAAGCGACTGGGAAGCAGTCAAGTATTGCCTCACAGGCCCACCACTCCATCACAGTCCAGGCAACTCTAAGAGTTTTAGAGAAGACATGAATAGATACTTGGCTATTTTATTGGTTTCAAAGATCCCTTGTAAAATCAGGGGCTTTGGGATCAAAGACAGGAAAACTAGGGGTTATAAAGTATAGAAATCCGAAGAAAGGCCAGATGAAGCAAAGATTCTCAGCCTGAGACAATGAGAACATATGCGGTGGACCTAGCATTGGCCATGCTGTGAGCAGCGTGGCTTCAGGCAGAAATCCAAGCAGATGAAAACCCGGAGGATGCAAACAAACCTCAGCTGATGCCATCAAGGTACAGAAAAAAGGCACAAAAATGATACCCAAGGCATCTGTAAGTATTCTTTGCATCTCTGAATTAAAACCTCTCAGGAAGGATGTGGGAGAGGTATACAATTGACTCATTTATTACTCAGGAGAGAATAAATTTTAATCACAAGTGAATGTGAACTGGTATGGGAGCTTCAAAACCTAAATGAAATTTTGTTTCAGAAATCTAAAATATGTTTTTTCTATTTGCATTTAGTGACTCAAATTGTGATCTTGGAGCCTCAGCTTTAGTATCACTTAGGTGCTTATTAGAAATGCAGAATCATGGGTATCACACCAGAGCTACAAGGAAGAATCTGCTTCTGATAGATCCCTTCTCTTCGAGGCAGTCCTGCAAACAATAGATACTTCCATCTTAATTTGAAGATGAAAGAACATAATATTAATACTGGGTAAGCACTGTCAACATACTGTACATTTAAGCTAGTTTAAAATTGATTACAAAGTCTGGACAGAATTTCACACAAATGTACACAAAATGTAGAAGAAAACAAAATTTCACTTACCTCCTTGATAGACAAAACTGATTTTTTGTTATCTGTGCCCGTGGAGACTGGTGAGCTAATTCTGCAGGTAACCATTCACAGTTCCAGAATCAGAAAACCTATGAACTTTCATTGTAAAGTCTAAAGGAAAGTCTTTTTATCAGGCTTTTTGTACCCTGAAGGAAACATCCTAAAGAATGGAGGTAGAATAAACAGCAGTCTCCATGTAAGAAAATATCATCATTTTGCCATTATGAAGTTCACATTTGCGTTTGAGAAATATTATATTACCTAAGCAATTGAAGAAAAGTTTGACCATGTACCTCTATCAATATCCCAGGCTATGATTACATATATAGAATCAATGTTACAAGCATACTTGTTGCTCAACTTCTGGAACATTTCCATTACAAGCAATAGACAGTGCTCTAGAACAAGGACAGCACATGTTTTAGGGAGTAAATATTGTAGACTGTATAGTCACTTTTTTAGCTATTCAACTCTGCTGATGTGGCATGAAAGAAGGGAAACACATAAACAAAGGAGCATGGTGATGTTCCAATAAAATTTTATTTACAGAAACAGGAAACATGCTCATTTGGCTTATAGGTCATAGTTTCCAGCATCCTCTTTAGAATGTTCTGTGGGTGGATCTTATAAAATATAAGGTAAAGATAGCTAAAGACTAGGGTTTGCCATGCTGTGATCATGCATTCATAATCCCATGATCTCTGCAACTAGACTTTAGCTCTATGTTGTGAAGTTTTAGCATATTGAAAGCACTGCTTTGTCTAAAAACACTTAAAAATGATATTTTGCTGAGGCTGATAGTGAAAGTTCTTATTGTTGGCCTTTTACGCAATACATATTATCTGTGGCTTACTTAAAATCAGTACTAGAATTGTGTTAAATAAAGCATGCCAGTTGTAGAATACTTGAAAAATAAGAGCTTAATAATGTTAAAAAATAATGTTAGCAGTAGTATCTTTGGAATATGTAATGTTTCTTTGTTCCTTTGTCCTTTGATCATTAAAAAAATGGGCCAGGTAGAGAGGAAATATTTCTGGGGATTTGGACAATTAAATTAGATACTCAAGGTCACATAACAAATAAAAGTTAGATCTTGGCTCAAAGCCTCCTTTTCTACTTCCTATTCTAGTACACTTTTCACAACATAATGTCTTTAAGCAATAATAGCACTATTAATGTAGTTGATAAAATCTGAAGTTAAAACCTACAGCTCTCTTCTAGAAATATCTTCAAATTCATGACTGACCCAGATAGAACTGTTATGTGGACTTCTATTTTCTTTTATCATACCCTGTATCAAGGTGCATATCCCTTTCACAGAACAATTTTAATTTGTCCTCAATGAAATGCTGTGCACATTTTATTTTATATAAATTTGATAGAGTATAAATTTGCTAATAAGCTTCTTCCTTTGAGTAAGTTAAATTCTTTGATAAGATACTCACAAATGAGTTAATTTACTCAGTGAAGTCCAAAGCAAATACCTGTCTCATGCTGATCTTAAAGGTGTGTTTGATCGCCCACATTCTTACTTACTTACTGGAGAACATCTGCCCTAATTACCTTGTTCTTCTCTAAGCAAATATTAGTTGCACCTGAAAGTACATATTATTGAGCTTTAAATTCCATTAGGAAGGTCTCTGTTCTTATCTGTGTTCTTTCTCTTTCCATTATTGCCCTATATATCTTTACAGGTTATTTAATGAAGTTAAGAGGAAGAGATTTTTGAATTCTTGGCATGATGATAGTCTTGGAACAGAAATTGGGAATCCTTTCAGACACAGTGGTAAATATGGATAAGGCATACAAAGAACAAGGATGCCCTCTGTCCTTAGGTTGCTTCTTTCCTCCCCAAACCACTCTCAATTCTTTTAGTAAAAAGAGTATGTTGGTACCGCAAAAATGACATTATAATGCAATTCCTTCTTGTTAGCACTAGTGTGATTCTTTTGATACTTGCATATAAAAGTCTCCCAACATGTTTTTGCTATAATGAATGGAAATGTATTCTCGCAAAAACCTTTTAACTTTCTACTTAATGGGAAGATTCAAAAAGGAAAATGAAAAACTGTAAAAGAGAAGAAACAGTAAACTACAATTGCAGGTACAGGCACACAGCTTGTCAGTTTATAATGGACTTCATTTGGGACCTTGAAATGATTCAAGTTCTCTGACACTACTGACTATCCCTGTTTGTTTGTTTTTTAATGTATTTTTGCATTGTTTCAGAAAATATTTGAGGCACATGCAAGCTAGAACCTGGTAAAATTGGTAAAACAAGTGTACTAGTCAGCTTTCCTGTTGCTGGACCCAGGATCCAACACACATAACTTAAAGGAGAAGAGGTTTAATTTAGTTCACATCTTGTGGGGACTCTGTCCATGGTCAGCTCGTTGGTTTCATGAAGAAACATCACGTGGGGCAGGCATGGTGGAGCAAAACTGGCTTTGTTCATGGAAGGCAGAAGACAGAGCTTAGAACAGCGCCAGAGAGAAAGCGTCAAGGAACCAAATACAACAGCCAAGGGCCCACCTTCATGACCCATCCAGACATACCCGGAAGTACGCTCCGTATGCTCCACCCACTCCCATCACGTAGATACAATCAATTTTAACTCTCAGAAGGAAAAACAACAATCAGAAATACAGGGGAAAATATAAATGGAAGTGGATAGCTATTGCTGGATAGAGAGTACGAGGCAAGAAAGTAGAAAGTGAAGGTGTGGCAAAGAAACAAATAAATGTATCAGGATACACAGCCTGCATCTGTGATCCCTGACCCTTAGACCCTATGTTTACTGACAGTCAAAGCAAAGAGTAACATAGCTAGGATTATTATAAACCAGAAAGACACCATTTTTAGGTAGTCAAAATGCACTATGATACTAAAATTTAAAAGAAATAACATGGCATCTTAATATTATGAACTAAGTTGTGTCTTCCTAAGCAGTGTAGGCTGAAATTTTATTCCACAATATGACCACGCTTGGAGCGCGAGCCTTTAATGATGTTATAAAGGTTAAAGGGGTGGTAATAGAACCCAAAGAGATGGATGTTCTTATAAGAAGAGGAAGAGATGCCAGAAAATGTGCAGAAAGGAAAGAACATGTAAGGATACAATGAAAAGGCAGCCATCTGCAAACCAGAGAGGCCTCACCAAAATCTGATCCTGCCTGCACCTTGTTGGTTACATCTAGCCCAAGAAACTACATTTCTGTAATTTAAGCTACTCAGAATGTAGTATTATGTTGTACCAGTGTGAGTACCTTGGATACACTCAGAGAATAAATTATAATCTTGGATAAACCTTGCAAACACTATACTAAGTGAAAGAAGCCAGATACTATTTTGTAAGTTCGAAACAACTCAATTGGACCAATTTATGTTTACAGAAAGTAAATTGATGATTGTTTACGGACTGAAATAGGGCCAGGGGAAAAAACAAGAATTGAATGTTACAGAGGATGGAGTATTTTGTGGAGCAGGGAAAATGTCCTAACATTAATTTTGGTCATAGATACACAATCCTGTGAATACACTAAAAAAGTTAAGTTGTGCCCTTTTAAATAGGTAAATTATAATTCAATAAAACTATTTTTCAAAAACAGCTATAAGTGATATATAGAGTATATTGAGAATTAAGATTTTTAAATTGGCTGTAATTTAGATCAGTGTATCTTTAGGTTTATTTGGCATAGATTTTTTTAAAAAATAGATTCTAATCAACAGAAGATTTTTACCCTTTTTTTCCTCTAAGCAATATATCAAGTAAATTTTCTGTTACCATTAACCATTCTTCTACAGAAATTCATGATTAATCCTTTGAGGACATGGCAGAATAATCTATGAAAGGAAACAATTTATACTAGTTCTTCACAGCAAGAACATCTTCATTCTCCTTACCCTTTGGGAATCTTGTTATTGTGGGTTATGAGTATGAATGGAAGTGTCAGAACCTTTGTGCATACTTTTTTAGACAGAAGATTGAAGACCACTAAACACTAAATAGAGAGCATATCTGTTTTGAATAGTCTGTCCAGAGGTTCACTAGGCATTTATTTGAATGTCCAGGCAGATGACAAGATGCACTTAACAAATGACCACAAATAGCAGGTGTTTAGAATTCACTTTATGTTGGGAATTCCCCAGAAGGGAGAGACTCAAGCAGAGTTCTGATAAAAAGGCTGTCCAATGTAAGCTGAGGGTTGAAGCATGGGTAGAGTTTACCTTGAGCTTTTCATGTGGTTTGGAAACAAAATTGGGGTGGGGATTCCTATATAGTCCACAGGCTGAATTGCTTATAAATTCCTTTGGTGCAGAGACAGAGGGCTTCCATACACATTTTTATCCAGATTAATCAGATAGCAGTCAGGGAAGAATAATGGGAATTTCAAAGAAGTCAGTGGCCTAACATAAAAAAATGAACTCAACTTGTTTATTACAAGGGTTAAGGTAACTTTTTATCAAACATTTTCACATATCATGTACGAACTTAACAATGCAGGCCATCATAGTATTTCTGTTATTATGATGAATTATCTTTTAAAGCCCCCATAGTTTCCTTGTAAATTAGTCCAGATAAATTAAAATATAAAATATGTCCTATAAGTAATTAAAACTAGTTACTGTGTAAGTGTATTGACCATGAGTCAAATGATTCACTTAGTTAACAATTTTAGTTTTTCTTTAAAAGTATACAAAAATTCATATGGATATTTAGGACCACAGCAAAATATTGACAGAAGCATAGAAAATTTTATTGATTATGTCTTACAAGCCACTGGAGTCAAGCCCATAATTACAATGAATTGTCTACACCCTGGAATATATCAAATCATCATGCACATGTCCTAAAAGTAACTGTATGTACAAGCTTAACACAATATTTTGCAGTAGCAAGTTTCCTTTATGTCTTACAATAAGGTGTGAGGGTTTTGCTTTGAAATTAGATCAGATCATGAACATATGTAACATTTACATATATCATATTGACTATTAAACTAATTATATAAAATATAACTAAAATATTTTAAAAGTTAATAAAGAGGATGCTATTATGTGTGTATAGTTTTATACATTCTTAAGACTTTATTACAACTGGAGTTTTAACTTCACAGAAAAATTGACAAGATATGAGATGTACCCCTGTCAATGCAAGTGTAGCATCCCTCATTATGAGCATCCCTATAAGAGTAGTATGTTACGAAATTCCTTACAAAATGTCTTACAAAATTTCTACCTATTACAATTTAGGGCATAAAAAGTAAGCAGTATTATTTTAATAATTGTTCATTTTTCTGAAAATTTTATCATTGACATTAAATTTTCTCATTATCCAAACATTCTGATCTGGCAAATGAAATGCTTCACGATAAAAAAAATATGACTAATTCTCTTCCTCTAATAACTAGGCATATTTTACCCTATGTATTTCCCACATGAGTTATGCTGTAACAACCATCCAACTAATTTTCTTACAATGCTTTCCCTGCTTAAAATATCAGTTCCTATTTTGTCCGTATGATGAATGACAATTTAAAACTCAGTTTGAAGGTTCAAGCTGAATATCATTTCTTCTAAAATATTTCTTGGGCCGGGGATTTAGCTCAGTGGTTCTACCGCCTGCCTCACAAGCACAAGGACCCGAGTTCAATCCCTGGTACCAAAAAAAATTAAAAAGTTAAATATTTCTTGATCACCTTATTCATTTTTGTAAGCCACAATCATTGTTATTTGTCTCTATACTGCATATGCATAAATTTTGCCAGGTTTATCTTTGATTGTCTTTAAACTATCATCTCTTCCAGTGCTAGAACTATATATTTTCTGTTTTCATTAACACTATGATAAGTGCTTGAAGGAAAGGAAAGAGGGAAGGGAAGAGGAAGGAAACAACCTCAACAAAGGTAAAATTCGATTCCCATTATGACAAAAATAGTCTCTTACTCTTCTGTATATTTACTCACCTCTGCTAAATTTTATTTTTATTCTTACATTCTTTCTATATCCAGCTGAAACAAAAAAATGATTAAGAATTCTGTTTTGCCTCCTGTAGGATGGTAAATCTAATACCACCACAGTCCTGGTTCTCAGATCTCTCAAACAACCAACTTTCCTTGGGGTCACTATGATTTCAATGAAGACTGAGCTCTCTCTGAATTAAATCTTTCTTTCACTCTTCTTTCTTTTTCTTTTTGTGTTTTCTTTTTCTATGATTAAATCTTGCTCAACTCTTGGCATGTATTTAAAGCACTTATTTCTTAACATCTTGTCTCAGAAATGTGAGGAGGTGAAACAGATTCAACAAATATTCTGCATCTTGGACATTTACCAGGAACAAAAGAAAGGATTTTTTAAAATATGTGATCTCATTACCCTTAACCACATGGTTTGTTGAACTCCTATTTTTGTGGGTCATATCTTATAACACTGTTTAGCTATGTAATAAATTTTCTAGCAAAAACAATAGCCAATATTTTTCAAGTATGTGCATACAATGATAATGAGTATGAATAATATTATAATATGTGTGAATAATGAGTTCATGTATCACTAATAGCTGTTATCAATTCTATGTTAGATACTGGGCTAGTTCATTAATGCCTATCAAGCCATTCCAGTTTCACATCAAAAGATACTTTTTATCCCCACTTTATATGTGCAGAAAGCAAGGCTGGTAGAGAATGAGTAGTTTTCTCTAACTTAGATACCAGATGAGTAGCAAAATTGGTATTTAAAAGGGTGCCATTTGGACTCAGAAGTCAGACATATTATTATTATCTTTATCCTACAGAATTCTCAACTTAGCACTGAACAGGATAATGACACATTGCCAATCCTCCGCCCCTGATATATGTGGGATTCTCTATCGTGTGAAATGTCGGTAACTCCTTTTCTCCAAACAATAATCTGAATGTGTTGTTTCCCTCATAGCTGCTCTTTTTTTTTTTTTTTAAAAAAAACAGTTATGTTTACAATATAAACATTTCTGACCATGTTTGTAACATTAGTCTTAGTTGATTGTTGCTTATTTTATAGTTTCACTTCAGAGATGGTTCCAGTTATTTAAGGTGACTGATACAGTACATTTTCATCAGTCTCATTTTGTGTACCTGAGTTCAAAAAGGCAGAGATTGCAGGTATACTTCTACAGCTCATTAGACATTGAACTCTTTGAGTCCAAATCATTTACATGTTTCTCCTGAATGTTATTACTTATACTACTGAATTTTAATCACTTGTAAAATTTTAGTAGTTTATTGTCCATCATACTTGACCTAGGTATATCAGCTCCTTATTAACTAAGGTTTTTTTTTTATTACTATTGTCTTGTTTTTCTGGATTTTACTTTGTTGTGATATGTCATTTTGGTTAGAAATGCTTAATTCAATCTTTATTTACACTTTCAGCTTCTCAATGTATAATAGATAATGTGAAATAGGAAGAGAAGTTCTAAAGGAGTGGGGGAAGCGGGAAGGGGAAGGGAAAGGAAAGAAGGAAAGGAAAAAATATGAGAAAAAGAACAAATGGAAACAAAGTCTATGAAAATAGGGAGGGGTGGAGGGGTTCAAGGGTGGGGGGTTCAAGGGCGAAAAAATAAGAACCAAGCTACATCATGTAAAGGTACAAGTTCCCAATGATGGATGTCATTGTATTGTATACCTAAAATGTACCAATAAACTTAATGAAAAAAAAAGAAATACTTAATTCAAAAGCCCATATGTATTTTTCCACTCTCAAGATAGTGTTTCAAACTTTTGAAAGATTCATTTTATGTGTTCATTCTTGATTCTTCTGTATCATCCAAGTGCTATCTGGTCACTCATGGATATATGTCCTTCTTCTCCAACCCTTCTGTGTTTTCCATTCTCTGAGATGATGGTGTATAGATTTTCTTACATTTGGGTTAAATCCATTCTACTCAATGTTGTGACTAAGTGAATCAGGCAGGATCAGTGCAAATGTAGATTTAGGGTTCCTTATTCCAAAATAAAGAGAAATTTAAAATATTAAAACAGTTCTTAACCTCTATTAGTCTCTCAATGTGTCATGCTGCTTTTTATTTCTCAGGCAATGTTGTTCAAAATAAAGCAAATTTTAAAATGTAGGTAATTAGTGGAGATTATATTATTTTTCACTCTGTATATTGCCAATTTGGGAGGGTACAGGAGGAACAGGAGGGATGGGAGGGGAAGCAAAGTAAAAAGGATCAAGATGTGATATATATATATATAATATTATATATATATGTTCCACTTTTCCATGATGAATGTGTTTATTATGTATCACAAACATATAATAAAAATGCAAATATCATCATTTATCTCATAGGTAGAATTTATATTTTGTGTCTCATATGTTCATATTTTATTTTTACTAAAACAGTAAAAATGCTAAACAAATGATCTCAACTGTTCTATCTGGCTACATGTATTCTTCCAACATTCTCTACCTTCCACCTATTGATGAACAAGAAAAACTGAAAGTAAAAGGGTCACAGTCACCTTTCGTTCCTTTTTCTTCTATGTCATAATTTTCAACCTAAGTGGGTAGCTAATATTAGAGTTATCTGAGTAGGGAAGAATTCTTTGCTCACTCATGTTGCTAAGAACACTCTTGTCCTGTGTGTGTGTGTGTGTGTGTTTGTGTGTGTGTGTGTGCTTGAAGCAAGTTCTGGTTCAGGAGATACAGCTATTAACATCTCCACTTCCCCAAACATAGAGATAACATATTTTACTTGTACTCATGAGTCTTGCTGAGCTATCACACTTCCTGTGTCCATTGGGATTCAGTGCTGATAAAACATTATGTCTTCCATGTGCAAATCATGCAGCCAAGAACATGTGCATCCCCAAATCTCCTCTTCTATGTGCATGCTCCATTGCCACACTTTACTTGTGAAACACAAGATAAAATTACTAAGAATTTCACAATGGTGACAGCAGAATACTAAACCACATGCAGGGCCCTTCTGAGTGCAGGTGGTGTGCAGCTTCACAGTGTGACCTCCCAAGAAGCCAGCTGTGACATAACCCATCCAGCCTAAGTGACAGTTTGCCTTCTGCATGTAATTGCTGTTCTGACCTCAGCTGCATCTTATTTACTTCCACTCTTAACACATCACTTCACAAGGTTACTTTTATCTCCAATGATACCATTGTGAAATTTAAAAGAAGATGGTTCCTTTTCTAGTCAGACTTCACTCTCATTAAAGAACTGTAAAGCACACATATGCATCACCTTTACAGTTTTTTTCACTACTAATGGACTGTAAAAGCCAATAATTAGCATAAGGAGTTGGTAATTTTTCTGTGTCCTTGGCTCTAATATTCTGAATCTTCTTTCACGGAGAATAATCTCTTCCGTTGCCCTGTCCCCATAATATGAACACTTTCACTGTTCCTTGTCTTTGTAACCGTAAACAACTAAAGTAGCTTCTATGCTTTTACAGTCAGTTGATTAAACTTGCCTTGAAGCATTGCGGAACTCAGCTACCACATTTTCTACCTCCTTTGGTGCCCACCTCTGCTGATGGCTTCCTGCTCCTACCACTAATGGGCTCCAAGTTCCTCTTGGTCGGGAACTTTCCTAGTTAGGCCATATGTTGTAAATACTTTACATTGATTTGTGGCAGCAGCTACTGTAGCAAACCATGACTGACAACAACTTCATTCATCCTACCCTCTGTCAAGGAAAATTCAAACTCAAAATCATTTACAAAAGGCGAAGAAAATTAACTTGCAAACATTTAAAAACATTGGCTCATCAAATAAAGAACAAAGCCAAAACTTAAAAAAGAAAGAAACACAAAATATCTAAGGTTACTAAGTATATGTTACTGTGTTCATAGTGCAAAACATTCATGTGATTATCATATTCAGAAATTCCATGCCCTGTCTTCAGACAACAGCTTATAAAAATCAGGCAAAAAATTATTTTTGCTAAAAAGTTGAGATTAAACTAAAAGTTCAAGATTTCATTTATTTGGGGGACCAAAACTAGAAAAAATGATTCTATGAATTTTGCTCATCTCACAGTAAGAACTTTTTTCTCTTCACTGTTATGTGAAGTGCATATTAATGTTCAAAGTAAGATGAACTGTCAACTCTTGCTTCCATACCTCCAGCATTAACATTCTTCAAATCAATTCTAGATGGATAGTATCTTAAATAGAAATGACTATCAGGGGCAACCATAATATAGCTCAATATTTTATTTAGCACTAAATGCCTTTGAGGTCACAGTTCTGACCCTTCAGATATCCTTAGGAGAAGCAAACATAGATTTTTCATGTAGGAGCTATGTAATTCCAGATTCCTATGCAATGAGGGATGGCCACTGAGCCTAAGAAGGTTAAAAGCTGGGAATCTGCTTTGCCTTCTCATTATCAGGAAGATGGTTTTATTGTTATGGAAGTGAACTTTTATTTATAACACTCATTAATATTTTATTTGGCTCTTTGTTGCTTCTTCAGAAGTTGAAGAATTTAGGATCACTACAGGCCTGGTATTCGGTCAGGTCACACTCTTGCATGGCCTTAAGTCGTCAATCACACTGAGTCTCATTTAAGTTGGAACTCCATGATAAGTTAATTTCAGACAGTCCTGGAGTTCTTTTGACCAGAATACCCTACATATTAGATTGTTTAGTTGAAGAATAGCACAGCTTCCTCCCTAAATATTTCAGTATTGCCTTCTCAAAACGCAAATATTTATATTATCAAGATATCCTTACAGCATCCAAGGTACTTAATATTTACAACATTTTATTCCATAATATTGTATATATATCGAATTTACCCAATTTGGGGCTGGGTTGTTTCTTATATGGTAAAAAGATTTTCTAGCATGTATGAGGCCCTAGGTTTAATAACCAGAACCAAAAAGAGTAGCCAGCTGTCTCCAAAATATTCTTTATGATGTTTAATAAAAATTTATAATTTCATTATGTATGTGTACCAAGCCCCCACAAGGAATGTATGTAAACATAATGTAGCGCAAACACATACCAATAAAAATAAGTAACAAAAAAGAAAATAATCTAATCATTTCACCCATCATTTTTGTTTTTGATGTCTGCATGATCTTCTTTAAACTGGAATATAGACCCTGTTGTGGTTTAGATCTAAAATGCCCCCCCACCCCGGTATCTCATGTGTTCAGAGGTGGAGCCTTTGGAAGATGATTGGATCTTAGGGGGTCTGTCATCATCAGTGGATTAATCTATTAATGAGTTCATAGTGGAATGTGCTGTTAGGCAGTGGGCCTTATTTAGAAGAGGTGGGTCAGTGGCAGCATGACCTGGAATTCTTTTCCCCAATTTATCCTAGCTCTAATGCCACCACCCACTGCTTTGTGTTTGTCATGTGGTGAATAGCATTCCTCTCCTTGTCCTTCTACCATGACATTTTTGCCTTTAAGCCATTCAACCATGGACCAAATCTTCTGAAACTGTGAGACAAGTAAAGCTCTCCTCCTTTAATTTATAAGCATCAAGTACTTTTTCTAGCTGTGGGAACATGATTAATATACCCCATTACCTTTTCTTTGTTTGTATACCATTCTTTAAGATATTTAAATATTGTGGAAATTAAGCTCTTTTTTTTTTGCAGGATCTTCTATTTATTTGCCTGACAATTAGTGTACCGATACTGTTAATTTATTATTATATATTTCATGTTAATACTTGCTCTTAACTCTCTTGTCTCATTTCTCTAATTTTGAAGACTTTTAGCTATTCTCCTCATATTTATCTTTCTATGTGATTTTTTAAAATATAATTTTCTATTTCCAAGAAAAAAATAAATCTTGTGAAAATTAATTTTTTGAGCTCAAATTAAATTATATAATGACTTGGAGAAGTTGATATACAACCAAGGCATGAAATCACAAAAATAGTGTCAGAATTCCCCTTAATATTTCAAAAAGTTAAGACTTTCTGCATTTAGCTCATAGTTCATATTTTCTCTAATAATTATGCAGAGGCAAATGCTAAACAGGATACCAATTAAAAATTTTTTTATCATCAAAGACGAAAGTGGAGAAAAGGGTGTAGAAAACCCCTCAGCTCCCTTCATCCTGCTTGCGTAATGATCAGCAGTGATTTAATCTCCTCTGCCTAATTTTTTTCCATGGCCCAAGTTATTTTAACACATGTTGATTTAAAGAAATTTTTATCCCTTATGTGATATATATATGATCTAGTTGGCTAAGATATCATTACCTCTTCAGATATTAGCAAATATTAAGCATTCTTAATTTCTTAATTTAAATCATTGCTGTAGTGGTCAAAACCAAAAGTATAAACCAATACACTGAGTTAAACTGAAAAGTAAATGATTCATTGTATAGATATGTCTTTGCATCTGTAGACAGGAGTGGTCAAGTGTTGGTACAGATTACTTGATCATTTGTTTAAAATCCTTTCTAGGGATAAACAGAAATATAAGTGGAGGCCATATTCAGAGTCTCACATAAATGGGACTAAACTCTGCTAGGACTAAACTGTCAATCATAAGATCTTGATAATAATTTTCTTAGGCATTGTACTAGTCACATTCCTATTCCTGTGGCAAAATATTTGGCACTTCCAAATTAAAGGTTTAATTTGCAGAGGATTCAGTCTGTGGTGGGCCGGCTCCACAATGACATGGTGGAAGGGTATGGAGAAGGAAAGCTACTTACCCTATGGCACCTGGCCAGCAGCGAGGGAGAAAGAAGGAAGAAGTTGAGGACAAGAACATGTCATTTTAGATCACACGCCCGTCGGCCCACATGGTTCAACAAGGCCTTAACGCCTTGCAGCAAATACAGCTATAAACTCATCAGTGTATGAATGCAGTGATGAGTGTAGCAATCTCATATGAAATCACCGATCCAAAGCTCCACCTCTGAACACGTGACTCTTTAGGGGGGCCCTTTAAGACTAAACCATAAGAGGTACTTACAAGAAAGCCATCGGCATCTATCTGAATGCTTGGGCTTAAATCAACTTAAACTGTTTTATACTGTACTTAATTCATGGTGCTCAGTGTTCTCAGAAGAAGCTATGAATCTGAGAATTAAGAGAGAAGAAATTAACTCAGGCCTCAAGCAGATTTCATACGACTGTTTCCTTACGCTCTGTGCTTCCACTGCTCGGCCCAAGCCGTACCCTCGTTCTCCTAACCTTCCCGCTTTCACTTGTCTCATTTTATCTGAATATTAACAGTTCCGCAAACAAATGTTGGGATTGATTTCCTTCTTCTTGGAAATCAAACATGGCTTCATATTCCGATTTACTATATTTGATAAGTGAAATACTTGACGTATCATAATGAGTTTTCTTACCATTTAGGCTATGAGCTCCTTGAAGGAAAACGTTGCGTCAAATCAATCTTATTTGTTCCTTCTAAATAAATCATCATTACAAAACAGAAGCATATAAATATGTGAGAATGAACTCTATGATGAAAATAGTTTCTATATAAGGGCATAATAATAAACTATGTTTCAAAGAACCTGAATTACAGCTTAACTGATGTTCTTGGTGTATGTTTTTTATAGCTCTAAAAATTATCCTATCAGTCATGTATAATGTACGTAATTATTGAGGGTTGCATGTATTGAAAAATACAAATATAAGAAATTTTAAAAACAACAAGTAAAATGATATTCACCTTAACCTAGAACACTTGGCCCATTAAACTACAAGGCACAGGCACATTTCTTGACACATACAAATTTTCACTGTGTGTGAGTTCATGTTCCTCATCTATCACTCCAAAACTAGGCCATTGCATTTAGAGAGGCATACACTGAACATGTAGCTATTACTGTGTGTCTAAAACGCTCTGCTACAATAAGCACTTTTTACATAAAGACTTTCAATGATAAAGTTTAAGAGTCATCTATATAATATTAAATTAGTAGAAGAAAGGTACATTAAGCTTCAAAGATCTTTGAACAATTATCTAATATACCTATATTGGGGAAAATTAGAAGGTTTGGAGGGGGCTTTTGGAGTTGCACAATATTTTATGACTGTAGATTTATCCTGTAGTTGGCAGAACTAGTAGTGTTATGCTCAATGAAACACTGCATCTGCTCAGACAAACATATATCAAAATGAAAGTAAGTGGAGATATTACTGCTTTTTAGAATAGTATCTATTATCAATAAAAACAGAGTTTCAAGTGCTCTAGGTAATGCAATTTCTTTGCCATTATGGTAATTTATTGTTCTATTTTATTAATAGTTGTCAAATCTTTATATAATGAGTCAGATAATTCTTTGTACAATATTTAATACCTCTGTAAAATATTAGATTTAAAATGTATTGAACAAGGAATTCCCTTCTACCATTTCTTCTCAGATAAAATATTTGCTGCTTACACACTTGATACAGATATAATCCAATAGTAGCTGCATGTGGCAGAATGCCCAGTAGCTATTTATATGTGGCTGCCATCTTGTCAATTAATCATGCATGACCTACAAGAATTTGTGAATCTGATATGACCAAATTGGTCATGTCATCATTATTTCTATTTTAAAACAGATCCAACAAATCAAAGTATTTAATTCTAGGTGTGGCTTAATACAAGTTTTACTGGCAGTGAGAAAGACCCCAGCGGGACGTGCTATTATGTGTAGAGAGGTGGTGGATCAGAGTAGAAAGAACATGTAGGGACATAGAAGAATAGGAAAATTAGAGCACAACAGCATCTTTCAGTTAGCCTTTGGTAAGAATGATCCAAGGGCAGATAGTCTAGAGTCAAAGAGATTAAGTGTCACAGATTATTGTCCCAGGAAAATAGTGAGAATACGGAGAACCTAGGAAAAATCTGTCACAAAGTCAAATTTCTGTGTCAAACATCTAAGTCACCAGAGGGCTAGCAAGAGCCAGACAAAACAGAATCTTACATGAAATGTACATAACATGGATCCAGGAAATGAAAAGCAGGTTTGGGAGTCAATTAGCGGTACTAGGAACAGGAATGCAGCTTCACACATCTCAAGGCAAAAGGTCAAAGTATAAAATATAAAGCAGAACATAGACTAAAACTGATTAGATGTCCCCAAATTTAAACTATAGTGACAGAGTTTGGAGCTGAAATGTCTCCCAAAAGTTCACATGCGAAGCCTTAGTCTCTAATGCAAGAGAAGTCAGGGGTGGGACCTTTGAGAAGTGACCAGATCTTGAGGGCTCTGACCTCAATGGATGGATCCATTGATTGCTTCATACCTTAATAGGTTATTGGGACATGGAAATTTTATGAGGTGGGGCCTAATTTGAAGAGGGAGCTCACTGAGACTGTGCTGTTGTAGGGTGTATGTATCTTTTGTCTGAGGATGGAGAGAGTCTCTCTCTCTCTCTCTCTCTCTGTGTATGTTTTTCCTCACCGCAATGTTAGCAAATTTGCTCCACCATATGCTTACTGCTATCATGCTCTGCCTCACCACAGGCCTAGAAATAATGAAGTCAGAGAACCATGGACTAAAAACTCTGAAGCTATGAGCAAAAATAAACCTTTCCTTCTTTAAGTAGGCCATCTCAGGTATTATGTCAAAGCAATGGAATACTAATACAATGAGACAGAGATTTTTTTAAGTCATTCTTAGTCAGAAGAAGGATTTTCACAAGGGCATGGTTTAGGTGAAGAACTCTAGGTGCAAGATTTGAAGAAACACAAGTAAATACACAGTAAATACCTATACAAATACCAACACAGATATGTGTTGGTAAATATTTAACAAAATAGCTGTCTAAGTGTGGAGATGGGTCATGGGAGTAAAATGGCTTTATTTGAACAATGCTGATTTCTTTGATGTGTACACACCATATGGCTAATTTCAAGCTACTGTTGTATTGTTAATTTTGCTTTCAAATTTTCTGAAAATGTTAACAATTAGCTGCAGTGAGCTAGTAAAAATCAGTTCTAGTACACTATTGTTGCCATTCATGAGTCAATATAATAAGGTATTTATTACTTTTATTGAAATATCTTTGCTAATAAAATTATCAATTCTTAATCAGTATTTGCTTTTCAATTAATCATTT
Source organism: Heterocephalus glaber (assembly GCF_000247695.1). Next base: position 39,581,547 of record NW_004624732.1, on the reverse strand, counting down.
TATTTTGTCATGTAGAAAATACTTAATGAGCATCTTCTGTGAACCGTCTTGTACTGAGCATTGCTCAAAAACTTTTGAGTTCAATTAAGCACCTATTTTGAAGGTATCATATATAGATCTTTAACAATTATTTTAAATTATATATTTCTAATAATTTAATCAGAAGATTCATATATTGCCTATATTGACAAAAATTATCTTCTGTTCCTTTCTCTGAAAGTAGAAGCTAATTCCTTTTTTCTTGTAACTGAACAAATATTATCCAATTGTTTGACAAGCAGAAAATGATGAGTAGGATATAGCATGGTCAGTGTTGAAGCCTAGTGCCTTTTGTATGCCTACTGGAATGCTTGTGTTTGGAGACTTGTGTCTCCAGGCATTAAGGTGAACTGTCCTAAAGTCCTGATGACATATGGAAAACCAAAAAGTGCTATCCTTAGCTGTTTTGGTCTCAGCTTTTTAGAGACCACAGAGATGATGGAATAGAGAGATGAGCTACACCCACTCAGCCATGTTTGAAGTCTTGTCCTTTAAAATTATGAAAGTTAGGTCTGGGGATTTAGCTCAGTGGTGCTGCCACCTGCCTGGCAAGCGCAAGGTCCTGAGTTCGATCCCTGGTACCAAAACAAGACAAAACAAAACAACAACAACAACAACAACAACAAAAACCCCTAAAATTGTGAAAGTCAGTAAAAAGAAGAAGAAAAAGAAAAGTTTAAACATAATCCATTAATATTCTGTTATTATCTTAATTTTGGCTGTTACATGGAATGTCACAGACTGGATGGGTTCAAACAGCAGAAATTCACTTCTCACCATTCCTTCTAGAGGCTGGGAAGCCTAAAATCAAAGTGCCAGCATGATAAATTCTGGTAGGGGCACAATTTCTGGTTTTCAGATGACTGTTTTTTCTCTGTATCCATAAATGGTGGAGAACAGACAGAGAAACCAATGTCACTCTCTAGTGTCTTTTTATAAGAACCCTAATCCCATTTGCAGGGCTTCACTCTCATGACTGAATTACTTACAAAATGTGCTATCACATAATACAATTATATTTCAGTTAAGATTTCAACACGGATTTTTCATTTTGGGAGCATAAATACGTAGTCCCCAGCAGATATGATATAGTTTATTACTCAACAGAATCACTTGAAATTTCTATTGCTTTATCTCTAATTTTCTGCATATTTGTACAATTGCACTAATCTTCAGAGTTTGTGGCTCCATATGCCACCTCTGCTAATGTTATTGAATTTCTGGTTACAGATGATATAACCTATCTCACCCACCAAACTATCTTTGTGTTATAAATCAGGATATTATTTAAAGTCTTCTTTTTATGTAGGTCATTTTCATTTAGTTCTTCCCATCTAAGCCTGGAGAACAGTTAATATCTATATATCATGTATGACATTTTCACTGAAAAAGCAATGATGGAAAAGGGAAGTTTAAAGGAGAACCTCATCTTACAATTCTGTGCTTATTTTATAAAATGTCAGATCCACATTTAGATCCTTAAGACCCAGGTTTCAATTTTAATTTCAGCATTCTTTCCCAGTGACCTTTCCCTTTCCCTGGAAAAAGACAATGTTCAGTTTGACAGTTTTGTTCTTCATAATCCAACTGCTTCCTTGACTTTTAAGTAAGTATTGAGAGCCTATCAGTCTATTATTATAAGGCAGGTATATTTTTCTTGGAGGGTTCTGAGCTATCATTATTAAAGCTGGCATTTTTTTTTTTGCCTAAGGCAAGAAAGTCCTAAGACTAGTCTTTAAGAGAGTTGGGTTGTTAATGGAGAGAAAACAGAGAAATACATTCTTATAAATGATATGTTGTCTAAACGTTTCACTCCCTTTAACACCTACTGAATTTCCTCAGCTTGTTAAGCACATAGGCTGATAAAATTGATATTGATTTTAATTAAAATTCATATCACTTTCTTCAATGGGTGAGTGGTGAATTATTCAGCAATACTTATATGATAACATTAAATTAATTTTCCTCAGGTTTTGGGAAATCTCAGCAATTCAACAGTAACACCACCGTACTAAGGTGGATGATTGAAAAACATAATCCATCAATGCAGCTACTACTAGAATTCCTAGTCAAAACCTAGGATGTTAAATATGTCAGAGTTGGATTTGATTTAGTGTGTTTTGCAAACATTGTAAGAAAGTTAATGAAACAAAACAATTTTCTAACAAAAATATCCACACTATTTTCAGTCCAAAAATAAATCAGGGCAATACTAATAAAAAAAGATGCACAGGAACCATAACAGAAATGCCAGCTATTACAAAAGTGTAACTGTGGTTCCAACCTCTGCATATGAAATTAATCTAGCTGAAAATGGACAAAAGAAGTCAATCAAAAGTTAGTTCTTTCTAAACTAATCAAATTCACAATTGATAATATTTTTTGATTCAGGGGAAGGATATTTGTCCAAAAATATTTGGTTCAATGGAAAATATGTTCTTTTGCAGGAAAAAAAATTTGACCCCTTTTTCCCCATTGTAATAATGGTTTAGTATTCAGTGATCATTTGTGCTTCCCTTTCTTTCTTATGTCTCTTCCATTCTTTTCCCTCTCTTTTAAAAAGAGCTTAACTTTTGTTTCAAACACTAAGACAGGAGAAATTTATAGTATGTCACTGGTTTTATGGGGTGCTATCTAATTAACATGAGATAAAACTTCTTTGTTTATTAAAATATTTAGATTAAAAGTTATTATAAGGATTTGAAATGGAACAATAAAAATGTTATGAATTTTGTGTACTGAACTGGGGAAAGTTCTATAAGCTTTCTCATCCATGTGTTTTGATATATGAAAACGATATATATATAAAAAGGATCTATGAAAACTTTCTGTTTCACTTTGCTTATTTGCCCTCAGGACTCCTCTGAGGCATTTTGCCTGTCAACCTGCAGATCCCATACAAACTGTATCCCATAACCATGTGAACGGCTCTCCTCTCAATTATCTTTAAATATTCAGTCTGAGTCTTATTAAGACTTTGCTGAACCTCAGAGCAAAGACAGTCTACATGTCTACAGATTGCTCTCAGCTACAGACAATAACCTCTCCCATTAGTATTTCCGTTGACTTAGGCATTCAATGTGTTTGCCCAGTGGGACTAAGGGCACTGTGAATAGATAGTGTGGTTGTGTGGAGACTCTTACTCCTTTTGAAATGTAGCAGATAACTATATACAAAAGTTTGGTTCTTTTCTCTGACCTGTGGCTCTCAGAATTTGATGGTTGCTGAATGATGTCTACACTTTCCACATCTATGTCCAATCCTAAACCCACATGTAAGTATTTTATTATAGGCCATAAATAATATGATTTATAATCAGTTAAATAGCATAATGTTTTATTTTGCATGACAAGATTACACCAAGGAAAAGATTGATTAAAACACACAGGTTGTAGTATCATTAACCAAGAATGTGGTCTTAGTGTGTGTAACTTACATGCTTTAAAACATTTTAGTAAAATTCATTCTCAGTGAATACAAAGCTTGTTTCTCATTTGGTAGAATCTTGCAAATGTAAAATATTAAAGAATGGTTTCAGAGAAAGATGACTCATACATGGAAAGTACTGTTTATGTATAGTCATTAGATATCCCAAGTGGATATTAACTTGTCATAGAAAAATGTCTCTTCTGATGTATTTTCCTTTTGTTATCTGACCTATTAGTGGTTCTCTTTCTAAACTACAAGGAAGAAAAATTGTGAAAGTTGTGAAGGACTTTTAAAGGGATGAAAAAGTTGACTTCAAATCTCTTTTCCACCTATAGTTGCAAGTCTTTTAACAATGTTGTTTTAAAGTAGATGCACATTCACAATTCTGTGAAGAAAAAGCATGGTATTCTTTGATCCCATGTCCTTCCGGCAGCTATTCCCTTCCTTAAGGAGAAGGAGGAAAAGGCTTTTCTGACTTGAAAGATTTGGATGTAGTGAGTCTGATTATTATAGTGTCTTTATCTTCTTCTTTCTTTTTGCCTACATGGAGCACAAAGGAGTATCTTTAGAAGTTGAATAGGAAAATGACATTTCCCTTGGGTTGTCCTTGAATTAACAGCTGCAGACTTCAGATTTTCAAAATAACTTAGGCAGCAGCACATGCCAAGAACAGTCCCTGCCCTCACTTAAAAGTTCACAGACGAGGGTCAAAAAGTGAGTAGATTGTGAAGATACTGAACCTGTACTGAGCTAAGTTTAAAGGTGGGAAAATATTAGAAGGGTTAAGGTGAAGACTCACTAATGGCCTTCCAAAAAGAGGTGACCAAAAGTGAGATGATCCAGACAAGGTTAAAGAACAGAAGAATTGAGTGGCAGAAAACACACTTGATGATCACAAAGAAAAGTGGAAAGAGTTGCTTAAGATGTGAGAGGACATTTTTCACCTTTCAGGTATTAAAAATGGAGATTTATCAATGGAAATAAAATATTTTTGGAAATCAAACAACAATCCCCAACATGAGTGCAATTTGTACACAATACAAGACTTTTTCTTTTTTACAAGGGCATGGGAAGGGTTTATTAGGCCAAAATTTAAATTAAAAAGTATACACAAAGAGAGAAGCGTGTGAGCCTTGAGAGAGAAAGGCACCCTATACCTTGGAGGTGGGAATATTTATGCATTTTTGGAAGTGGGTGTCTGTGCAACTTGTCTCTATAAGAACTTTCTTCTTCCTGAGTTTTGGGAAAAAGGTGTCCCAATCACAGAAAGATAATAGAAGGATGCCCTACTCCCTACTCACAAAAAGATAATGTCCAATTCATAAGCAAAGGCCTATTTTACAGGTGAAAGGACATGATCTGTTTACAAGTCAAAAAGACCGATTTGCAAGTAAAAAAAAAAGGAATGCCTGGATTTACTTACCAGATAAAGGAAATGGATGAATTTATTATGTTCTGAGAGAAAGAAAATAAATATAATTAAACTGGGCTTGTGTCCTGAAGATACAATTTTAATTTTTAAAATTATTATTTTCCTTGTCTCTTTTTTAACCTATATTTATTCTACCCTATGTCACACACACACACAGACACACACACACACACGCACATGCACACTTAGATCCTTTATTTTTAAAAGATGCAAAAGGGCCATTGGTCTACCTTCTTATAACTACTTCAGGATGAGGAGAGGTTTTGAACTTGACTAGCCAGATATCAGAAGTCTCAACCTGGATGACCTAAAGACACAAAGGAAGATGAGTTTTGTTGTTTGATGAGCCATCCTTCTCTGGAAAAACAAGCGCAAGAACATTAACAAGTTCTATATATTTAAACTTCATTTTATAACCATATTAAGCATTCAGGGACCAGATATTAAAAGTAGAATATTGATTCATAGTGGCTCCAAAAGAATGGCAGAAGTCACTAGCATGTTTTGTTATATATATAAAACAATCTACCAGGGATATTTAGCTTCTTTAATCAAGGATCCAGATCTTAGAAGAGGAACCAGCCCTATGCCTCTAGGCTCTTGCCCTGAGAAAATAGAAGAATGAAGACAACAGGACAGCAATGGGGAAACAGACCAGTGTGGTTCATTAGAAAAAGCAAAGGAACACTCTTGCTTGTTAGGACGAATTCTAAAAAGAGGACACTCCAGAGGCAATTAAATCTAAAGGCTTATGCAAAGTCTTTGGGGTGAGAAAGTTGCAAAGGGATGTGCAAGAACGCAGGTGTGCAGTTAGCACTGTTGCTGTTGCTAGGCTTCTGATGTCCAGACAGCAGACTTTACTATTTCTTTATCTTTTACATTCCAAGTTTTCAAGGCTTATCCTAATTTACACATGGACCTGTTTTTTTTTTCTAATTTCCCCAGGCTTATCTTCAGCTCATCCATGTTCCCCCTTCAGTTTACTCAGGCCCTGTGCTCTAATCTGCCTATTGCCTCTCCATGTCTCAGTTTCAAAACCACCTTATATGTGAGGCTTTCCATCATTAGTCTTCTTTTTCTCCTTTGAAAATAAAGCCTCTGGGGCTAGAGATTTAGTTCAGTGTTTCCCCCACCTGCCTCCCAAGCACAAGGTCCAGAGTTCAATTCCCTATACAAAAAAAAAAAAAAAAAAAAAAAAAAAAAAAAATACAGCCTCTGAAATGTAGATCATGAACCTACTTTGTCTCAAATTTCACTCTGTGCTATCTGGTAATATATTTTTAATTTGGTAAAAAGTTGCCCATTATTCACAGTCCCCCCCCCCCCAAGAGCTCATTACTTACTGTGCCATGTAACTGTGAACTATAGTAAAAATATTTTTGATTCTCCTATCTGCAGAAAAACTACAGCTTTAAAGCATTGAAAGTTGCTCCAAATTTTTCTTTAATCTCTATGAGTGTTCTGTCTTAAAAAATACTCTGTGCATATCTGGTATGAGTACAAAAACAGAAAATGTCTGAGAGCTTCTCTGTTGAAGAGATACCTTGTCATCTAGGTCAGACCAGAGAAGACCTCATCACATTATTAATTACAGAGTATCTCCACCAGCATTCTCTTTGCAAAAATTAAGGCAAGTGAAATGTGTGACAGGTCCAGTATGATCCTCTATACAAGGCAGTGTTCAATAAACAGATCTCTTTTCCTCTCTTCACTGAGTTTTGAATTAAAAATATGCCGAGGAGAGCACCTGAAAATGCTACTCATCGTGATACTCAGAAATGATTCATAAAATAAAACACATCCCATTCAAATATACAGATGATTATTTTCTTCTTAAATTCTTTTATTGGTACATTTTAAGTATACAACACAATTACATTTCTCAGTGGGAACTTGTACCTTTACGTGATACATCTTGGTTCTTATTTTTTCCCCATTCCTAGCCCTCCCTTCAGCCCCTCCACCCTTCCCTATTTACAAAGACTTTATTTCCATTTTTT
>NW_004624732.1:39475961-39563963 GCF_000247695.1 Heterocephalus glaber | reverse complement strand
TCTGAATTTTTATATATACCTTGTGTTTTCTAATCCTGCTAAATTCAAATACAAGTTCTAGGGGCTCCTAGAGATTTCTTAGTATTTTCTCTGTAGATGATCATTTCATCTACATATAAAGATTTTGCTTCTACCTTGCTTATCCTATCCTAATTGTGTCATTTTATTGCCAGACTATTTTGGTTGGGCCCAGGTTTCAAAGTTTAATGGACAGATAATGAGTAAGCATATCTGCCCTTGTCCCCACCTTAAGGAGAAAGAATTGTATCTTCTCCATTCATATAAGGGGTTTTCATTGGAAGTATGGAGTACATATCTTTAATCTGTTGAGAAGGTTCTGTTCTACTTCTAGTCTCCTGATAGCTTTTACCATGAATAGCTGTAGAATTTAGTCCAATACCTTTTCTCCAACTAGTGACAGGATCATATGGCTTTTTCCTTTCCTCTAAAATGATGACTTTTGGGGGTGGATCTTCCAATGCTGAATCAACACTGCCATCCCTATAACAAAACCACTTTCTACATCCTGCCAGATCCGACTTCTAATCGTTTGTTTTGTTAAACAAGTTTCTATCTATGTTCATACTTTTTTCTTCTATTATCTTTATCCAGTCTTAGGATTAGCACAATATTGAGTTCCTAAAATGAGGGGAGAAGTGTTCCTTCTTTTTTCTGCTTTAATTGTTTGATATAATTTATCAGTTACAATGTGTATGAGCCTGCTGTTGTCATATAGGTAGGTTTTCAAGCTAGGAATATACTTTGTTTAATACATGCTATTCAAATTTTATATTTCTTCCAGAGTTGGTTTCATTGGTTTGTCTTCCAAGGTACTTCTTAGAAGTTTTCAAATCAGATTTTTGAAATATGCTTTCTGTATCCTTTTAAATTCTGTATAATCTGTGGTAATGTCCCCTAGATCTTGATATTGTAATTTTAAAAAATGTATAATTGATATTGTGTAACAGGAAGAAAAGGTCTAAAGGTGCAGGAGAAGTGGGAGGGGTAGGTGAAAGGAAAAAAAGGAAAAGAAAACATATGAGAAAAGGAAAATAATGGAAACAAAGTCTGTATCCCTTGATGGTCTGAGTTCTCTGAAGAGAAGGCAACCTAGGTTGGTTGAAATTTCTAAAATTTAAATGTAATCAAGAACCTAACAGGAAATATGAACATGAGTTGTAATGCTTTTCAAACTTTATGAATTTCTGCCATGTAGGAATGAGCACCTAACTTTGCCAGATATCATAATACTTAGAGAGATTTACAAAGTTGAGTTTGCATGTAAAGTATCATGATTTTAGTATCCTAGTAATTAATAATAAGATATATAATAAGCATGTACATGTACAAGAACATTAGAGAAAATAATCTTAGGTCACATGAAAATATTTATGTCACCAGAATATGGAAGCCTCCAGTTTACAGTCTGTGGATAAATCACATATTTTATAAATTAGAAATAAACAGGGTAAAAGCTAAGTTAAGCCTATGTTTTAAAAGACTATAAAGTTCAAGAATAGAGGTGATACTCAGATTCTCTGGTTGTTCTTGAGAAAGGGACTGTTATGATTATAGCTATGGATAAAATTGTGCAAGTCTTCCCTGAATTGCTTTTAAAGATTGTATTTTATCTTCAGTAACAAAATAATTTTAGGCCATCAGAAATATTTATGTTATAAAAAATACATATTACAACATTATGTTGATAGGATTCTGTTTCATAATAATTTACAAAATCAAAAGCATTATGTTTATGGTGACTTTCTAAAAGGCAATCTATTCATTCATCTACATGATAAGGGTACTGTTAGATTATTTGTGATTATGCCAAATGAGTAAGGGTCTTTAGATTCTTAAAACAGTTCATGAACCCAGATTATATCTTTAAGTGCTTGCAGATCTCAGGGAGAAGCCTGTGTGGACCAGAGCAGCTCAGGTGCATGCAGGTCCCATCCAGACCCCAGCAGCTTGGGACCACAGGCCCGAGTCAAAGGCTCACCTGGAAAAGGGCTTCTCAGGCCCACAAGCAAAAGCCAGAGGCCTGCCCAGATACTATTGATAAGTGCAAACTGACCCAAGCCAAAAATCCTCTCAGAGACCAGTGACTCTAGTACACAGCCCTCAGCCAAAGGCCCTCTCAGGCAACAGCAATGCTGGAGGCAGACCCCAGCCAGAGACATGCCAAGATATCATCCCAAGTGTGCACAGGCCCCAGCCAGAACCCCACCTGGGCAACAGGGCAGCACAGGGATCCAGAAGGCCACCATTCTGAACCCAGGATTGGTGCACTGGTGAGCAGCAGAGAAAAGGTCTCTCAGCAGCTTGCTGAGAATGGAATACTACTGGGTGAGCAAAAAGTCTCCTCAACAAAGGTGAAGTAGGCTGCATCTCTTCAAATGAAAAGACACATAAACAAGTACCAAAACCAGACTTCCAGATCACCTAAGGCAGAAGGAACAATATGATACTCAACCACTTGAACTCCCTGAACTGGCAATGAAAGATGATCTGGAAAAAATAAAATTGAAAATAATTTCTCAGATAACAACAGAGATTGTGACCATAGTGCAAGTCATGATTAATAACTCTAGAGCAGACACAGATTTAAAAAAAAAAAAAAAAATGAAGAACATGATGAAATCCCAGAATTGAAAAACATGGAATTCATAAAACAGATGCAAACAGATATCCAGGATTTTAAAAACTCTATTGAAAGTTTATGTAGCAGAATGAGCCAAACTGAGGACAGAATATCAGCTATAGAAGACAGGTTTGCAAATAGTGACCAGGAAAACAAAAATTTCTTAAAAATAATAAGAGACTATGAGAAATCAATCCAGCAGCTGCTACATGATGCAAAGAAGAATAACCTAAGACTGATAGGAGTGAACGAAGAAAGAGTGCAAATGACATAAAAAAAAAAAAAAAAACTGTTCACAGAAGTAATGGCAGAAAACTTCCCAAGCAGGGGAAAAGAATTTGACATATTGATAATTGAGGCATATAGGACTCCAACTAGCCATGATTAAAAAAATCTATATCTAGGCATATACTAGTCAAGATTACAGAAACCCAACAGAAAAAAAAAATACTACAAGCACTTAGAGAAAAGAAACAAATCACATACAAAGGAATGCTCATTAGAATCACAGCAGATTTCTCAACACAATGCTCAAGGCACAAAAAGCCTGGAGTGAAGCATTTCAAGCCATAAAAGAAAAAAACCTCCAACCCAGATTGATGTACCTTTCAAAAGTGATGGAGAAAGAAGACACTTTAATGAAAAAGAGCACCCAAGGAACTTCATGAATACCAAACCAGCACTCTACAAAAATTTTAAATAATATTCTAGAAAAATACAATGAGGATCAAAACTTCAGGAAGCCCAGCAGAATAAATTCTATCAGGCACAATAGGAAATTAAATGCAAAGGGGGAGAATCAAACAAAAAGAAAAGGTCATGACAAGGATAAGTCAATACATGTCAATTTTGACCATCAATGTTAATGCACTCAATTCACCAATCAAAAGAAACAGACCTGCAAAATGGGTAAAGAATCAAGATCCAACAATATGCTGCATACAAGAAACACACTTAATTCAAAAAGAAACTCATAGACTTAAAGTTAAAAGGTGGAAAATAATACTCCATGTGACAGGAACATGAAAAAAAACAGAAGTAGCTATCCTTTTTGGAGATCAAATGAATTTAAAACCAACACTAATTAAGAGAGACAAAAAAGGATACTATATCCTTGTAAGTGGAAAAATCCATGAGGAAGAGATGACAATCATAAATATATATGCACCAAATACTAATGTACCCAACTGTGTAAAACAAAAACTAACACATATGAAAAATCAAATAAACCATAATACAATAGTAGTGAGGGATCTCAATACCCCACTGTCACAAATAGATAAATTAGGCAAAAAATAAACAATGAAATACTACAACTCAATCAAATTCTTGAACAAATAATCTTAACAGATGTTTACAGCATGCTCCACCCTACAAAATTAGAATACACATTCTTTTCAGCTGCACATGGGTTTTTCTCCAAAATAGACCATATACTTGCTCATAGAACATGTTTAAGTAAGTGCAAAGGAATTGAAGTTATGTCCTATAAATTATCAAACTATAGTGCAATAATATTGGAGAGCAATAGCAAAAGAAATCACAAGAATATCATATACACATGGAAATTGAACACCCTTCTGAATAACCAATGAATCACAGAGGAAATTAAAGAAGAAATCAGACAGTTTCTACAATTAAATGACAATGTCAGTACAAAATATCAGAATTTATGGGAAACAATGAAAAAGCAGTCTTGAGAGGGAAATTCATGGCAGTGAATACTCATATTAGGAAAACAGAGTGAGCTCAAATAACAACCTGATGCTGAACCTCAAGCTTCTAGAAAATGAAAGCAGGACAAACCCAAAGCACATAAAAGAGAGGAAATTATGAAAATCAGAGCAGAAATAAATTCAATGGAGCCTAAGACAATGATACAAAAAAATCAATGAAGGAAAGAGTTGTTTTTTGAAAGAATAAACAAAATTGATATACCTTTAGCAAACCTTATTTAAAAAAAGGAAAGTTAAGGCCCAAATCCATCCAATTAGGAAAGAATGGGTGAAATTTCAATGGGCCCAGCAGAAATCCAGAGGATCATCAAAATCTACTTTGAGAACCTATATGCCAATATCATGGAAAAGACAAGAAATGGACAGATTCCTAGATACATATAAATTACTAAAGTTGAACTAGGAAGACCTAAAAATTCTAAACAGCCCAATATCAATCAATGAAATTGAAAACATAATTAAAAATTTACCAACAGTGAAAAGCCTGGATCCTGATAGTTTCACTGCTGAATTCAACAAGACATTTAGAGAAGAACTATTACAACCACTATTTAAACACTTCAAAGAAATTCAAAGGGAACCAATACTCTTAGATTCATTCCTGTAAGCAAGCATCACCTTGATTCCAAAAGCAGAAAAAGACCCAGCCAAAAAGACAACTATAGGCAATCTCACTAATGAACTTAGATGCAAAAATCCTCAAAAAGATACTGGCAAACACAATGCAGGAGATCATCAAGAAGATCATACACCCTGATCAAGTGGGATTCATCACAGGGATGCAGGGATGGTTCAACACACACAAATCAATAAATGTAAGACACTATATTAGCAGAGCCAAGGGCAAAATCCATATGTTCATCTCAATAGATGCAGAAAAAGTGTTCGACAAAATCCAACAGGGATTCACAATAAAAAGCCTAAAGAAAATTGGAATAAGTCCCATCAATCTATAAATAACCAACAGCCAATATCATACTAAGTGGTTAAAAACTGAAATCCTTCACACTAAAATCAGAAACAAGACAAGGATGTCCACTATCACCACTCCTGTTTAATATAGTTTTGGAAACATTCGCCACAGTGGTTAGACAAGAGAAAGAAATAAAAGAAATAAAGATAGTGGATGAAGAAGTTAAATTGTCATTATTTGCACATGACATGATATTCTATATAAAAGACCCCAAGAACTTCATCAAAAGTCTTCTAGACTTAGTAACCAAATTCAGAAGAGTAACTGGATACAAAAGCAACACACAAAAATTAACAGCTTTCCTGTACATGAACAACAGACTCACTGAAAGAGGAACTGGAGAAATAACTCATTTCCCAGTAGCATCCAAAAAAATGAAATACATAGGTATCAACCTAATGAAAGAAAACAAAAACCTCTACTCTGAAAACCACAGCACTCTGAAAAAAGAGATCAAAGAGATATCAGAAAAGAGACCAAAGATATCAGAAAATGGAAAGACATCCCTTGTTCCTGGGTAGGAAGAACCAATAGAGTGAAAATGACCATACTTTCAAAACCGCTATATAGATTCAATGCAATCCTAATTGAAATTCCAACAGCATACTTCACAGACCTTGAGAAAAAAATCAAAAAAATCAATTTGGAACGAGAAGAGAACTAGAATAGCAAAAGCAGTTCTAGGCAAAAGACAAGGTAGGGGGTATCACAATCCCCAACTTGAAACTATACTACAAAGTTACAGTGATAAAAAGAGCATGGTAGTGCCAAAGAAAGAGACCCGAGGACCAGTGGAACAGAGTAGAAAATGTAGAAACAACTCCAGACACACTCACCCACCTCATTTTTGACAAAGGTGCCCAACATCCTCACTGGAGGAAAAATAACCTCTTTAATAAATGGTCTTGAAAAAATTGGGTTTCAACTTGTCAAAGATTAAAAGTAAATCTGTATCTCTCAGCATGCACTAAACTAAAATTGAAATGGATTAAAGATCCTAATATTGAAACAGAAATGCTAAACCTACTGAAAGAGAGGTTAGGTCTTCCTAACCTTGAAGACATCAGCATAGGAAAAGATTCCATGAACAAAACCTCAGTAGCATGTGAATTAGCACAAATAATCAACAAGTGGGACACACATGTGTAAATACTAAATAGTTTCTCTGATGTGAGAAACTAAAAGTGAAAATGAGGATCAAAAGGTATAATTAATAATGTGAAATAGGAAGAAGAGGTCCAATGGGGAAGGGGAATTTGGAGGGGTTGGGGAAAGGATAGAAGGGAAATGAATTAATATGAGAAAGAGTAAAAATGGAAACAAAGACTTTGTAAATAAGGAGGGTTAGAGGGGTTGACTCAAGGGCAGGGAAATGGGGAAAAAATAAGAACAAAGAGAGATTATGTAAATGTGCAAATTTCCAATGATGAATGTCATTATATTGTATACCTAAAATGTAACAATAAAATTAATTTTAAAAAAACAGTTCACCTGGGGCCAGGGATTTAGCTCAGTGGTTTCGCCACCTGCTGTGCAAGTGCAAGGACCTGAGTTCGATCGCTGGTACCAAAAATAAAAACCATAATAAAACAGTTCACCAAACTGATGACAATTTTAGAATTAGAGATAAATATTATAGATGCAAACGTATGTATGTCACATGTGTATATTTAAATTCTAGTTTTGGTACTAAGCAGTATTGTGATGTTAAAGAATTTGATTAATTTCTCTAGCTTTGCAAATAAGTATTAACAGAATTGAAAATGTATTTATTTCAATTATTATAAAGCTACATGACATAATATACGCAATTTATAGTTTAGTGACTAACAAGTATTTAGTAAGTGGCAAATATTTTTTCTTTCACATATTCTTTTATATATTCATCCTCTACTCTTTTGTTAACTTCATAAACAAAATTTATTTCTCATGGTTCTAGAGGCTGGGGAATACAAGCTTAATTTGCAAGCAGCTTGGGCATCTGGTGAGGGACAAGTGTCTGATTCCAAGATGGAGCTTTGAAAACACATCCGAAAAAAGAGCCTAAAATTGTAATCTCATTGGGGTGAAGGGTAAAAGAGGCCAACCTAGTTACCCTCAGCCATTTCTACATGGCACTAATCTTGTCCATGAGGGCAGAGCCCTCTTACCTGAGTCACATCCCAGAAGTCTCTTCTCTTCGTAGTGCTTTATTGAAGATTAAATTTCAACATCAACCATCCTTTCTTCTTAAGTGGCAATATTACCCTTATCAAAGGCCATTTGGAGTTTTTCAAATTGGAAAGAATAAATAGTGTTACTGCAGCTTAGAAATAGATGGTTAGAGGAACAATTTACCAGAGAATAAAAGAATCCTGAGAGAATTCCTGCTTCAGTATAAGGAGCAGAATAGTATTAATGGTAATTGTAACAACCTTAGTATTAGTGTAATTAATTACAACTTAAAACACATTAGGCAGAAGTTGTAAGCAAAGGCTAAGGCTCTATCTTATGAGTGAGAAAAGAAAATATGCCAATATTTAAAGGAAAAATCCAATAGCAAAGTGTATAGTTGTTTTCAGTTTTCATTCCTTCTAATACTTACCTGTTAGCTAGTGCAGTCTGTATTTTAAACATGAAAATTGGAAACTTAAATCATATATATATATTATTGTCCTTTTGAAGTACTTATTTTTGTTTCATTTTTAACACAAAGAAATGTTTGCAATTACTAAAGGAATTACTCTTTCTATAAAATCCATACTTGAAATAATTCTAAGCATTGAGCCTGTAGTACAATAATCAAAAACACCAATCACTTGGAAGTAGCTACCTCCAAAAGCAAAGACAAGCAAAATATAGTTTCTCTGAAGTTTGGACCAAAATAGAAACTCTTTTTAAAAGAATAAAAAGAAAAATCATTAGGACAGAGAATTTTTAAATGACTTCTTATAAGGCAGTATCTTCTAGAGAGTGGCCTTAGGACTTACCTCCTGAGAAATGCATTACAAATAAACACTGAAAGAAACTGCAAGGCTGTTTTCAAAGTCTTTCTCATTTACAGAATTATACATGCAGAGAGGAACCTTAGTTGTGAGGCAACATAATCACATCTGTGACTCCTGGGAAGTCAACACTAAACAATGTGAGCCTAGGGTTCTAACACACACTCTGCAGGCAATTCACTCAATTATTAAAACCTTCACTGGAGAAAATTACTTAAAAACTTGGGAGACCTCTGGAAATTCTCTCCCTCAGTGCACTCCATTTTAACATGGCTGTCCCTATTTGTTATAAAACCTAATTTCTTCAAACATGCCAGTAATCTTTAAAGATGCATTTCTATGACCGACCTTAGCAAGTGGGCTGAAGATGCAAACCAAGTTGAAAGACTATAAAAAGAGTTGAGGATGTAGCTCAGGGCTACAGCACTTGCCTAATGAGCAGGAGGCTCTGGGTTCAGTCCCCAGGACAGTAAAAGAAAGAAGCCAGACACTGTATAAATAATGATTTTTCTTTGTAGAGTGGTTGGTTGTTAGCTTATAAACACACAAATCTCCTTCCTACCTCTAGATCTTCTGGAGTATCAGGTGTTTCATAGAACCTGTCTTTATCAGTTTGATTTGGTTCTCAGAATTCCAGGTTCTGGTGAAATTCAAGATCATCAATAGCAGTACATTACTAAATGTTAGTTTTCTGCAGTTGATAAAATAATTGAAATATGCATTTAGACAGGAACACACACACACATGCACAACAGCACCACTGCCACCCTGATCACTACTATGACTTCCCTAGAGGCTTTATAATTATCATTTAAATTTTAAGGCAACTTTTATTCTGTCAAACTCAGTGACTTTGTATGTAGTATAATAAATGTAGGGGCATTTTTTTCATTTGAAGATGTTCCCAAATTGATCAGTGAAGCGATTTGTTCTGGCAGGTTGGTGTGTTCAACTGAACAATTCGCTCCTCTGGATGACATTTCTGTTATGATCAACCTCCATATGTCAAATTCAAATTTTACATTTTTAGTGGCTTCAACTCTGAAAATTTGTATTTTACATTTCACAATAGATAGATGTTTATTTCAAGATAACAAAGGAACCTATTGTTAATACCTCAAAGCTACCTGCCATTGCCTTCTTAAAACAGTGTACTTAAAAATTGGTTTCTCTCATCACAGACACGTTCTATCAACCAGTTATTGGTTATTTGGAAATCATTAGCGACATTCTGCCCAAAATTTGTTGCCTGTTTTGCAATGAATATCTCAGGCTGCCACTATAACTCATGCTAATTCATGGGCTTATATAATAACTTCTAACCTTCTTTTGGTTTCTAATATCCTCTGTTGAATATAATGATCCCTTTTCCTATTTCAGGCCATGTTTTGGGATGCACACTCAAAACATCAAGCCCTACTGAAACAAACATAAAGCAAAATACAAAGCCTTAGTAAGGTGGGTGACAGTTTTGAACACATACATGTCTAAATTTATGTAGCATGGTTGATTTGGAAAGAATGTTTTCAATTTCCTTGTGTTGTTCTTATCAGGACAATTTCCTGTTAACTAATATAATGCTTCATTTTTCTTCATATATGTTTTGGCTTCTATTTTTAGTATGTTTCAATGCAAATGTCTGGAGGTAAATTCTTCAATCAAATACATACAAGACATATTATTCAATTGATCTCATTTGGAATATGGACAAATCCCCAGTCTATCTTGTAGAAAGATATTTTCATCTAAAATAAAGTAGCAGATTATTTCCATGAATGAACTTTTCAGGCAAGCTGTTAGTAGAATGCCCCGAAATGCAGAGAGTTAACACTTCACTGAGCTGAAAGGGTCAGTTTCATGAACAAATTCCTACATCCTTATTGGTCAATGCCTGAGTGTACAGAATTCATTGTGAGACTTGCTCCTCCACACCATTTTTCTATGTGGTAGTGGAAAGGAAACAAGACATTGTGTAGTCTATATCTACCTTTAATTGCCGTGAATCACTGTAATCTACCAAACATAATCCAATATCTGTGTATAATAAAGTTGTATGAATATTCAACATTATTCCACTCTTACATCTCCAGTCATAAAATTTTATAGATATTTTTCACCTATAACACAAAATGTAGTACATACTACATGAATATATCTGTCACCTTCCCATTTTCCACAGTAGTAATTTACCTATCCCTTTCCAAATACCCTGGCTCTGCTTTATTATTTCACTTCTTTTAGTTTCCTCACCACCGCGTTGAAGGCAGAAAGCCTGCTATAAAATAAGGGTATAAAACTTTAGAATCATATAGTACTAGAGTCAAATACTGGTTACAAGATTTCCTAAGCAACCTCACTTAAAAGTAGACATAACTTAAAGTAGACATAACTATACCCAGCTTACTTGAGCCTTCTGACAACTAAATGTAACATGATACTCAATCTAGTTGACATAATGACAGACACACAGCATACTATCTAATGGTATTGTTTACCTTCCTTTTTCTCTAGTATGGTACTAGATATAGAATTAATAACTTAATAAGTACTTGCTGAGTGATAAGTGCAAGTGAATTTTTCTTCAGTGTAAGTTAAGGAGTATTTTCATTTTTGGTTAAACTTATTTCATTATCATCTCCACTATCAAAATACAATATTCATGTTATACGATGTGGTCTCCATGAGGGTAAATGTACACCATTAAATGTATAATATTTTGTTAATATTTTGAGACGATGAAATTATCATTGATCCAATTCAACTAATCAAATAAAAATAGACACGAAAGATGTGTTTTCAAACACTCAAAAGTTGTAAGACTATCTTCCTTGAGTCATAATCACTCACTATGGTGTAATACAGTCTTTTTTTTAAGGTAATTTATTCTTTTATTTGTTGTTGTTTAGCTTAACTAACATTAAAAGTTTAAGGAGGGCTGGGGATTTAGCTCAGTGGTTCTGCCGCCTGCCTCGCAAATGCGAGGTCCTGAGTTTGATCCCTGGTACCAAAAATAAATAAATAAGTAAAGTTCAAGGAAACACAAACATAAAAATTAAACAATAAGTGTATTTCAACTATACTAAGAGAAAATAAAAGAAAAACATATTTCATGGAAGACGCAAATCATTTATCATTTATGTGGAGGCAAAAGAAAAAAAATGAGTATGATTTTTACATTTACATCAAAGTAACTTTTAAATGTAAATATGAAAATCAAATGCCAGCAGAGCAAAAAGCATATAAACACAGATAAACATTGCACCACAATTCCAATTCACTTTCTTGTTTAGCAGACAAGTCAATCATATGTTCTACCTTATCTGCCTAAATGATTTTTACAGCTTCTGGACAAAGGTTGATATCTATAGAGTTAAAAAAATGTTTCTAACTTTGGCTGATTCTTATTCTCTGAATCAGTTTTTGCCATTTGTCATTCACATCCAAGTAATGCAATCAGCAGGGAAATTGTAGCTGTGAATCACACCAAGTATGATTAGGTTGTATTGCTGTGATGTGTTATTTTATGTTTGTCATTATCTTTGAAACTGACATATTGGGGTGAACATATTTATGCATGCATGCAGGATTGGCTTCTTTTTTATTTTCATGCAAGTTTAAGCCACTTTATAATTTTTAATATTTTGTGTAGATTGAATCCACATCAGAAATAATTAATTATAAAAAGTAGTACACTATTCTTTTGTTATGTAATTAATTGTGGAACTACATTCAAATTACCAAGTACAAAGTATTTGGGTTATTTTACATGGTTTATTGCTCCAGTAGAAGTCAATTCTGGTTTTATGCTTTAAGATTACAAAATGCTATGACAAAACATCACAAAAAATACTGGTATCAATAAGCTAATACTCAAAACACAGAAGTCAACACAACAAATTGCTCAAGCTTAAATACATAGCTAGTGAAAAAATAGCAATTTTACTTCTTTTAATAGGTTAAAAACAGATTGCACATATATATGTTTAGGCTCTATACCAATAATGACACTTATGTTTATATCCTAAAATTTAAAAGATTTGTCAGATCTTTGTCAATGTCCTCCGTCACACTAATATGCACATAATGTACAATATAATGTAGAAATAAGTATATTTAAAGTGTGATCTCTTTACCCTAATATGAAAGAATTCATATATATACTTTCCTTGCCACTAGTGACACTACATCAATGGATTAAGATTCTCTAGATTGCAGTTCTAGCTTCACCCTTTCTGGCTGTGTGATGATGTTCTTGTACCTATTAGAGTTTCTCTTTTCCCACCTGTGAATTGATGTAATAGGAGTAAGCACCTCATAGAGGTTTTACAAAGATTAAATGAGTTAATGTATGTGAAGCACATAATTGTCATATAGTAAGGGCACAATAATTATTCGCTATTATTACTTTGGATTTATTGGTTTCTTTCAAAAATAAACATTTATCGGAATTTATGTTAATTGCCTCCATTTTTGTCTCCAGCAGAGTTGTAAAACACTGTCTTTATAGACCCATAGAGAATGTGGTATTTTAAATGACTTGTTTCCAATCTAATTTATTGGAGGAAATAATTACATCAAGCATTCAACATCTCTCAGGCAAGAGGTAATATATCGGTCAGCTTTCCTGTCCCGAGACACAATACCAAACCCTAAGACAACCTGAAGGAAGAGACGTTTAATCTGCTCACAGTTTTAGTCTGTGATGTGCTGGCCCCAAGGCAGAACTATCATGGCAGAGGGTGTGGTGGAACAAAGCTGTTTAGTTCATGGCAGCTTGGAACCAGAGCAGAGGAAGAGTTCTGGAGCAGAGGGGTTGGGGAGCAGACACAGACACAAAGGCCAGGCCTCCACGACCTGTCCAGACATACGCAGGACATCCTCCACCAGTGTGCAGGGCAGATCCCAAAGCCAACCAAAATGAAACAGCACCCACACTGCCACATGTAAGAAGAATGAGCGTATGTAGGTGTAAATTTGTGTATGTGTCTGTGTGTATAAATATATACGTAATATTTTCATTTAATCTACTAAATGAAGGGCTAGTGTATCTCCTCTCCTTAGAGAGAAATGAAAGCACACAGAAACTAACAATAGCTAATTCAAATTCTTATGGTGAGTATATTTTAGAGCTGGAATAGGAACTAGATTAATCTAAGGCAATGTTTGTGCTTTTAATTATACTATACAATTTATCAGTGAAACGGGATTCCAATGAAAAAGAATGGCAAGCATTAACTTGAAAAAAGGGTCATTGATGAGTGCTAAAGCAAACTTTGTGCAGAATTTACTCTGCATATTTGCTCTTACATAAGATTTATTCATAGAGACTAAAGAATAAATCACATTTGATATATATTATAGAATTAAATTTATTTATATTGAGTGATACAGTACCTTTTACTTTTTCTTAAAGTTTTTGATGTATGTCTTTAATTACTTTTGTGGCTTTTCTTGATCCACTTATTGCTCTAAATCTCTTTCAAGTTATAAAAACCAAAAGTAGATATAATATTCTATAGGGAAAGCTTGACTAATGCAAATTCCAATAGATGATTCTATTTTGAGAAAATTTTTCCATTATTACTTCTGAACTCAATTTTTTCCTTCATTCTGGGAAAGCTGAACTTTCCTTTAACATAGGGAAATATGATTTCATACCTTCATCATCTTGCTCGTATTTATCCTAATATTCATTTAATTTTAAGGACTGGGACAAAATTTAATGTCTAGGCAAGCTTTACACAAAATATGCTTGAGAATACCAGTCCCCTTGAGTTATCTGTTAGAAATGAACTTTATGCATAAAGAAATGAGGCAAATATCAATTTGTCTTGGAGATTCTCAAAGCAGACTTGAAAATAAGATTTTGTGTATTTGCTTGATCCAAAATTTCCCAGTTTGATAGTCATAGACACTATTCTTAGAATCTATGAGCATCAACTGTCATACATAATAGGGAATATAGGTAAGATTTTCCGATACTATTCTGAAATTAATTATTTGCCCTATTCCTCTCTCAGTGAGCCTTTTGTCTCATTTTCCTTACCTTTTACCCTACTGTAACTCTTATTGCTAATTTGGGACACTTTATCAAGAACTATAAGAGAGTTTTGGAGAAAAAAACTACCTATATCTATTTACTTGCAAGGTAATTTAATTTGTGATTGTATGTATGCCAATATAGAAGGGTGATTAAAAACTGCAGAAGGCAAAGTTATGGAAAAAGGTTTGTGAATTTTCATCATTCAATCTTGACAGGTACATCTAGAACAGGATTTGATTCTAGAGTTTTTTGAGTTTCATTTTTTAAATGTTTTCTATTATTATGTTTGTGATACACAACATATATATTCAACAAGGAGAATTGCCACTTGTAAATGTTGTATCATGATTTTTTTTACTTTCCCTTCTCTTCTCTCCCTTTCATCTCCTCCTATCTAAAAATCCCCTCCCATCTTTACATTTCTTAAATGTAGGGACTTAGTTTTAAATCTGAGTAAGCAGATTTGGTTTCTTGTAAGTAAATAAAAATTAAATATTAGGAAAAATGTTTATATCTACCTAGTGATCTATCTGCACATAAATAGCTAATACACAAATAGGTGTTATGAACTATGAGAATAGTACAAATAAATTCCTGAGAGATTGAAAAGCAAAGTTTAATATATTTAATATTTTCAGGATGAGGTATTATCTCAACTACGTTATAAGTGATGGGTAGAATTTTGACACATCAAAAAATTTTAAACAGATTACTTTTGATAGTAGAAAGTCATTTTGAATAATAAAGAAAATACATAAGGAAAAACATAGAAACATTACATTAATGAAAATTCCTAAAGAATAATGCATTAACTATCCACAGAATTTTCATGAAGATTGTTAGATTATTGTATTAGTTAGGGCTCATTAGAGTAATAGATTATATGTATAATCTATATGTAATGTATATGTGTAATACAGATTATATAGAGATTTCATATGTATAGTAACAGAATATATACCATATAATAATACATATGATATACAATTAATTTATATTAAGTAGATATAATTGTATACATATAATATATAATATATTATAATATATAATTTACAAGTTAGGTTCACAGTGTCTGCATTCAGAGTCAGTTGCAGAAGAATGCAAATGACTGTGTGCTAGAGAGATGAACAATCCAGTTAAAGGTGAAAAACCTGGAGCTCACTGTAGAGTCCCATTGCAAGCCAAAGGATTTGCATTGGAAGGCTAAGAATCTGAGTTGGAAGCTTAAAGAGTCTGAACTGGTAGGCTGAAGAGTCTGAGGTAGAAGGCTGAGTGCCTGCATTGCAATGCTGAAGGATCTGTGCTGAAACCCTTCAGATGGATGTCCCATGAGGGTAGGGTTCCATGGTGTAATGGTGAGCACTCTGGACTCTGGATGTCCCATGGAAATGGTGAAGACTGGAGCTCTTCTGAAGAAATAGAAGCAACCCTTCCTTCTTTATTTTATTTATTTGTCTTCCTTCAGGTTACAACCTACTGGATGGTGTCACTCACACCCAGGGTAGATCTTCTGTCTTCAGTAAATCCATTCAGCCATTAACTTCTTTCTAGCAAACACAAAGGAGCTTGGAAATCTTATCCTCCTATCCTCACAACAAGAAAAAGAATTAACAAATTGAAAATCAACAACATTTTTAAGGCCCATCAGGGACTTAACTCACAAGACAAAATGCTGTCTCCAAAACTAGGGAGTCAAGTGCCCGTAGAGAAACCCATCAGTAGTTTGTGCATTTCAGGAGGTTCTGTGTGGGTTAAGTTTAAGGGTCACAATTCTGTATTTTAACTCCAGGAGCTCTTCCTGACTCTCAGGGTGAAGACCAAATAAAAAACCATTGTTTTTCTGTCAAGTGGAGAAATAAAGTAACCATTTAAAAATATGACAGAGCATTCTGTTGTCCTTTGCAAAAGCTTGTCCTTAAGGAAAATAATTTGGCTCAAGTTTCTGGCACCTAGGATTTTATCAGAGTTTAACCAATCTGGAGGAGATAAGTACCCCACTGCAGGCCTCTCTAGCCTTCTACTCAGGAAAAACCAAAGCTGATACAGTCTGGAAAAGGCAAAGCTGTAGTGACAGGAAAATGTCAAGTTATTGAGGTGTCATGAAATCTTATAATTTTGAATTGGACTCTCTCAAATATTAGCTGGACTTTCCATACCAAAAATAGGATTTAGTCACTCATAACATAGCTTTCAGTTTTCCAGCTCCTTCCAGTGTCTCAATATGAACCGTTCAGATATCTGCCTTGTTCAGCTACCTGCTGTTTACCATCTCTCCATGGGACAGTTAGATATCATCTATTTGACTTGCCCAGCTAAACCCCTACATTCCACATAGACTGTGGGATATGGCACAGCAATCACCTCTCCAATAGAATGAAACTTTCTGGATCTCATGCTGTCTTGCTTTCAGCTCATGAATTAAAATTCTCTGCTGGAAAGTTGGTTAAGTAATGTGCTACAACCCAGTAAACGCTTTTGCTCAAAGACTCACCTCCTCTTCTCTCCTGCTTTGCTTCCCATTCACTAGTTGAGCATGTGTGCATAACTTGGTTCTCTCACTGGCTCTGCAATATATGCTTCTAAATTCTCTCTGGGATTAATAACTAATAAAAAATACTTCTGTTATTGCATGTGTTTTGTTGTGCTGCTATCTCTGTGTCTCACTTGACAACCACTTTTAGCCAGGCTGTCCTAGTGAGTGCTTGTCTTGGATTACAGCATCACTCAAGAGAAAATAATCACTTGTAGCTTGGAGGAAAATTACAAGTGTTCAGGAAAACAAGCAAAAGATGAATAGGTTAAGTTTTTATGGGAATTTTTATGTCAGTGAAAGTATTCTACTTGATACAACAATAGTGTATATATGTAATAATACATTTGTTACTATCCATAGAAATAAAGTATTAGTATTGACTCACTAATTGTGATGAACTTCACACACAAATTCAGGCTGTTAATAATTGGGGAAAGGTCAGGGGATTTAGCTCAGTGTTGTCACTGCCTGCCTCACAAGCTCAAGGTCCTGAGTTTGATCCCTAGTACCAAAAAAAAAAAAAAAATTAGGGAAAGTGATGGTGGTGACAGAGGGGTGGTGGTACGTAAAAACTCTGCAATTTCACCTCAATATTTTGTAAACCAAAAGCTCTCTTTAAGAAGTTTTAACTTGCAAAAAGAGAAATATTACGTCAAAACACGGGAAAGAATACAGTCTCAAGAAAAAGAGTCCATCATTTCTCCAAGCATACATTAATGGAGGAGTTGATGAACTGAGAGGCTGGATATAATAGAATTAGAAGTGAGAGACAATGATTGACCAAATAGAAGTCCTACTATATAAATAAAAAATTTAATAATGGGATGCAAAGAGTTATTAGATACAGTTAATGTAAGAATTAGTAAGTTGGGTTGTACAGAAAAAGAAGACTTCATAATGAAGGATAAAGAAAATGATGTATGTACGTTGTGGGATAGAATATTAGATATTAATATTAGATATAAACATTACATGGAGAAGGTCTAGCATGCTTATAATTGCTTCTAGAGTACAAATAGAAAAGAATGAAGCTGAAGGGAATCATTTAAGAAATGATGATTAAGAGCTTTCCAAACCACATTTTTTAAAAAACATCAAGACACAAACCAATAATCTTATAAACACCGACCAAAAAAAATACAAAAATAAATTGACGCCTAGGGATAGCATAATAACATAATAATACCAGTGAAAAGAAAAAAATAACAAGGCAAGAAGTCTTTTAAGAAGTAATTGAAAAAGAGAGAGTGTAGTTGCACCAACACTGGTACTTAGCCACAGACCAGTGTGTCCTTGGGGTAGAGAGCAGGACGTCTGGCTTCTGAGCTGGGACCTTCCCTGTGGTAACAATGAAAGAGCGCTGAGCCTCGGAAGCGGAAGCCGCAGTATATTTGAAAATGGGTGATGTTGAGAAAGGCAAGAATATTTTTGTACAGAATTGTGCCAGGTGCCACACTGTGGAGAAGGGAGGCAAGCACAAGACTGGGCCAAATCTCCATGGTCTGTTTGGGCAGAAGACAGGTCAAGCTGTTGGATTCTCTTACACAGATGCCAACAAGAACAAAGGCATCACCTGGGGAGAGGATACACTGATGGAGTACTTGGAGAATCCCAAGAAGTACATCCCTGGAACAAAAATGATCTTCGCTGGCATTAAGAAGGGAGAAAGGGCAGACTTAAGAGCTTATCTCAAAAAAGCTCCTAATGAGTAATAGTCACTGCCTTATTTATTACAGAACAGAAATGTCTCATGGCTTTTTTATGTGCACCATAATTTAATAATGTCATACACCAGAATTCAGATCATGAGTGGCTGACAGAATATTTTTGTTGAACAGTCCTGATTTAAGTAAAATTGGCTTATAGTTAAATGGATATCTTTTTTTCTTTTCAAGTTTTGATAGTAATTCCAGTTCAGTAAATACTATCACTGTTTTTCCCTTTCTAAATATATGGTTGGACTTGATTAGTAATATTCGACTTTTCACAAAGATGGAGAACATTATCTCAAAACCTACTGGAGGTTGGTTTTACAATTAGATTTATATATATATAACTGGTTGTGTGAATATGTTTAAATACCAAGGAAATCCTTCACTGTCTCACAACCAAGCAGGACTCCTGTCTCAATTTGTTTATGAACTTGTTAAAGACAATGGTTGAAGAAAAGGAAGGAACATCTATATTTTTTATCTTGACTATGCCAATTTAATTAGAATTCCCTGTATCTAAAAACTGCTGCCTTTTACTGAAAGGCATTTCACTGTGGTGTGTGTACAATATCAAATAAAGACTATTTAACACTTCTCACATTTTATAGTTGATCTATAAGTTCAGATCTTTTTAAAAGCATGATACAATAGCAAGTTAGATTTTATTTTTGAATTCTTTAGTTGGGACTAAGTTATTATTCAGGATAGTATTTTATCAGCTATTTAAAAACACAAGATTGAAAGTATTGCTTTTTGTGTGACTGGCAGTGGTGCCTTTTGTCAGCTCATCAGAAGGAGTAAAGTGGGGAAGGTACAACATCAGCACGAATTTGTATGTGACCATAATATTTAATTAAAAACAAAATCAGATTTAAAAAAGAAGTAATTGAAAAGACATTTCCAAATTTGATGAATTACATAAAATTACATATTAGTGAAATAAATGTATAATTTCCCAGAAAACTATACCTATCACATCAAAGCCAAACAGGGAAAAAAAGCCTCAGATAGAAAAGTTTTAAAGCAATCAGCAAAATTGACAATGAAAATCTAAATCTAGAAATATTTGGAAGTACATTCAACAAAAATATGACATATATACTAAAAACACCCAAACACTGCTGAAAAAGATAAAAGAATATGTACACATATGGAGAAACAAACAATGATTATGAATTGAAAGACTATGCTAAGATGTAAATAATCTTTAGGTAGATCTATATATTCAATGAAATTCTAGTCCTAGTACACTTTTTTAAAGAAAAAATCAAGCTGATTCAAAAGTTTTTATGGAAAATGTAAAGAACTTAATGTATCCAAAGCAATCTTCAGTAATACTTTTTAAAAAATTATTGAACTGGAAAATTCACTATGATGCCACAATAATCAGACAGAATGGTCCTTACATAAAAACTGAAAAAGAAGTCAATGAAAGAGAAGCGAGAACTAAGAAATAATTCTTCAATGATGTGCAAAACTAATTATCAATAATTTACCAAAACAAGCCTATGGAGGAAGGGAAGTCTACTAACAAACCCTACGGAAACAATTAAAACTTTTCATAAAAAAATGAATTCACTGTAACACTACCACAGACAAAAATTAATTTTGAATGGAGAATAAAGATATGTGGGAGCCATAGGGGAAAAGAAAGAAGGGAAAGGAATAAATATGAGAAAAGGAAAAAACAGAAACAAAGTTTTTATAAATAGTGAGGGGTAGAGTGGGTGGAGGGGTTGAAGGGAGGGCAGGGGAATGAGTGAAAAATAAGAACCAAGATATGTCATGTAAAGGTACAAATTCCCACTGATGAATGTCATCATATTGTATACCTAAAATATACCAATAAACTTAATGAATAAAAATATATAAATAAAAACTAAATCTTTAGGCTTATAAAATGTAATTGTAAATTGGTAGTATACAGAAGTTTTTTAGAGAGACTATAGAAATTGCAATTAGATATCATATTTTTTAAAAATTTGATTATGAAAAGGTACTATTGATAACAAGAATAAGCATCCATGGATGAGAGAAAATGCTTGCAAAACATACATAGGCAGTAGGATTAAAATCCAGGAGATATATATATGTATGAAAAATTCAACAATTCAGTAATAAAAAAGCCCAAATTTTTCAAATTGAATAAATTTGGGTAGTGACTTCATAATAGAAAATAAATATATAGTTTGAAAGGTCATGAAATTGACTCAATATCCTTAATTATTACAGAAATTAGTGAAGCGCTTCAAAAACAATCTTTATTAGTATGTTTGTGATATATAACAATTACATTTGTCTTGCAGAATTGGTATGTGTATCACATTTTGATCATGTTTGACCTTCTTTTTCTCCATATCTTCCCTTCTCTCTTCCATAAGCCCCTTCCCCATCTCCAAAGAGTCTACCTCATTGTTTCCTGTCATCTCTCCTTTATATTGCTCTTTATTTTTATTTTGGGTTTCTCATATGAAAGAAACCATGTGATGTTTGTGCTTGAGTATCTGATTTATTTCATTTAACATTATCATCTCAACATCTATCCATTGTCCTACGAATTACTCAACTTACCCCTTTTTATGATGGAATAACACTCTATTGTGTATATATACTACATTTTAAAATCCATTTATCTGTTGATGGCCATCTATGCTGACTCTGTAATTTAAATATTATGAATTGTACTGCTATAAACATCAGTATAGGGCCAAGAATGTGACTCAGTGATACCACACCTGGCTGGAAACACAAGGTCTTGAGTTTGATTACCGATACCAGAAAAAAAGTAAAGAAAAAAACAGTATGCAAGTATCACTATAGTATGATGACTTTATAACTCTTGTAGGAAGGTACTCAGGAGAAGTACACCTGGGTATAATGGAACTGAAATTTTAGCCTTTTGAGGAATCTCCAACTGATTTTCATAGTGGTTGTACCAGTTTACATTTCCACCAACAATGTGGATGGGTTCCTTTTCCCCCACATGTTGGTTAGTAATTGTTTTTTGAGTCCTTGATGATAGCTATTCTTATTGAATTAAGATAACATCTTAGTGTTGAACAAAATCCTAACAACATCAAATGTTGACAAAGATGCAGAGTAACAACTTTTCTTCATTGTTTAGATGAATATAAAACATGCTGGAAACTTGTGGTAGTTTTTTATAAACCTTATACCTGTATATACATTTTGATATAGTCCTTCCACTTATGGGTATTTATAATTGAGATAAGAAAGTACAGTTTCACTACAAGACTTTTTCAAGAATGGTCATAGTAGCTTTATATTGGAGTAGCTGAAAATTAGAAAAGCATACATGCATGAAAAAAGCATAGAGAGGCTATTATTTTATATTGAAGCAAATTAATTAGTAACATAATGAACAAATTATTAGCAACACAATGAACAAAGCACAGATGCATATACCTAAATGAATGTCAAACATATAAACCCAATGAAAGAAGTTTTATCCAAATAAGTTGCACAGTATGATTTCATTGATATGAAATTGGAGAATGAACAAACTCCTCCCCTCTCTGTCTGTCTTTCTGTATAAATTTATATGTAAATTTACTTACTTATATTTATTTAATTATAATTAATGATTTAAGTGTTGCACTATTTAATGCTTATGAAGTATACTGATATAAATAACTGAAATACTTTAAAACTTGAATTTGTAGATATTATGAAGACAAATACAATGTGATAAATATTAAAACAGAATGCTAATAGCAAAATGCTAATTTGTGGAGTCTAACAAGTGGATATATATTTAATGATTTTTAAAAATTTTTCAATATGTTTGACAATTTTCATAATGAGATAACAAGAAAAAATCACAGGGGAACAAAAAACAAGTTATTGCAAACATGAATCCTTTATGCATAGCATTGCTTACATTGAGCAGAAGTATCTTATCAATAAATGATGATGAAACAATTGATCTCATGAATAAAGCAACACACAACTCATCCTGTACATAGAAAATTAATGCTGTGAATCTCATAGATCTAATTATAAAATTTTAAATGATAAAACTTCTAGAAGATAATACAGGAAAACATCTTCATGATCTCAAAGTAGATAAAAATAAATAAATACCTCCAGGTGAGTAACTTCATAAACTAGATACTAAACAGCTAACAACCAAGGAAAAACTTGCTTTTGAGACCATATTAATGAAAATCAGAAGACATCCACAAATGTAAAAATATAAGCCAGATCAGTGACACATTATTTGCCATAAATATAACTGCTGTTCATATCTCAAATATGGAAAACATAAAATGAATAGAAAAAAGATAGAACTCAATATAAAAATGGGCAAGGATCTTGAACAGGCATTTTACTAAATAAGATATCCAAAATAGTCAACCAACAAGTGAAGCTGTGTTGAACCTTACTAGTGATATAGGAAATCCAAACTTAAACCATACTTCTACTATACTTCTACCAGAGTAAGCAAAATTAGTCTCACTACACCAAATATTGACAAGGATATGAAATTAGAAAGTAGTATACACTGTTTTTGGTAATGTGACAATGTATACACAATTATGAAAAGTTTAATGTATTCTACTGGAATTCAATATACTTTCTTCTTATAGTCCAGAAATTCCACTGGTATCTACCCAACAGAAATGCATGCATAGTACCCTCATGCATGCATGTGCATCCATACAAAGGTGTATCAGTGGTTAAATGGGAAAGAATAGCATATTCTTGCAATGTATATTATATAGAACAGAAATGAAAGAACTACAGGTACATCCAGCCACAAAGATGAATCATGTATAAAATTACAGATTTACTGAAGCCAACTCCAGAACAATACATACTGTAAGTTTGAATATGCATAGACATACATATCAAAAAGTACTCAAATGCTTCTGAAAATCAGGATACATGTTTTACTCATAAGATTATAAATCAACAAATAACACATGCAAAATATTTATCATAAAATAAGACATTAAGAATGTAGTTACATTTGTGAATGTAAGTGGCAGTATTAGGAGTAATAGGAGCACCAGGAAAGCTACAGTAGGTTGATCAGGTTGTTCTGTTCTAACTAAATGAACTATATATATGTTTGCTCACTTTTCTGTCTATACCTAATATTTCACCAACAAGCCCCAAAGTATAAAAAGAATATAGCTAATTTACATAAAATACCAAAAGGGTTATTTAGGAATACAATTGCTAAGGAACACTGAATTCAGATCCTAGCTCCTCCATGTCCTAGCTATATGGTGTGGGGAAAGTTTAATTGCTTTTAGCTTTAATTTCTTATTTCATAAGAGGTAGTATAATTGTTACTCCATCATACTTTAAGGTTTAAATGAGTTCATCCATATAATGATGATTAAAATACTTCTGGCCCAAAATAAACATTCAGTAAATACTAGCTATGAAGCTTATCTGAATTGCTATTAGAGTATTAGAAGTGTAAATGAAGGAGGAACAGTAAGAACATAAATTTGACAACATAGGTGATAATTTAAAGGCTGGTATAGGATTTTGCAGTGTGGGAGAAAATGGGATCACACATGGGTAAGTGGAAATATATAACCAAGGAGCAGGATGGAAAATTACTAAAAGGAAACACCAGAGACAAGGGACATTCTGCCTGAAACAACTAAATAGTACTGATTGTCACTACAGACAGCTAGAGCAATAAGACATGATCTGGAATACGCAGAGGATGAAAACATGATCTGACATAGAGAGTAATCAGACACCAAATAAGAAGAGTTTCTTTATGAGGCTGGATTTGATAAAGAAGTGCACCCAGGGGCCTGAGAGAAGGTTAAGGAGTCTGCTAAAGTTTGGGTAAGCAAAGAATATTTGTCATATTGTGACATTAGTAATAGTGCCAATGTTTTGAAATATTTAAATAAATATTATTTTATTATTTATTTTATAAATAAAAAAACTGAAACATAAAGAGATTAGTTACTTTCCCAAGAATCACACAGAAAATAAGTGAGCAAAAATTCAAAGCCTTCTGAAATCTGAAGCTGGCAGTAGTGTATTAAACAGATTCAAAGAAGAAAATTTTCAAGGCAGGAAGAGATTCTCTCAATATCTCATTCAAATAAATTGGGAAATGGGAGTGGGAATAGAAAATTGAGAACAGATGAACATCAACTGGATTTGAAAGTAGGTTCAGGGTGACACTAAGGGAAAAATAAAAGAGGGGTTCATGCTGTTAAGAGCTGAGTCTGGAGCAAAACTGGGGACCACAGAGGGGAAGCAGGTTTGCACTGGTATCATGAAAAATTCCATTTAGACAAAGCACAATTGTGGGGCCTGCACATTCATCACCATAATGTACAACATTCGCTAAATACTGCATGATGACAGAAAGCCTGTGCTTAACAAAGCAAGCTAAATGGATCTGGCCACCAAGCTTTCACAATAGGAAGAAAGGAAGGTAAATGCTGCAGCTTGAAGCACAGCAGGGAGGGTGGCTGAGGAGAAGGAAGACAAAAGGGCAGAACTGGAGCATTTGATAAACTCCTTCAGAGTGAAGCCCTAGGCAGTTTAGAGATTTTGAAATCAATAAAGGGGGATTCGGAGTTGGGGGAGGAAAGAGGAAGCTCCCAGCAGGAGGATAGAAACCCATTACAAATTTTGCCTGTCATGTACACTGCCCGAGCCTGAGTCAGGTTTCCAAAAGGCTGAGGGTGGTACAGGGTGGCACAGACCTGGCAGCCAAGCTCCAAGAAGTGAGCACAAAGATTTGTCCAGGAACAAGCTGGAAAGGAGCTAAGCTGCAAGGCTGAGACCAGGTGCAAAGCGATGAGAAAGCTAAATCACTTAGGCAAGAATAAGTAGATTGGAAACAGAAAGAAGAGAAAGCAGTAGCGTGTGGAGACATTCATTCCAAGAGGGTCGGGGTTTCAGAATGTGTCTTTTTATAGGGAGCCTCAGGACTTGGCTATAGCTGATAAGGGAGTTTGTTGCAGGAAGGAAAGCTGTTCAGACGCAGGAAAAATAGGCAGATAATTCCAGGGCGGCAAACAGACACACAGACGAAGGTGAAGAGACAAATAAAAGGAAGAGAAGAGCTCACAGGGCTCTCAAGCTAAACAGGAACCCAGAGGGCAACTTTGTGAATCCTTTCCCCATTTATTTTTTCTTCCTTCTGACTGCTTTGCAAATCTCCAATTTTTAAAAGAAATTCTGTTTAGATATTCTACCTTTGAAAATAGCACACTCCCACAGAGCATTTTTCCAAGATTTGAAAACCGGCTTAAAGGTGTTGTGCAGAGGGAAGTGGGGGCTGCTTCTGCCGATATTCTGCACAGCCCATAGACAGCAGAGGACCTTTGACTTCCAGGCTCCCAATCCTTCAACTGTTCTCAGTTCCAAATTCACAATGATGAGGAAGAAAGGAGAAGAATTTAATTCTCAAAGGGACTTCATATAGCTTCTGTAAAACATGATTTCTGCTTTATAACAAGTAAGAAGTAATATCATAGGAACAGTGAAAACTGTCAGTGGAATGGTGAAAATGGCGAAAGGCAAGTTTTACAGAATATATCTGGATAATAAGGAAAATGTATGTGTACTGATATATACATGCTACAGTGGTTTTCATCATGGATTCCAAATACACCCACTTATCCTCTGCAAGGAACTTTGTACAACTCATTTTCTGTCTTTGTACATAACTCCATCCCAAGATGTGCATAAGCTTGGAAAGCATAACATTTATATTGCTTTCATTCTTGACTGAACACATAAAAAACACAAAATCTAGTTAGAAGAATGGCATGTGTGTGGGGTTTTCTCAAAGCCTTTGCCACAAGCTCTTACATTCACTCTTCTATTATTCTCAGGCTCTCGGTAGGTAAGTGTTGCTCTGAGGGTTAGAAGTGAGATAAAGCTAATTGTTAGAATTTCTTTTCAGGTGGCTTCAAGAAAGGTATGAGACTAAAAGTGATGAGCTTCTTTTATGTAATTTTCTCAATTCCATTTTCAAATATCTTATTAACATCATGCCCGAATCAGTACTTTCAGTTTTCTCAGTTTAGAGATCAGAATCCCAAAGGCTGACTAAATAAATTCCTTGGCATCCCAGCTACAGTTCCACTGGGGTGACTTAAATTCCAGTTGACAAGGATTCTGCTAGTGAGGCAGCTCGCTTATTTTGATCCTAATTGTGACTTTTAACCCCATTACCCATCTCTATTTCTTAATCTTACTCATGTTCATTGCACCTCTGAAAAAAAATATATTAATCTGGTTATTCATCTTTATCCTGTAATTCTCAAGAAAGAAATGTCCTGACACAATGGGTAGATTGGTTTGTAGGGAAATGGGAAGAGGAGAATAAAGAGAACATTTATTATTTAGGTACATTGATTATCCCAGAATGCTAATTTATAGCCTTTGTTTCATTATAATTTTCTCTCTGTAAATGTTCTTTCCTCACCTCACATATATTGAGCTTATCCTAGTAGTCCTCTGGAATACTGGAGTCAAAGGGCACACGCTTGCAGTTCAAAGAACTTGAATTTGGACACTCATTCCATCACTTATTATCAGTGTGAGCATAAACACATTCCATAATTTTTCTCAGCTTATTTTCCCATCTGAAAAATAGAGGTGAAAACACCAACTTAGAAGAAGAATTATTTGGAAATAAAATATGTATGTGAAACTGCTTTAAATGACCAGCATTCAATGCATTGTAGTTATTTTATTATAGTAGTTATTTAATAATATTTTGTTGCATTAAATACTTGCCTGAGATCAAAAATGTTGAAGATACAGCAAAAATTTGGAGCCGGAATGATTCTGCTGCTTTTACCCGCTCAGCATGCATTTATAAAGTGTGGTATTCTTCTCATGTGGATTTCCTACCAGGCTCCCCCAGAGCTCCATTTTATTTCCCTGCGCCATAACTCAGGACCTTGAGGAAAGGGTAACTGGAGAAAAAAGCATTACTTTCATTCAGAGAAGCAGCTAAGAATCTCTCTCATCCTGTTAGGATACGTAAACCTGTTTCCTGATAGTGATACTCATACACTTTCCCATCGTACACCCCACACATTCTATATGCCATTCTGATTTTATCGAGGTAATTTAAAAAGAGTTGAATGTAATCCTCAAAGCACTTCTCAGAGAAATGCTTTGTGTAAACCATCAGTTAAATTACCACTTCTCTTACTATGTCACTTCATTTTGGGTGGACCATTTTCCTAGAACGGTTTTTCAGCTGTGGATGAACAATAAAGTCACTGGAGGAGAGATTTTAATGTTGTAGCCTGGCTGCAGGCCCCTCCTCCCCACCTCTCACACCACATCTTAGTATGGCACAGTCACCAGCAAGCACTGGGATGTTGTAACATCTTCCCAGGAGGATCTAATGTGGGAGCAAGGCAGAGAATCACTGTCCATGGGGGACTGACCTATCTCTTTCTGAGCAAATAGCTAGCCTAGCTGTCCAGATCAGCTTCACCAGCTTTGGTGAAAAATGTAAAGCTGATCACTGGGACTTTATTGGATCCATAGGAGTATGTGATAGGTGAATAATTTTTTGAAAGCCTATATACTTCTATGGATTTAACATTCTAATTAACCAGACTTCTCAATACTTTTTCCCAATCTATCCCATCTTGTAAGAATTTAAGTAGTTTCATCCTAGTATTTCGATGAACTAATTCATGCTAAAAGATAAGATATATAAACACTATAATTAATATTTTCAGAAGACACAAGTTTTTGTCAATAAAGAATCTGATGTTGAGAATATTATGGAAATGTACAAGTAACAATAGCCAAAGCAATGGGCTTGTGGCATATACCTGTAAACCCAGCACTTTTGAGGCTGGGGCAAGAGGAAATTGAATTTGAGGTCAGTTTGGTCTACAGAATGAGTTCAAGGCCAGAATGGACTACAAAGCAGGACTCTTGTCTCTGCCACCTCCACCCAAATAGCCAAAACAAGTAGTTATAGGATACTGAAGATAGAAAGCTTGTAATAGTAACTATGTTAGTACAGTAGAAAAATCATGAGGGCTAAAGATCAGAATTCAAGTTCAGAACTTTCATTAAAAGTTATATATATATATAAATAATTATATAAAATCGTAATAATTATATTTATATAGACCATTATGAGTACTATTCTCTGCTTGGTACAAAGCAGTAAATAAGAGTACCAAAGTTAACACTGTCAAGGAAGCTATTAGGCAAAAAAGTGAAAAATAATCCTCTTTCTTGCAATAAGAAGCAAAACATTTTATATAGCAATAAAAGAAACAACAGAGCAACTAATGAGATGCTGCTAGGTGGACTAGAGAGTGATGAAAGTGGTGTATGTAGAGATACTTAATTGCACAGGAAAGGAGTAGTTTAGGATGTGATGCTTGGTTGAAATCCACATGATAATGTGCAGCCTAACATGCAATTATCTGGGGCAGAGATTTTCAAGCAAAGGAAAGACTGATATAATCCCAGCACTTGGAAGGGTGAGGCAAAAGGATTACAGCAAGTTCAAGGCTAAGCTAAACTACACACTGATTTCAGAGCCAGTCTGGACTTCACAGTGAGACCCTGTTACAGTGAAAAGATAAACAAAAAGAAAGACAAAGACAGAAAGAGAGAAAGAAAGAAAGAAAGAAAGAGAAAGAGAAAGAAAGAAAGAAAGAAGGTGGAGAGAGAGAAAAGAAAAGAAAGGAAAGGAAAGAAAGGAAGGAAGGAGGAAGAAAGAAGGAGAAATGTCTGACATCAAGGACATCAGGGTAGAAAAATCCTCAGGTGTTAAAAATATAGTAAATAATTATCATATCCAAAGAATAGGCATGATGTATGGTTGTAAAAGGATTGCCACACTATCTTCCTCTAGAAAGATACTAGCTTCCCCCCACCTTATTTAAGTATCTGCTAAATATCGTACTGTGAGAGTCAGAGATGAAGTGGTTCCCCCTGATCAT
Organism: Heterocephalus glaber; assembly: GCF_000247695.1. The sequence continues at coordinate 39,534,389 of NW_004624732.1, read as the reverse complement.
CATATCTTAAAAGAACATTCAACTACATTCAAATATACACATGTACTACATCTTCTTTCTTTTTAGTTGTTTTTCCAAATTGTTAGCTTCACATAAGCTGATACATTATGAGTTCTGAAGGATAGGTGAACAATACATTTTTTTCAGTTAATAAATGAATAAAAGTGGTAGAAGAATTCAAATTTTGCATCGATTTTAGCTCATGGTAAGGACTGTGGAAGTCATTGAATTTTACTAAGCAAAGGGACTCTGTGATCTTAATCATAATTTTAGGATATCACTGTAGTTTTTGTGCAGGAGAATAGCCTCTAAAGACAGAAAGAAGCAGAAAGTACAGTTCCCTTCTATGATTCAGATGAAAATAATGGTGGTCTGGACAATAACAAAGAATAATATTTAGATACTGATGAAGTTTGAAATGTCTAGTAGGTTTGAAAGAAGAAAAGTTGTATAAGCAAATGAAAATCAGCGTAAAGTCAGGGCCTGAAAAATAAATTTGGGCTATATTATCTATTTTAACAGTACTTCCCTATTGAGATTATCAGGAGGGAAAGTTTAGACAGAGTACTAAAAACAGTGGGGTACTAAAATCTGGGCAGTTTCAACAACAGGTGTTTGGATAGGGAAGAAAAAGGCAGACAAACTGAGAAGTAGCTATTGAGATAGGAGGAAAATGAGAGGAATCTTGTATTATAAGAAAAACATAAATAAAAAGAATTAGGAAAAGGGCATGATCAACTTTGTAGCTGTGTTTAACATTTCCAGAAGAAATAAGAGGAAGTTAGAGCACTGACTGAAGCCTTTGGCAAAGCTTTGGCATTATAATAGAGCTGTTTAAGTAGAAAAGTCCAAAAAAAATGTGCTGAAGAAAGAATAAGGAAGTAAGCTCAGAGTCTTCAAATACAGCTTTTTACACTAGTTAGCTAAGTTTGGGCAAAATACAGAGGATCAATTTCTTCTTTTCAGAACTCACAGCAGCAGCATATATAGCAGGTGTTCTACTGAATTCACAGAGTTGTGAAGTCTTTGTGAGAATACATGTCAGAGTTTCTCCTTGCCATCTTGAAGAATACGAAAAATACTGTATCTAGAACCATTTTTACTATTTTGTGAAGGATCAATACTATTGTTCAAATTACATAATTTGTTGGGACAAAGCAGAGTAAAAATATTTACTATACTTAACAATTTATTGTTCTGCAAAATTATTTTGTCATATTTTAGTCTAAAAAATCATGCAGATATTATCTCAGTCTCTCTCATTTCTTCCTTTCCTCCTACCTTCTGTTGCTGGATGGTGCAGTGCCTGGGGATTCCAGGTTCTTTCTCTCCTGCCCTAAGAGCTGGCCAGAACAATCACTGAAGAAGTCAACACAACTTTGATTCTAAGTAAAGGAATATTGAAAGTGAAGGAAGAAAAGGAAAGAGTGAAAAAAATAAAAGAAAGGCGTGAACAAAGAGAAGAGCAAGAAGAGGTACATCTTGCAAGCAGGATGGGCTACTGCAGAAACAGGAGGAGAGTGTAACAGCAAGATTGCATTGACAGTGAAGTTAATGGCCGCTGCCTTTTATGCCCTCCTAGATGTAGTCCACTGGATGTTGCTCTGCCCACATAGCCTGAGCATGACTGGCAGGTTACATCTTCCTGGATCAGGTTATATCTACTTTTCACCTTCCGGTAAAGATCTTCATGATTGACAGGTTACATCCTGTCTCCCAGCCAGTCTGCCATGCCCTAATCTTCTACCTTACTTCTTTCTTTCCTTTCTTTTCTTTCCTTCTGTTTTTTCATCTCCCTTCCTTCCCTCCTTTTTTTGTCCTCCTTTCTTCCTTCTTTCCTTCCTTCTCACTCTCTCTTCTTCCTACATTCCCTGTCTTTTTCTCTCTCCCTCCTGATGTCTCTCTCCTTTCTCCCATTTCTTTCATTCTTGCATGTTATTTTGAAATCTTTAGTTGCCAAAGTCTTTTGAAATGTGTGAAATCATACTCTTAAGATTCAGTGAGTCAATGGTCTCTAGTCTCTTAAAATATCTTGTAGGATAGACAACTTCTGGGTCACAAAAAAGAAAAAATATGATTTTCCTCAATTCTGGGGTGACCAATGATATAATTACTACAGAATAGAGTCTTGATTTATGAGAAATTGCTCCTATTTATTTTCTTAAGATATATTCTTTAGTTGCAGTCCACTACCTTAACAGCATTTTGAAATCATTTGGGTTGTTTTACAAAATACTAATGCCAGGGTCTCACTCTTAGAATCAGAGATTCTGACTTACCCTATATGGATACAGCCTGGGTGTTGAGTGTTGAAATCCTCTATTTGGGGGATGCTTTTCTTTTATTTTTTACCTCTCAGTTGAGTGCTAGAGATGTAGCTCAGAAGTAGAGTTCTAATCTAGAATTCAGTGAGGCCTTGGGTTAAATTCTTAGCACTAAAAACAAAACAAAAGAAAGCTCCCAAGTGATTCTAATATGCAGTCAATGTTAAGAACGTCTGAAGTAAATTAACAATAATATTGAGAATGTGGGCAAAAACAGACATTCTCCGAAAGGCAATCCAGTGAATCCTCAAGTTCAGCTCAGGGTCTTTTTTTACCTTGTCTTTTTATTCTATATTTTGTCATTTCTTTTTCTTACACAGTACTAAATTCTGTTGCTTTTTAAAAGCAGTTGTAAAGAATGATCAATGCATAGGTCATACAAAGAAAAGAAAAAATCTAAATGTGCCTTTTAATATAAGTATTCCCGTGGCTGTGCAAGTAATAACAGCCCAAGGGAGATTGGACAAAAGTATACACTGACAGTGTTAACATATTAATGTGGAAGTTATTTCCTTAAATTCCCCAGTGATGATTTTTAAAGCACCTCTTCTATTCACTTTATCAGAGGCTGCTTTTATTTAATCCAAGGTTATAGCACTTTCAAAATTTAATTCTAAAAAGGGTTACTTTTAAAATTCTTCTCTAATTGTAGTCTCTTCCCTAAGAGACTATACATGTGAAAGTTTGTTCAGCATAGCAATATTCACAAGCAATGGAAAATTTTATCAAATTCAATAGGATTGTTTTTATAGCTACTTTCTGCTGTCTTTGAATTTTTAGCTAATATATGCATGGTCCCAGATCCATAAAAAAAGGAATGACATATATTTTTAAGTTATGTTTATATACATTAGTCAGGTATGTTCACACATGCCTGTAATCCCAGGATTTAGGAGGCTGAGGCAGAAGGATTGCAGTGAGTTCAAAGCTAACCTGGGCTACACGGTGAGTTCAATGTTAGCCTGAACTACTAAGCAAGACCCGGTCTCAAAAAAATACACAGACATACATATATATGTACACATACATATGTATACATGTATATTTGGGATACCTGGTTAAAATATTGAGTAAAATATTGAAAGGTATATAAGATCTCAAGAGCTCCATATTTTAAAGCTCATAAAGGTGAGACAGCCTAAAATGATAAAACTTCTAAATTATAAATTGATTTAAAGGAAATGCAATCAGACATTCAAGTGGCTAAAATAAACATATATACTGATTTTAACTAATATCTCCAAGTGTGTTCAGTGCAAATACAATCATTACCTAAGTTGTAGCACATATAATTATCATATAAATCTTATGACATAGGCACTCAAGTAACCACTTTACGAAGGCAGAAATTGATATATTTTATCAATGAGAAATATATTTTTAAAAGTTTAAAAGTAAAAATATGCTTGGCCCAATCACCTGAATGTTGGCCCATTAAAAACATTATATTTTTATATAAGCAGTAAAGGGTATGCACGTAATATAATAACTTCACAAAACCATTAATGTCTTTATGTTAGAATTCAGTTGTAAATGAATATTTGATCAAAGTTCAGTAGGTTTCACTATTCTAAACACAGATTAGTAATACATCTTAATCAAACTTAATATACAATTATCCTTTTCAACAGTTCCAGCCATAGTTTGGTTTGTTCCTCAAAAGCTTACTTTTGCAATTTAATTCTCATTGTAATAAGTGAGAACTTTAGGAAGTATTTAGGTCATGAGACCCCCATGAATGGATTAATGACTATGGAAATAAGTTTCTTATAAAAGGATCAGATTTATTCCACTCACTCTGTTTGTGTTATCTATCTGTCTCATCTCTCTCTCTCTCTGTCTCTTCTTTTTTCCCTCCCTTCCCCTCTCCTTTCTCTTTCTGACTATTTTTGCCCTTTTGGCACTAAGGTGACTAGGTAAGAAGGGCGTCCCAAGACATTGGCATCCTAATCTTTAACTTCCTAGTCTCTAGGACTGTGAGAAATAAATTTCTGTTCCTTATAAACACATTTCTTAAATAATTTATAAAAGAAATTCAGACAAAAATTTAATTATTTTAAATCTAAATACTTTATAATATCACATTTCCAAATCTCTAACTATAATTTCAAAGGGTTTTTGAACTGATTTAAAATTTCTAGAAACATGTATAAATATGAAGGAAAACTTCATTTCTTTAAAAAATAACATGCTTGGGATTATGCAACATGAAAAACTATTATGTTAAGGATATTTGCTTGTATAATCTCATAAATCAATTATCCTTAAAATGTGGTCTCCACAGCAGCAGCAGCAGCATCAAGTAATTTGTCGGAAATACAAATTGCTTTCGCAAACTAACTAAATCAGAAGCATTGTGTCAGGGCCAGAGCATGTGTTTCAGCTAGCCCTCCAAGTGGTGCAATGCATACTAAGGTTTGAAAGCATTGGCCTAAATGAATGTACAGCAGCTAATCAGATTGAAATGTCACAAATAAAAAGGTAAAGCACAAGGACGACTAAACAGAAGTACAGAATAATGCATCCCATATGCCATATGTACCAGACTGGAGTTTAAGATATGAAAGTAATTTCTTCAAATATAGATTAAATTGAGAGCAGAGCTATATCAAGCATATTGAGCATACACTCGGAATTCATGAACCATATCAGAACAGATTTAAACATAGCATTTCACAGTACAAAGGATAGTCCAGAACTTCACCTGGACATGAGATATTTAGATTAAAGAAGATTGTGCTTTCTAATTTAGTCTTAATCCAAAACAATTTCAGTTGATTTCAATCAATGATTTTAATACTTGTTTTTAAAATATCAGTTTTAATGCATTGTTGGTATTTTACAGAATTTTTTTATGGAATGTTAATATAAAGTAATAGAAATTATGAGCTTTAAATCAGTACATTATTTTCTTATTTATACCAATAGTAATTATTTTCCATGTGTCAATTAACTCTTCAAGCTTCTTCATTTGCTTTCTGCCCCCCAAGGGTCACCTCTATGGATTATCCCAGAAGACTTTGCCATGTCTAGCTTCTGTCTGTCAATGGGCAATAAAAATCCTCTGCAGGAGATCAGAGAGAAGGCAGAAAAAATGCTGTTTCTACTTCCTGTTGACATTTTATATGGCTACTCCAGCCTCCTTCACCAGAACAAAGGTTTTAATTCTTTCTAGAAGGTCATCTCTACAAGCCACGTTTTCTCATGATTCCAATAACTCATTCCCTTTTCCCACCCCTACATAGACACATTAACATTGTTATTCACCCAGAGTATTCCACTATGTCTCCTGTTTTCTCTAAATCCTACCTATGCTTTTGTCAATAGCCTCTTTAGTAAATTCTGCTCTTATTATACATTGTAACTGAAGTACCAGATCCTTTTCTGAAGCCTAGTAGATACATTGTAGCTATTTTTCATAATAGTGATAATGATTTTCAAATAACTATTACAAGGCCACTAAGGTACTAGTGCCCTTTACTGGATGTGACAAAGGGAAAAAATAATTTCTTGAGATACATTCTGTTGTGTGTTGCAGATTAGAAAGGAAGACATAAGACCTGCTCATGAAGCTTGATTAAAAAATGTTTTAGAAACATGGTGACTAGTTATATGATTAGGAAATGCAGAAAAGTAAGAAATTAATCAATTTAACAAATACCTTATTTTATAATATCAGACATGATCCAATGGTGGCATTGCAGGTGTGTAATGATAAATAACCGAGCCATCACCCTTGCCCTCAAGTTTTGAAGGCATTATTTCTGACAGAAGAAGACGTATGTGCAAAATCTGAAAGGGTAAGGGGGGAGATGTTGATGAGATGATACAAAAAGGAGAGCCTAGTCCAGTGATATGATAAATTTGAGGTGCTAGATATATTTGATAGAGTGAAAAGTTAGAAAAGGTGTGGCATAAAGTTGGTTTGCATCAATATTAATATTATTACTAAGCTAGAAATGGTATAGTATGAACCTATGAGAAAGACCTTGAGAGGCATGGGAATAAAATGACGTTATAATCTACAATAAAACATATTACTTCCTTCTATCTTCAAATTTTGAATATTCAATTTTAAGAAGTTCACAGAACAGATCGAGAGTTACAATATCAAATGTGAAATAGTCTTTAGCTTTCCTACTTGTTAAATCATATTTAATACTCTAGAATTTTCTAGATTTACTCTGATAGCAGATTTGATTTCCTGAGTAATAAATTTCATTTTTCTTAATATACCATTTATTTGTATGTTTCACTTAGAAGCTATTAAAATAAGGTTTCATAAGACAGTGAGTCACAGAAATAAAGATGAACATTTTAAAATGATATAATATATTGGCCAATACATGGATGTACGAGTGTTAATTTTTTGAGCTTATGAAACTGCAAATTCAAAATTGATATCTAAAAAAAATTGTAATTTAACACAAAATATGAATTGAATCATGTTTTGAGATCATTATATTTTTATAGAATGTTTCAAGGCCAGGTGTAAAATCCTGCTGAGATTTCTCATATGTCTGGTTTCACATGTGTCTGGTTGAAGGGTAAAGTGAATCAAATTTGCTTTGGAGAATCTTCTGGAGAATAAGGCAACTTATGACAGCAATTTTTGTGCACTCTAAAGACTAAGAGGAGGACTCTCTCTTTGTCTGATTCTGAAATTTGAAGCCCACTTGTCAGGCAGTCAGGAAAGAAGATCACAAGCAGGCAGGAATCTCACTAGCTGGGGCTGGAGCCCCATAGAGATGAACAAAGCTGTCTGTTCTTATTGGCTCTGACTCCAGTGACCATGAACCTGCTGCATATCAAGCAGGAGCTGGGCTTCTCTGTCACAGAAAAAAAAAAAAAGCAAAAGCAAATGCGTCACACTTGCTGTCATATGCCAAGCTTCCAATGATGTGTACTTGAGCTTATCTTATACACATACACACACAGAGACATACACACACAATCTAGGTTCTTTATTTCTTTGTTCTAATTTCAAACACTGTCTAAATCAGTGTAGATTTATTATAAATCTGGCAGGATGTAGAATAGAAAACTATGTGATTAAAATAAATTAACTAGAGTGGAAGGTAAGTAAAATTAATATTTAAAAATTAAATATTGAACAAATTTAATGTGTGATGGGGAGAAGCAAAGACAGAAGTATATATACTGTGATATTGAACTGTGAACTCACATTTCTTGCTTACCACTCAAAAAAGCCAATAATTTGAAGATAAGTTGTTGGGACAAAGAAAATTTATTCGAAAAGCTAGAAAACCAAAGAAAGTGGATCTCATTGCCAAAAAAGTCAATTTTGATTAAAGTCATACTCACACTGAGGCAGGAGATTAGGGGATGGCAGGCTGACCGAAAACACCATAAAAGATATAACCTGAGCCAGAAAGGAGGCTGATTGACAGGATGTGGCCTGTCAATCACAGCCAGAATATGAGGGCAGAGCACCTTTCTACTGACTGGACCTAGGAGGATATAGATGGTGGCCACTGAGTAGCCAGTGACTACAATCTTGCTGTTCTGCTGCCCTTTTGTTTCACCAGTGGCCCTTCCTGTTGTGGGATGTATCTATTCTTGCTCTTCTCTTTTCCTCACTCTATTTTCTTTCTTTCTTCTATTTTCTTCACTTTTTCCCATTCCTTCTTTTACTTTAAACAAAAGTTGTGTTTATCTGTTCAACATTTGTCCTCACCAAATCTTTGGGAAGAACAGAAAGAGCCTGGTGTCATCATACAGGGGCACTGTCCAGCAACAACAGAATATTCAATCTATTTATAACTATAAAAAACAGGTTAATTTTTGATGTATATGTGAGACTGACTCAGAAGATACAGGAAATACTTTCAGTGTATGTTTGGGAATTTGCAGATCATTAAATAACTCTGTAAGCAAATAGATTTACACAGTAGGGCAATTCAGATTATACATAATTTTTTCATATCTTCTATTTTACATTGCTTAATGACAACCACAGAAACCAGGAAACATAATTTTAAATTTCATTCATTTTTTTAAATATAAAAAAATGCTTATTGGTAATGGATTATTGGATATGTTAATAAATATTTCTTTAGTGTTGAATTTTCTAGTTTGTTTCAAGATCCTTATATAATGAATGATATCCATCCTTTCCATTTTCTGTGAAATACTCTGCCTCAGTGAGGATATGAAAAATAAATATAATGAGACATTGACATTCAAATGGAACATACTTATCATCTAGTCTGCATACAACACAGCAGTGATTTAGTATAGAAAATGTAATGCAATGTTTATAAAAGGAGTTCCTGGGCAGTTTCTTAAAAGTAGAAAGATAAAGGAATTTAAGATTCTCTTATTTGAGTTTCAAAGGATTTGTCCCTAAGGTCTGCAGGACAGAAAGCAGACAATGTCCTCACTCTTTTTATCTTCAAATATCATAGTTGCTTTCAGAACCCTTTTGAAAGGTCCCTCGTTTTGCTCAGATGCAACAGCCACTCATTGAGAAGCAAAGGTTTACATTAAGGATAAAATAACTTTATAACTTTTCATAAAAAGCAGAAACATTTTTAGAAACTGTAAGTCACTTATTAAAGATAAAATACACATACATATCATATTTAATAATATATATTATACGATATTAAGCAAGAGCTTGCTGACCACACACACACACACACAAACACACACACACACACAGGCGCACAGAAAAACAATGCTATGAAATTGCATTTTGACAAAATGAAAAAGCTTTATTATGGGCAGACTAGCAAAGAGGATAGGAGGTACAAGCTCAAATAGACTTTCCTCATCAATTAGTTGCAAAAACCTCAAAATTAATGGTATAGACATTGTCTCCATATTTGGTGACTAAAAAACCTCTTTACAGAGGCTTGTGTTATCCTGAGTTGCAGTCAAATTAAAAGTCATTTCTTAAGCCATACTTGAGAAATTGGAATATTAAATGAGCTTTTCATACACTAAAATTCCAATAACTCAACTGAGTTTTTTTTAATACTAATAACTTGTCTGAATGAAAATGTCTCTTGTTGGAAGTATTGTCAAATGTATGAACTGGGTAAAATTGGCACTTCAGCTATTGGTATTTGCTTAAAATTCAACAACCTATAAACTAGAAGAAAGCTTTTCTTCTACCTCAATTTAGCCTCAAGATAAGGAATTATATTCAGTGACAAAAAATAGAAATCTCTCTAGGGATTTTTTTTTTAAGAGATCATGAATTATGTTTCAACGCCTTCACTTTCCATGCTCACCTCCCCACACCATCTATAGAACATTCCAGAAAATGGTGACCAGGTAGTAATGTCAAAGGAGGTAATAGATTCCCAAAATGTTGCTATCAGAGTTGAATATTTGCTTCTGAAATAAATGACCAAATAGTCTCTAAAAACTATGGAAAACTGTATATTTTCAAAAGTATTTAACTATTATATACATATATATATATACATATATATATATATATATAGAGAGAGAGAGAGAGAGAGAGAGAGAGAGAGAGAAATTAAGAAATTCTTTGACAATTTTATGTTATATCTTCAATCATGAAAGGTAAATTTAAAGATAGGATTTTATTTTCCCCTTTTAATATTCACTTTCTTGCTTATTCATTCATTTACCAATCATGCACCAAGCAGGGTTGTGAGTTTAGTGCTGCACTTGTAGTGGTGAATGACTAATGAGAAACAATTCAGTATTAAGGAAAGAGGTATTTGGAAGCAGAGGAACCTTTTATGTAATGGCTTATCATTTGCAGGTAATTGACCATACTGAATTTTAGGTTTCTCCCATGTAAAATAAAAATTAAGAATATACATCTCAAAGAATGCTGTGTCTATAGTATGAGGTATTAAGTTGCAATTAGGAGAATTAAAATGGAGAAAGGGGAGTTGGAACCAGAATGGGAAACATGCTTTTCTAAAAAGCTTGGATTTTATTCTTTATGCAATGGCAAGTGGCACAAATATTTGAAAAGGCATTTATATTCACTTTGAAATCTATGGCGGCTTGGCAGTTTAAAAAAGTAAATCAATATACTTCCAAAGCACCACATGATGCATCCTAAAAACAAGCATATGCATCTACACAAGATTATCCAACGTTGTTTTAAGTATCTTTGTCACTGTTCCACTTCATTATGACAACTGTGATTTTCAAATTTATTTTTTTCTACTGAACCCTCTTTTTAGATAAAATCTTAGCCAGGAGCATAAACAAATAAAACAGATAAAAGTAGAGTGATTCTGTTGAAGATGTAAGTAAATCAGATGGATTTTTCAGCTGCAAAATACTAAGTCTTCTCTTCTTTCTTTGAATTTCAATACTACTTTGTCTGTATCTCTTATCTCCTGCCAAATAACATACCTTTAGATTTTATTTTTATGTATATGTATGGTACAACTTCGAATAAATTATAAGCTTTCTGTGACAGAGACCAGAGTTTCTGAGGTTTCACATCTCCCTCAACATATTCAAAGTTCAGTGTAATGGCAGTTTCCTACTATGTATAATAATACAAGTATATGCATAAACCTTAGATTATCCAATATTTTCAATAATGAATGTAATGATAAGTGGGTCAATTTAAAATTGAAAATTCAGTTTTTTTCTGAATTTTTAGAATGAATTCCCTTAAGGTCATTAGATGCATACATTTTAATGGGGGAGCACAAATTCAATTGTGTTAGAAGTATCAAAATAATATGTGTCAAGGAAATAAAGTGTGTATAATTTATCAGATGATCTGCCAGAAAAGTAATGCATAAACAGTTGAATGAAACAGCTTTAAATATACTACAGTGTGGTATGTAAATTTTAAAAAATATAATAGGTGTTCTTTTATATTGTTGTTCAGATAAAGTCTTATGTTTTTACTTACTGACTACCTTTCATTGAACATAAAGGAGACTTACTGTCAAATCCAATCAATCTGTAGTTCTCTGAAGAGAGTGGAGCCTGGTGCAACTGGCTTAGCACAATTAATCAGGACTTGAGCCAAGATAATGGTAGTGAGAATGAGGAAGAATAGAAGATATAAAACATGTATCTTCTATATCTTAGCTCCATATTGAACTATATTTGTAACATGCACACATGAATATATTCAAAGGGAAAATTGCAAGCAATTGTAACAAGTCTTCTCCACTCAGTTTTGTGAAATATTAAGTCTTTTGGGAAAAATATTGTGTGCTCATTTAAATTAATCAGATCTGATTGATAATAAACATCAGGAATGTCCTAAAGATCCATTCTGAATTTTAAATTTTATCATATTTAAATGTTACTGACAATATAGTAAAACCTTGGATTGTAAGTAATTTCTTCTGTGAGTGTTCTGCAAGATGAGCAAACATTTCTAATAAATTTTAATTTGATAAATGAAAACAGGTGATACTTTGAAATACAAGTATTACATGAGGTCTAAAGTCCTATGATTACAACTCTCTCTGTCTCTGCCTCTGTCTGTCTCTTTTTGCAAGATTGTGGGCGATCATTTTCCAATAGGAGTAAGTTATGGCGATCTTGTCTGCAGAGGAGGAGGAAGAAGAAAATTGGAGGAATACCTCACTTTAAATGAGATTAGGGAACATGTAAAAATGCAGAAAACAATGCTGAAAAGTACAACCTAAATAAATCTGGAACAATAGGAACAATGGAACTATTTAAGGATAATGCAGTCACATTTCAGTGAAATCCTCAAAATGAGGCAAAAGTAAGTGTCACTGGACAGATTTCTTATTAAATTTGCATGAAAAAAGGAAGATTCCATTCAGCCAATAGGTTGCAGTGATTTCAGTAGTGATGGTCAAACTCTTCCTACAGAATAACCCTCCTCTCCTTTGACTCCCTTATACTAGCCACAAAGATTTTCAAAGTTAAGTGCAGGTAAATTGGTTCATTTTTCTTTATATTTTGTATTTTCTTCATTATTTTGTATTATATTACAGTATTAGAATCATTTCATACAAATATTTTTTAGTTGTGGTATGTATTATTTGAGTTCCCAATATTTCCTATGGGGAAATTTACTTTGATATTCAAGCATTATGCTCGCAAATAGATTCAGTTTCTTTAGTGATGTAGCTAGGATACATCATCTTTAAAACTGGATTATAGTACCAGTGCTGCTTCTTTTGATGGGCTAGAATCCACAAACTTTATGTGAATATCATGTCTTTAAAATGTGTGTTTCCATATATATATGGTTTGAATATTGAGGTACTTCCATATGTCACTATGTTGGAATTAAATAACTAATATGATAGTATTAAGAAGTGAAGCCTTTTGGGAAGTGATTAAGTCATGTCACCTCTAGTCATGAGTGAATTTGTACCTATATACCATTTTGAAGTAAACTGTCTTACCCACTTCTGCCATGTGAAGATACAGTAATAAGTCACTGTGAGAAGAAGACTTCATCAAACATCAAATCCACTAATGCCTTGGTCTTATTTATATATGTAAAACACTTGATCTTTGCCAAAAGGCATATATATCTATAGATATAGATACAGATATAGATATAGATATGTCTTCATCTTTTGGGCTTATCTGTGTAGAAATTACAGAAACAATCAAATGTGTAATATATGGAGGTCTGAACTCAACTTATTTTACATGTTCTTTGTATATGGTACTTTGCTAGGCTTTCTAAATAAATGAACAATTTAAGTTGGTAAATCTCTTCAAGTATCTTTTGAAAAGTTTCACTGGTAAAGTGGTAGCAATTAAAATTATTGTACTTACATTTCAAATTTTATTTATACAAGTTAGGGTCTCATAGGTACTCTATTCCATTTAGAAATTCTAATTGTAATCTCAAGCCATAACCACTCTTCAATTGTTTTCACTATGTATATAAATATTTAACAATTTCTTTAATGATTTAGTTAGAGTATGTCCTCTTCATGAGGGGATTATGGTGACTGTGTGGTTTCCCTTGATGAGCTAGAGCCCACAAACGTTATTCAGATATCATGTTTTTAAAATATATGCATTTTTGAGTGATCTTTTATATTTAAGAGCAATGTACATTATTGAAATTCTTTGTTTTTTCTAAGTATTTTGTGGAATAATGGAAAATCAGGAAGTACATTTATAGTAGTTAAATAAACATTGAAAGAGTATCATGGCTCAGGAAAATCTAGACTAGGTGGTACAAGACATGTAATGATTTGAATAGCTAATGTTTATTAGAACCTTTTACAATCACTTAGAAATTTAAATATCAAATGCCCAAAACATTAGCAATACCTTTGTTAAAATATAAATAAATATATAGACTTTTTGGAATCATATGGCTGAATCAAATGTATTATTATAACAGTTTTTCACAGAAAATAACAAGGCAAGCAGCATGGTTTGAGAATTGAGACAAGAATAATAAATTAATTTTGACTTTTCAAAAAAGGATTACAACTTTGTGAATCCTGAGCAGTAAATTCCAAATATTTTAAATAAAATGAAATACTGATAGTGAAAATGAGAGCCTATGGAAGCAACAAATACATGTGAGACACTTTCTGGAAAACAAAATGTTGAAAGTCCAGTTTGTTGGAAATGTAAGTGAGAGATATCAAAATTTAAAGTATTTGACCTACCTATTATAATTCTGAATATATATTCTATAAATATATTTTCCAGATAGCCAGATATACAAGGATTCCTTTGAAACATCGCTTATAATGATTTTTTTTTAAGAAGACAGCTTACATACACAACTATAAGGAACTTGTAAGAAAAATACAACATATCAATGTGATGGAAAATTTTATGATCGTGAAAACAACTATAGTAGTCTTACTAACTTTAATCCTCATTAGCTGAGCTCCTGTTTCATCTATTAAGGATGTAGCATCTTCCACGTTTGTGGAGAGTGCTCTGGAGCCTCACTGCTTGGGATAAAATCATATCCCAGTCCGTTCTGCTCTCTGTGAGCCTGTTTCCTGTTCCACAGAGGGTTTAACTATAGTCTCTATTTTATAGACTATACACATTTAAATAGAAAAATCTATTTAGTGTGTATTTACTAAGTATGAGCTGAAATTATTGTTAAGAGAATCTCTTCTTATCTTTACATTTACCATGGTGCTTTATTATCACCATTGTAAGTGTGAATGCCAAAGTTAGGCATCAGAAGTTCTCATCATTGGTATGAACAACTTAGATAAGTGATATATTCATCCCGTCACAACATTTATCAAGAGCCTGCTTATTATATCCAAGGGCTATGTGCTATTTGGCAGCAAATATAACACATGGGGACTTTTTCCCCTGGGGCTCACAGTGTAGCAGGAAAGTAGTTAACAGATAAGTATGTAATGTCAAGGAGAGAAGTGATGGTACGCCAAAAAACAAAATAAATTCAAAGTGTAAAGATGGATGGAAAAGAGCAGGAAACCATGCTAAAAGGGTGCGTGGTGGGTGACCAGAGAAGAGTGATGTGCACTAAGGGGTGATGTGAGTCCTGGATGGATAAAGGTCTCCAAGTGAGTGAGCGTTGTGCAATGCCTGGCGTGAGCAAGCCAGAGCTCTTTGAGTCTGAAACCTGAAGGCGACGGTGTACTGATCTGGAAAGGTATCACAGAGCCACCAAGTGAAAGAGTTCATTTGAGATGGTTTAGAATACCGTGGGCCCTTCCTGTTGTAATAAGTCTTCTCTTCTATCAATGACTTCGGGCATTTCCGAATGGACAGTTCAGATCACCCCTGAATTTTCTGGTTTGAGTCCCTGACACCCTGCTGCATGAAGCCCAGACACTTGCTCTCACCGCTGCCCTTGGCCTGCTCCAGGTGACATCTCAGAATTCACCTTGTTTCTTTTCAAATTGCAACTAATTTTTTGTAGCTGCTGTTTTCCCAAATGTTGCTCATCTCAAGCATTTGGCAAATGCCTTTTAAAGCTCTAGATTAGCTGTGTTTAATTTCCTAGTGTTGACAAAAACATGACTCATCACTCTCTGTTCTATTCATTTTATAAAGGCATCATACCAGAGTCAGGAAGCTCACAGTGCTTAAGTGCAAGTGCTCTTTGGTTTCTGAGACAGTGTTTTCCTGTCTGTGCTCAGTACCATTGCTGAATCAGGGATATATTCAGACAGCCACCATAGCATCATTCTAAGTTCACTCAACTTACTAAGTCCTGATGGCACTACTTCTCCCCCTCTCTCAAGTAGTTAGCTTCTGCTTCTCTCTCCCAAGTTCACCATACAAGCGTTTGTGTTTCTTAAATAAATGAATTTATTTCCCTTTAGTATCACAAACTCTATTTCCCTAATGGTAGGTCAAAATTTCACACTATTTTAAGTCATAGGTTGAGGAACATGAATAAGCTTTATTGACTTGTTAGTCAAAGTTCTAACAGAACAGACTACACAGGCTCTTGTTATGGTTCGGGTCTGGAACATCCTTGAAAAGCTCTGGTTTTGAAAGAGTGGTTGATTTTCTCAAGTATTTTGCCACAGCAATGAAAAGCTATCTAACACTTCTTCTGATCCTTAATATCATCAAACAGGTCTCATACCAGACCTTTCTACAAAATATATAATATATATATTTACATTCCAGAAGAGGGAATCCATTATCCCTTTTCTCTCCATATACAATAATTGGCAAATAATCCCTGTACTGAGATTCCAGACAGACCAGGTAAAGGCAACAATGCTTTGTCACTCAGTCCTAGGGAGAGTTCATTTTTTAATTTGTATGGAGTTTTTTATTTGTTTGTTTCTGGTACTGGTAATTGGACCCATGGCCTTCACACTGAACTACATCCCCAGCCTTTGAAACATTTTTTTTTTTTTAATTTTGAGACAGGGTCTCATTAAGTCACTAAGTTGCTCAGGCCTGACTTGAACTTGTGATCCTTCTCAGTCAGTCTTCCTGAGTACCAGGATTATAGTCAGATGCTACTACACTGAGCTGAGAGCTCAATTTTTATTTTTATTTTTATTTTCATGTATACTGTTTTTCTGAAGAAAGGAATAAGTGTTTGTGTGGGTGGGAGTGATGGGGGTCCCAAATAGCTGAGTGTCCAGGCAACAAAGTGTGAGTTTCCAGGATAATATTTTAACAAGCCTTCCTGTCATACCAGTGTTCTTGGAATTTCTTGATACCTCAGCAATTTTCTCTGCTCTAAATAGTTGGAAAGATTGAGTGGAATAATATCAGGCAGACAAATAGGTCAGAATAATTTTGTTCTGAAATAGAAGATTTTAACCTTTTAGTAATTTTGTATCTCATTAAGAATCTGATGAAAGCTTTAGATATAATCCTTGAAATAGGACTTTAGGCAAATTAACAACTCTACCACATTGTACAAGTTTGGGGTGGGGGAGCACTGACATAGGATATTCTGCATATAAACTCTGCTATATAAACACTGCACTATGAACTTACAAGCTAATTTGTTAATAAACTTGTAGAGACACATACTCTCCCATTTTAAGAAAATTTACTTTCAATTTGTTATTTTTCTCTACTATACACAAGTCAAAATTTTCTGTCCTATTACTTAAAAAGCATTACAAAAGAAAACCAAACACATGTATAAGTGTTCACGTATTGTGGGCATAACATTAAAGTTATTTTTGGTAATAGTGACTTTTAATTGCTTATTGTATAAATAGAAAGTATTCAATTTGTACAGATAATTCTTCAAATGCAGCACATTGTGTTTATGGTATTCATTTCTTTAATTTTATTACACATCACAGTGAAAGTCATCATTAATCTTAATTCTTAAATTAAGTGACATATCTCAGGAATAACTATACAGACACTGAAACTAAAAAATATCAATTAATAGTATCTTGTCCAGAATATCATTTTGGATTATTTTAGACTTTCAGGGTCTCATCAACCTATTTTAGAACTCCAAGTTGTAGAAAAGTGATAGAAATGAAAATGCTTCTTTCTGTTAGAAATGGAGATAAATTTTGTCTAGGGCAGATATGATTGATCATTAATCTATAGATATTGGGAAATTTGGCATTTGTTTACAAATTCATTACATTACTTCTAATTGCCTATCTGTGTGAATCATTTGAATTTTCTTTACAATCATTATATCTTGGTGGTTCCATCTTTAATTATTATTTTAAATAAAAACTTTGAGAGTTTATTTTATATTTACATTTCATGATTTTACCTTTAAGAATTCTTCAAAACATATTCTAAGTTTTTATCAAATATAAAAATTTAAAATTTAAAATTGTGCACAAAAATTCCTCCAATTTAGGAACTCCTATTTAATGTCAAGGAGTAAGCATCTAGAAAAGAATACTGAAATTTCAGTTGCTTTTCAATTCTTAATTTAAATATTTCTCAGACAAAGAAGTAAAAGCGGTAAATAAATATATGAAAAAATGTTCAACATCACTGGTCATTCCAGAGATGCAGATGAAAACAATGCTGAGATTTCACCTCACACCAGAAAGAATGGCTGCTATCATGAAATCTACTAATAACAAGTACTGGAGGAGGGGTAGTGGGCAGAAAGGAACCCTTCTTCATTGTTGGTGGAGTGCAGACTGGTGCAACCACTGTGGAAATCAATATGGAGATACCTCAAACAACTAGGATTGGAAGTCCCATTTGACCCAGCTATTCCTTTACTGGATATCTCCCCAAAAGAATTAAAAGAATCATACCATGGTGATATATGCACAACCATGTTTATAGAGGCACAGTTTGTAATAGCTAAAACCTGCCCATCGACTGGAGATTGGATAAAGAAGATGTGGGTTTTTCTAATAAAATGTAGTACTACTTAGCCATAAAGAATGAGAAACTAGAGACATTTAGAGGTAAATGGATGTACATTGAGGCCATACTCTTAAGTGAAATACATAGGACACATATGTAAATACCAAATAGTTGCCCTGGTGTGAAAAACTAAAAGTGTAAATGAGAATCAAAATATATAATTGATATTGTGAAATAGGAAGAAAATGTCTAAAGGAGTAGGGGAAGTGGGAGTGGTAGGGGAAAGGAAAGAAGGGAAAAGAAAAAAATATGAGAAAAGGAAAAACATGGAAACAAAGTCTTTGTAAATAGGGAAGGGTGGAGGGGTGAAGGGAGGTCAGGGGAATAGGGAAAAAGTAAGAACCAAAACACATCATGTAAAGGTACAAGATACCAATGATGAATGTAACTGTATTGTGTACCTAAAATGTACCAAAAAAATAAAATGGAAAAAAAAGTGTGAAAGGTTCACTGTCCAAAATGATAGGATTTACCAAGGCTACTAACTGTAAATTTTCTATATTGAGCAAAATGTTCTTTGTTAGCTTATATTTATTTCTATGTGGAAAATTTTATAACACAATTCATAGTCTTCCAAATTCAACGAGACAAGATTTCTCTAAGCACACTTGACTTTTAATATTGCTGTTTTTATATACTGAAAAGAATTATAGTAAAAAATATATTAGATACACATACACACATATAAGAATGAAATATGCATTCATTGCAAAATGCTATTGATTCTTATTTTAATTGTTATAATTATAATCACATTAGTTTCTTTAAATAATGAGTAATCCGATCAGTTGGTTAAAAATCAAATGAGGTACCAGTTTTATTGTTTGATTTCTGTGGAGGAACTGTTTCTTTGGGGAAATGGATTATGACAAAGTACAAATTCATTTCTGTTCTTTCAGAAAAAACAAGCTTCAATTAAATGTTAACACCCCAGGTGTTTTACATCTCTTCAATAAAAACATTATCACTTCAGCTACTGAGACATAGGCATGTCAAAAATCCAGATGCTTCATATATTTCCTTTGGAATTCAATGAAGAAAGCTAGGTTAACTCTGTGCAAGTGAATTAGTTTCTACAATGAAGGCATCCTGACACTGATTAATTGCCAAGTTAAATCCATTTTCCTTAGAATGACAGTTATATGCAAATGTAAGAGGCCAACTCAAGAAGGCTTGGAATGACATTATACTTAGAAGGGATTTAATTTTCAAGAAAGAAATGTAAGGTAGTACAACTTGCTGAAAAATAAGTCAACATACCTTAAAAATATACTTTTATTTTTCCTCTTTTACATATTACATACGTGTGGCAAATTTTGAGATTGTCACATCATAAAGTCTTTGACCACTCAATCTTGCTTCTTCTGTGCATGCCCATTCTTAAAAGCTGGTTCTGAACAACCCTTGAGCAGATTCTGAAGGGTCTTCCCAGTAAAAACCTTAAGAACATTGCCATTTAAAGAATATATGTGAAGGTTTCTCTAGGCCTTCGCCAATTTCACTAGTGCAAATTTACTACCACTGAAATTGCCAATTCCTTAAAAACCAAGTAAAACCAAGCTATTGGCTCACAAAATTGAAGAATAAAATTGGGGATGAAAAGATGGAAGTTAGGAGAGTGTTTATGGGAAAGAAGAAAAAGAGCTCCTGGTAGGAAAGGGTCCCAAGAGTGTCCCCACATGGGCCTTCTTTTGTGGATAAGCAGAGTGGGGGACTTTGCTCAGTTTTTCAGTGGCAAGCTATGAGAGGTGTCTCGGTGCATTTAGAATGACCAGTTGGAACTCAGGCTCTCTTAAACCAGTTACTAAGGGTGCATAGCTGAAAAGAAAACCCCATATTCTGCATTTTGAAGTTTCCCCTACACTGGGCCCTGAATGTTGTGAAAGCTTGCATTTTATTTTGCCCGAGAAACTCCTTTTCAGGTCAAAGTTCCAATTTCACTGCCTATTCTTACATTAGTTCTCATCAATGTAGCTGACTGTAGTTCAGGCCTTGTTTTTGCTAACTATCAATTCATGTGCTTATCAGATAATCCACATTTTACAATATCACAGGATCAAATGCTAGAATATTTAAAAGGAAATTTTGGATGGGGAACAGAATACGTCACCCCAAAATATGCTTCCTTAGTGTAGGATTATTTACAGCTGAAAATAGCTGAGAAATAGCATGTTACTGGAGTCCTAGTCTAGGTCCATCTTTACCAATCTGACTTCTTGGAGTCCCAAGGAGCTAGGTCCAGATAAAACAGGAAAATTAATCCTGGAATAGCTAAGATATTTTATTCAGCATCAGGGAGGCAAAGAGACCAGGATTCTTATCTTTGTCTTAAGGTGTATTGACAGGAGCTTCATGTTTGAATAGGGGAAGAACTGGGGCAGGAAGTGAAGGAGATGCACAGTTGAGCAATATTAGTTAAATATGGTCTGGATGGTCAAACTCTGGTTCTTCTATGTCCTGGAGAATTCACTGGCCCTGGAGGAGGCTATTGGGCTCTCACCATGAGGTGATTGCTGTTGCTTAGGGGAGACTGCCTTAGTTTTCATCACAAATTAATTGCTCCGGATTAGAAGAACAGTCTCATTGTAGGGGTGATATTCCTGCAAGACTACTATTCCTGCAATGCAAGAGGACTGCTGGAAAGCATGACTCAGAGAAAAAGACAAGTCAGAAAAACAAGATAGAATTAGTTCCTTCAGGTTATTCCAAAGTTTTGCATCATAGTTTGGAAAAACTAGCAATTGACAATGTATTGATTATGGTGTTCCTGTGCATCTAGAATATACCTTAATTACTCTTATTTTTTGTCTTCCTCTTTGAAGAGGGGAGGATTACCAGCTTTAGTGAACTTTCTTTAAATGACTAACATGTCAGTTGAGCAGGAATCTGATCTCAATTTTTAAGTAGAAAAGGAAACAAATAAAAAATACAGGCAGAGATGCGAAGTTTCTTTCTTGCTTTTAGTTACCCATTGGATATCTGCAGGCCCAAGTGAGGAATCGGTGCTTTTAGCAAAAATAGTCTCTTAAATCCTTGTCATAAGCACACAACGGATAAAACTTCTATGCTTCTTTTTTCTGCTTATAAGCAGGGCATAAATTTCCCTTTGTGAATGTGCCATACATTTTCATTTGTAAATGTCATATAATTGTTACTGAGCAACTTAAATTACTGATATATTCACCCTTGCAACAATATTTATCAAGAGCCCACTTGTATTCAGAGGCCATGGGAAATGTGGCAATGAATAAAAGCCACAGAGTCTGAAGTTCTCTGAATAGGCTACATCTATTTTTAAGATCCAGCAGTATGCTTGACCTTGTGTGAAAACACTGTGACAATGGAGAGGAGAAATATTGTAGGTCAAGAGACAAAATTATCTTAGGCTATATTAGGAGATTTTATAGTCTTTAACTTTTGTACCTGATCTAATATTCTTGTGACAATTAGGTAAACCTGTCAGAATGTTATCCCTAAATTTGCCAGACCTCAAGCCTCCATCAAACCTAAAGCTAAAGAGGCTATAAAATACTCTCTGAAATCTATAGAAAATATTTTCCCATTCAGGTGTAGCCTTGTTATCTCAGTCTAACAATATATTTATCAAAAGTGTTGACATAACTTTTTTGTTCTGTGGCTAAAATAACTCTAGTTCATGTTCCCCAGCATGGTCACTCATATTTGACTCATAATAAACTATTCTCTTATTTCTTTAAAGCTGAGTTGGTATTTTATATCAATGTGCAAAATTGTCCTGTACCAAGAAGACCAGAGACAACAATTTCATAAGTCTATATAGCAAATCTCATAAAACCCTCACTTGCTCTGTTTTCCTGGTCACCTTTCTTGTTGTTAAAAAGATATTTATAAAACTTCTAAGTAATCCAGTTCTTTGAAGTTTTCACTTTTTTGAGATACCCATAAAAATTTTCATAGAAAATATAATTTCTATGCTCCTTCACTGCTGTCTTTTGTCAGATCTGAAGGCCAGTTACAGAATCTAAGCAGAAGGAGGGAACATTTTTTCTTCCTTACAGTTCTGGCAACTCGGATTGAGGGAACTAGAACAGACTTCTTACTCCCATGGTTATTACTGAAGTCTCAGGATACCTGACATACACAGAAAAACATCAGTATTTTTACCAAGAATTCTCCCAAATTTCTGTCTTCATAGTCTGGTAGAAAAATAATAGTAAAATGTTCTCCTTGTCTTTTCTTTGGCAAATTTAGATTAGTAGAAGAAAGCATTTCTGTGAATTAATTCTTTGTGTATTAGAGTTTTGATTTGACTTTTGTTACTGTTCAGTACCTTTAAAAGGTAGTTATAATATTCCTGTGTATCAGTCTTTTGCATTTTTTTAATAAATGAAAAAATTGTAAGGTAGAATATTGGTATACAACCTATAAGATTGTTGTTTAAAGCCTTACAGACCAGTGAATTTATGGATGTCACCATTCTGGCATCTGTTTGGACAAATTTTCCTGGGTCACCTATAAAAATGGCTAAGATTTTCATTTCATCTTATTTTATATTCTGAGAGTTTGGACTGGATGCAGTAAAAGCACTCTGATTTTCCTCCTGCTGTGGAGTGAAGATTGTCAGGTCTATATCTAGTGGTTACTTCTCTAAGCTGGTCTATGCCTGGTGGTGACTGCTCTGTATTCAGAAGGAGGGCTAACATTCTTAAGCCTTTGTGGAATGGTTTTGCCAGACTTCCCACAGACATTTTTATGAAACCTCAAGACCCAAGTGGACAGAAATTTTCAATTTTCACCTTCGCTGGAAACATTTTCCTTGATGTGAAGAACAGAGCCTACAAAATGTGCCTGAATAAACAAGATAATCTCTCAGCAATACTACTGAAGTTCCTACGTAGTTCTTGAGCTGTAAGAATCATAAGTCTCCTTGGAGAAAATATTAATAACTGAAACTATTTCTCATTTTGTCTTGCCCTTATAAATTGAATGCTACTAGGTTACTAATTTTTTAAATCAACATATATTAATTGTACAAGTTAATGAGTTTCAGCGCGACATTTGCCTATGCACATGTATTATGTCTTGATCATGTTCATCTAGCCCTCTACCCTTTCTTGTCTTTCCCTTCCTGCTTCCCAGTCCCTAATATTCCCTCTTCTATGGTACTGTCAACTTTTCTTCTATGTATGTGAAAAACGATGTGATATTTATTTGACTTATTTCATTTAATATGACATCCTTTTCTTCCATCCATTTTCCTGTGAAGAGCATATTTTCATTCCTCATGACTAAGTAATAGTCCATATATATAATATTTTCTTTATGTATTCATCTGTTAGCAGGCACTTAAGTTCATTCTATATCTTAGCTATTATAAATTGTGTCACAAACAACATGAGTATTACAATTAATGGGCCGGGGATTTAGCTCAGTGGTACCACCACCTGCCTCTCAAGTGCAAGATCCAGAGTTTGATCCCTGGTATGAAAAACAAAAACAAAAACAAAAAAATAATTACTTCTTTTCAGTGCTGGCTTTATGTCCATTGGATATAAACCCTGAAGTTGGATAACTAAATCATATGATAATCTAATTTTAGATTTTTGAAGAACCTCCATATTATTATAGTAGTTGCACTAATTTATCTTCCCACCAACACAATATAACTGTTCTTTCTTCTCCACATCCTTACCAAAACCTTATTTTGGTTTTCTGTTTGATTAATAATAGTCATTCTGATTGGAATAACATGGAATTTCAAAGCAGTTTTGATTTGCATTTTCCTGATGCCTAAAAATATTAAGCATTTTATTGGCCATTTGTATTTCTTTTTGGAGAAATATCTGTTCAGATCATTTGTCCATTTTTATTAGATGAGAGTATTCTTTTGTTCTTAGGTTTTCTGTGTTTTTCATGTATTATAGATATTAATCTTATGTTAGATGAATAACAAAAGTGTTCTCCAATTCTGTAGGCTATCTCTTCACTCTGCTGATTGGTTGTTGTTTTGTTTTGTTTTGTTTTTGCTGCACAGTGCTCCTAGTATCTTCATTAGTTTCTTTTTTCAACATTGTGTAATTTTCATTTTGAAAATCTTTCAACTCATTGACTAGGTTTATAACTAGATATTTCTTGAGGCTACTATAAATGGGATTGCTCTCCTGATTGCCTTTTCAGAGTTCATTATTGATATATGGGTTTGTCGTAGATTGTATTTATTATGATCAAGTGTGATCTTTCCATACCTAAATTTCCATAACTCTTATCATGAGAGGATGTTGAATTTTATCAAAGGCTATTTCTATTTATGAGCTGTATTGCATTCATTGATTTTTACATGTTTAACTATCCTTGAATTATTGGAATGAAACCAACTTCATCATGGTGTATATCATTTTAATTTGCTGTTGAACTTGATTTGCAAATATGTCATTGATCTTTATTTGCATCTAATTTTTTGAGGGATATTGGTTTTGGTTTTCCTTTCCTCCTGCTCTTTCTTTTTTTCTTCCTTCTCCTCTTTCTCCCCCTCCTCCTCCTTCTTTTCCCTCCTCCTCTACTTCTTCCTGTATCCTTATCAATTTTTAGGACCAGAGTGATACTGGCTTTGTAGAAGAAGTTCAGAAATATTCCTCCCCTTTCTATTTTATGGAATAGTCTAAGAAGCATTTGTGTTAGTTTTTGTTTGAAAGTGTAGTAAAATTCATTGATGAATCCAGATACAGAAGGCCATCATTCTGAACCCAAGAATTGGTACAGTGAAGAGCAGTAAAGAAAAGGCTTCTCTGAGGCTTACTGAGAATTGAAGCCCAATGGGAGAGCAAAGAGTTACCACAATAAAGGAGGAGCAGACTGCATCAATTGAAATGAGAAGACATGGAAACAAGTCTCAAAACCAGACTTCCAGATCACCAAAGGCAACATCAAGGGGCAATGATCTGGAGCAATCTAAAACTCAACAACCTGATCTCCCTGAACTGGCAATGAAAGAGGATCTAGCAAAAGCAAAATCATAAATAATTTCTCAGATAACAACACAGATGGTGTCCATAGTGAAAGGGATGATTAATAACTCTAGAACAGACACAGATAAAAAAAAAATAGAGGATCTGAGGAACCTGATGGAATCCCAACATAGGAAACAAATAGAATCCATAAAATAGGTGCAAACAGATTTCCAGGATATTAAAAACTCCATTGAAAGTTTACACAGCAGAATGAGCCAATGTGAGGACAGAGTATCACATATAGAAGACAGGACTGTTTTGTGATTAATGACCAGGAAAAGAAAGATTTCTTAAAAATAGACCATGAGAAATCAATACAGCAACTGCTAGATGATGCAAAATATAATAACATAAGACTGATCTGAGTCAGTGAAGAAACAGGAGAGAATGTAAATAACATTAAAAAAAAGTGTTCACAGAAGTATGGCAGAAAACTTCCCAAGCAGGGGGAAAGAATTTGACATGCAGATAAGTGAGGCATATAGGACTACAACTAGCCATGATCAAAAAAAAAAAAAAATTCTACACCTAGGCATATACTAACCAAGATTCCAGAAACCCAACAGAAAAACAAAACACTGCAAGCACATAGAGAAAAGAAAAAAAAAAATCACATACAAAGGAAAGCCCATCAGAAAAACAGCAGACTTCTTAACACAAACCCTCAAGTCAAGAAGAGCCTGGAGTGAAGCATTTCAAGTCATAAAAGAAAAAAAACCCCAACCCAGATTGATATAACCTGCAAAAATATCTTTCAAAATCAATAGAGAAATAAAATAATTTCATGACAAAGAACACCGGAGGAACTTCATGAAAACCAAACCAGCTCTCCAAAAACTTTTAAACAATATCCTAGGAAAAGACAATGAGGGTTACAACCCCATGAAGCCCAACAGAATGAATCTATCAGCAAGACAAGAAATTAAATGCAAAGGGAGAGAATCCAACAAGGGGAAAAGGTCATGACAAGGATATGTCAGTATATATCAATTATAACCATCAATGTTAATGGTCTCCATTAACCAATCAAAATACATAGACTGGCAAAATGGCTCAAGAAGCAAGAACCAACAATATGCTGCATACAAGAAACACACTTAATTAAAAAAGAAACTCATAGACTGAAAGTTAAAGGGTAAGAAACAATACTCCATGCAACAGGAACCTGAAAAAAAGCAGGAATATATATACTATTTGTGGATAAAATGGATTTCAAAACAAGACTACTTAAGAGAGACAAAGAAGGCCACTACATCCTTATAAAGGAAACAATTCAAGAGAAAGAGATGACATTCATAAATATATATGCACCAAATTCTAGTGCACCCAAATATATAAAACAAATATTAATTGACACAAAAAAATCAAATAAGCACAAATACAATAAATATGAGGGATCTTGATACCTCCACTGTCACAAATAGATACATCAACTATACAAAAAAATCAGCAATGGAATACTAGAATTCAACCAAACTCTTTAACAAATGGACTTAAGAGAATTTATAGAGTGTTCCACCCCACAAAATCAAAATACCTATTCTTTTGAGCTGCACATGGATTGTTTTCCAAAATAGACCACATATTTGCTCATAGAACATGTTTAAGTAAATGCAAAAGAATTGAATTTATCCCCTGTATATTATTAGATTATAGTGTGATGAAATTGGAGTTTCATAGGAAAAGAAACCACAAGAATTTCATAAACACATGGAAATTGAACAACACATATTGAACAACCAATAGGCCACAGAGGAAATTAAAGAAGAAGTCAGTTTCTACAATTAAATGAAAATGCAAATATAGCATATCAGAATCTGAGGGACACAACGAAAGCAGTGTTGGGGGGGAATCCATAGCAGTGAATACTCATATAAGGAAAACAGAGCAATCTTAAATAAAAAAATCTAGTGTTGAACCTCAAGCTTCTAAAAGAGAAGAGTAAGAAAACCACAAAGCTCATACATGGGAGGAAATTATAAAGATCACAGCAGAAATTATTGCAATCAAGACTAAGAGAATAATGGGAAAAAAATCAATGAAGCAAGGAGTTGGTTCTTTGAAAGAATAAACAAAACTGACAAATCCTTAGGAAAACTTATCAAAAAAAGGAAAGGAAAGCCCAAATCCATGCAATTAGGAACAAAAAAGGGTTAAATTAAGAGACCCAGCAAA
The DNA here is from genome assembly GCF_000247695.1 of Heterocephalus glaber. Next base: position 39,507,133 of record NW_004624732.1, on the reverse strand, counting down.
AATCCAGAGGATTATTAATACCTAATTTGAGAACCTATGTACCAATGAGATGGAAAACACAGAAGAAATGGACAGATTCCTAGATACATATTAATTACCAAAGTTGAACAAAGAAGACCTAAAAATGCTAAACAACCCAATAACAATCACTGAAATTGAAAACATAATTTAAAAATTACTAATGAATAAAAGCCTAGGTCCTGAAGACTTCAATGCTCAGTTTTACAGGAAATTTAGAGAATAACTATTGTTACTATTGTCTATACTCTTCAATTAAATTGAAAGAGAAGCAATATTCCCAAATACATTCCTGGAAGCAAGCATCATCTTGATCCCCAAATCAGAGAAAGACCCAACCGAAAAAAAAAACAAACTGTAAGCCAATCTCTCTAATGAACATGGATGAAAAAGTCCTCAATAAGATACTGGCCAATAGAATGCATAAGATTATGAGGATGATCATACACACTGACCAACTGGGATACATCTCAAGGATGCAGGGATGGTTCAGCATATGCAAATCAATAAAGGTAATACACTATATTAACAGAGCCAAGGAAAAAACCTTATGTTCATCTCAATAGATGCAGAAAAAGTGTTCGAGAAAATCCAACATCCATTCTTGATAAAAATCCTACAGAAAATTGGAATAGATACTCTTTGTCTCAACCTCATAAAACCCGTCTATGAAAAACCAAAAGCCAATATCATATTAAATGGTTAAAAACTGAAATCCTTCACACTAAACCAGGAATAGGACAAGGATGTCCACTATTACCAATCCTGTTCAATATAGCTCTGGAAACATTAGTCACAGTAATTAGACAAAAAAATAAATAAAAATAATAAAGACAGGAAAATAAGAAGCTAAATTGTCATTATTTGAAGATGACATGATACTCTATATAAAAGACCCCATGAACTCCACCAAAAGTCATACAGTTAATTATCAAATTGGAAGATGGATGCAAGGTCTGCACACACAAATCAATAGCCTTCCTGTACACAAACAATAGACTCACTTGGAGAGGAACTGGAGAAAAAACTCCTTTCACAATATCATCCAAAAAAATGAAATACCTAGGAATCAATCTAATGAAAGAAATCAAATACTTCTACTTTGAAAACTATAGCACCCTGAAAAAAGAGATCAGAAGATAACAGAAAATGCAAAGACATCTCTTGCTGGTGAGTAGCAAGAACAAATATAGCAAAAATCACCCTATATTCCAAACTGCTATATAGATTCAATGCAATCCCAATTGAAATTCTCATAGCATATTTCACAGAAATTGAGGAAACAACCCAAAAATTCATTTGGAACAAGAGACCTAGAATAGCAAAACAAATTCTAGGCAACAAAGACAAGATAGGGCGTATCATAATCTCTAACTCAAAACTATACTACAAAGCTACTGTGATAAAAACAGCATGGTACTGGCAAAGAAACAGACTCAAGGTTCAGTGGAACAATTAGAAGATCCAGAAACCACTCCAGATGTATTTAGCCATCTTTGACAAAGGATCCAAACACCCTCACTGGAGGAAAGATACCCTCTTTGATAAATGGTCTTGAAAAAATTGAGTTTCAACTTGCCAAAGATTAAAACTAGACCTATATCTCTCACTATGCACTAAACTAAATTTGAAATGGATCAAAGATCTAAACATTAAAACAGAAAAAATAAACTGGCTGGAAGAGAGGTTAGGTAGAACTCTTGAAGACATTGGCATAGGAAAAGATTTCATGAACAAAACCTCAGTTACACGTGAACTACCACAGAGAATCAACAACAGGTATCTCATCTTATCGAAAAGCTTTGTCACAGCAAGAGAAGCCACTAATAGAGTGAAGAGACAACACATAGCATGAGAAAAAAATTTATCAGCTGTTCCTCAGATAATGGTCTACTATCTAGAATATATAAAGAACTTTTAAAAAATCATACCTCCTAAACTTAATTACCCAATCAAAAATGGGCATCTGGAATGAACAGACATTTCTCAAAGAAGTAGAAACAGCAAATAAACATAAAAACATGCTCAACATCATTGGTCATTCAAGAGTTGCAAATGTAAACAATACTGAGATTCCACTTCACCCCAGAAAGAATGGTTGTTATCAAGAAATCAACCAATAACAAATGCTGGCAGGGTTTTTGGAAAAAAGGAACCCTTCTCCACTATTTGTGGGAGTGTAGACTGGTGCAACCACTGTGGAAATCAACATGGAGATACCTCAAAAAAACTAGGGTTAGAGGTCCCATTTGAGCAGCTATTCTCCTGCCTTGTATCTTTCCCCCCAAATTAAAAGAATTTTACCACAGCAATATATGTGTACCCATGTTTACAGTGGCAAAGTTTGTAATAGCCAAAACTTGGAAACAGCCCAATTGCTAATCAACTGGAGACTGGATAAAGAAGATGTGGGGTTTTATAAATGGAGTACTACTGAGACATAAAGAATAAGAAATTAGAGACATTTATAGCTAAATGTATGCACATTGAGGCCATACTCTTAAGTGCAATAAATCACACATATGTAAATACCAAATATTTTCTGTTGTGTGAGAAACTGAAAGTGTAAATAAGGGTTAAAATGTATAATAGATATTGTGAAATAGGAAGAAAATATGCAAAGGGGAAGGGGAAGTAGGATAGGCAGTGGAAAGAAAAGAATGAAAAGGAATAAATATAAGAAAAGGAATGAACAGAAACAAAGTTTTTATAAATAGGGAGAGGCAGAGGGGTGGAAAGGAGGGCAGGGGAATGGGGAAAAAAATAAGAACCAAGATGGATTATGTAAAGGTGCAAATTCCCAATGACAAATATCATCATATTGTATACATAAAATGTACCAATAAATTTAATGAATAAAAAATTGAAGATAAAGTTAAATGGCAAATAAATACATTAAAAATGTTCAGCATCAGTGGGTATGAGAGTAATGCAAATTAAAACAATGCTGAGATTTCATCTTATTCCAGAAAGAATGGCTATCATCAAGAAATAAAATTTTAAACTATGCTGGCAAAACATTGGGGTAGGGGAAACTTTCTAGATTACTGGTAGAGTGTAAATTAATATAATCATTATGGAAAGCAGTATGGAGATTCCTCAAAAAAGTAAAACTAGAAATTTCACTGGACCAAGCTATTCCCTCTAAGTATCTTCCCAAAAGAGTTAAAGATATCATATTACAGTGATAGATCCATACACATGTTTATATTCGCACAATTTATAATAGACACATCTTGAAAACAACCCATATGCATATTAACAGATGAATGGATAAAGAAAATGTAGTATTTATTTACAGTGGAGTGCAACTCTGTCAAAAAGATAAACTGAGTGATTCATAAGTAAATGGATACACCTCCAGACCATAATATTAATTTAAATAAATTAGACACACAAGCTTAAATATTGCATGATTTCTCTTATATGAGAAATCCAAAACATACATAAAGAGCAAAATAAAAGAGAGATAATAGGAAGTAGGGAGATATGTTCAAATGGAAAAGGGAACAAGAGATGGGGAAGAGATGAAAAAACTAATTGAAAACACATGGAAATCGAACTTTGGCAAATAGGAAGAGAAGCAAAAGACAGAAAGAGCAGGGAGGGAGATGATCCTAGAGAACAAAGAAAGAATTAAGATGTGTTGTGTACATGAATTGATTCCTCATGATTAGTGAAATCTTTATGTACTGCAAACATGTACTAATGAAAATAAAAAAAATAAACCTAGAAAAGGTGAAAATTGTCTGTAACAAAAACAGCATGGTACTGGCAAAAAAACCCAAAAAACAAAAAACCAGACCTAAGAATCAATGGAACAGACTAGAAGAGCCAGAAACAACACCAAACACACTCACCCACATTATCTTTGACAAATGGGCCAAACATTTTCACTGGAATAAGAACAGCCTCTTTAATAAGTGGTGCTGGGAAAAGTGGCTTTCTACATGCCAAAGCATAAAACTAGAGCCATGTCCCTCACCATGCACTAAACTAAAGTCAAAATGGATCAAGGATCTAAATAGTAATACAGAAACACTAAATCTGGTGGAAGAGAGAATATGTAGAGTCCTTGAGGACATAAAGGTAGGTGACGACTTCATGAACAAAAAACAAACTACATGGGTAAATAGTGGAAAGAATCAGCAATTGGGATCTCATCTTATTAAAAAGTTTTTGCACTATAAAAGAAATCACCAACAGAGTGAAGAGACAACCCACAGAGTGGGAAAAATTTTAGCCAGTAGTCTCTCAGATAAAAGACTAGTATCTAAAACATACAAGAATTTTAAAAAAGTCAGATTCCTCAAATTTAAAGACCTAATCCAAAATGAAAAATTGGCATCTGTAATAAATAGAAACTTTTCAGATGAAGAGGTAGAAATGGCAAACAAATATCTGAAAACAAAATGTTCAACATCACTCACTGGTTCAAACAAGAGATAAAGTTAAAACTGCTGAGATTCTATCTCACTTCAGAAAGAATGGCTGTTATCAAGAAATCAACCAACAACAAATGCTGATGAGGCTGTAGGAGAAAAGGAACCTTTCGCCACTGTTGGTGGGAGCAGAGACTGGTGCAACCATTGTGGAAATCAGTGTGGAGGTTCCTTAAAAAATTAAGATGAGAGTTCCCATTTGACTCAGCTCTTTCCCTGCTGGGTGTCTTGCCCCCAAATTAAAAGTGTCACAATGCAATGATACATGCACACCAATGTTTATAGAGACACAGTCTATAATAGCTAAATCTTGGAAACAACCCAAATGCCCATCAACCAATGAATCAATAAAAAAGATGGATTTTTTTCAATACAATTGAGTATTACTCAGCCATAAAGAAAGATAAACTTGAGACATTTATAGCTAAATGAATGCAACTTGAGACTAAAGGCTTACATGAAATATATCAGACACATATGAGTAAATATCACATTGTCTCTCTAGTGTGAGAAACTGAAAGTGTAAATAAAGATCCAACTGCATAACAGATAGTATGGATTAGGAAGAAACTGTTCAAAAGGAAAGTGAAATTGTGAAAGCAGGAAGGAGGAAAGGAAGAGAAAAAGGAAAAAATTGAGAAAAAGAAAATAGTGAAAGGAAATCTTTTGTAAATAAGGGGGGAAGGGAGGTTGAGGGCAGGAAAGGGATTGGGAAAAAAAGAGGAATCAAGCTATATCATGTACAGGTACAAACTCCCTTTGATTAATGTGATTATTATGTATATTTAAATTGTAGATATGAAATTATTTTAAAAAAAAGAAAAGGTGAAAATTGAAAGTAAATAAATATATAAACCCCCAAACGAAATCAATTTTGGTTACTGTATGCCTACTGGCATCTCTGCACTTCTTAATTTTGTACTGAATGTACACAGAGACTAAAGTGAGCAACTTGATTCTATGATTATTTCTATACTAGAACTAACTACTAACTTTTTATCATATGACTACAGATCAAAAGGGCCTTCTCTGCCAAAAATAAGCATTGCCGTCTTTTTCAACTAAATCCAGTGTTCATCAAGTTTTTAGTAGAACATAGACATAGTCATTTGATTGCAAATGGCCTTGGCAAGTAGTGTAGCTTCCTGTCCATACTGTAGCATCAGAATTAAAAAACAGTTCCTCCTTGATTCACGGGATCCTCAACAAGGTAGCCCAGATCTCAGAACAGTTGGAACGCTGTTCCTACAGGGAACTACAACAGATAACTCCAAGAGGCTCTTTTTGGGCTTCAGAAGCAAACACTGAGTTGCAGACAGCATTTTCCAAAATCGTACATCAAGAATTTCACCTTTACCTATTTATTTTTTCAATTTTTGAAGTCCTACTCCTCTTTCCACAAGAAGAACTTCTTTTTTCTTTTTAATTTAAAATACCCCCTCCCCCCCTTTCCCCTGCAATTATTGAAATGCTGATTGAAAACCTCTTATCAGTTTGTCCTGTTTTGGCTCTAATCCCTCATTATGGCCTCTTTTTCCAACTGTGTCTTTGTACTCTTAGAATGCACTTTGTTTGTCTGATTACTTTTCAATGAGTCAAGAATAAATTCAAAGTTAATTAATTAACTTGATTATTGGTTACACTTAAACACAATAAAAAACACTTGTGCAAGTATTTTATTCCTGTCAAAGGGAGCACCAACTACAAATGATGAATGAGTGAAACAGAATAGTACTTGTGATCTGACAATGTCAATCTCTCTCTACTTCTGGTGAATGCATTAAACCTAGGAAATCCTCTATTTAAGCTCAAGGACTATCCCAACTTTCCCTTTTGTATTAAAAATAGACAAGGTACTAGGTCCTTCATAGGTGATACATCAAGACAATATTAAACTAATGCTTCTGTGTAAATCATGGTGGAAAGTGTTTAATTTATACCTTTTAAAGAAAATATTAATACTTTCTGTCAGATAAATGAGATTCAGTTATTTTATTTGGCTTATTTTATTGGGCTTTGTTCTCCCAGTTTTGGGAGAACCGTTTAATGGTATATGAGTGAATGTTCTTAGCTTTATAGTATTTTTAAACCTATTTATTCTAATTATATTCTGTGGTCTTCTTTTCCTTTGCAGATCTCTTGTGACTCAGCCACTAGGCTGAATCTTCTCTCCATCGCAGTCAAATAAATGTTGTTATATTAAAATTTCTGTAAAGATCCAGGTGATAGAAATTAAGCAGATGAGACTATGCCATCCCTAAATTTTCTACTTAGACATAGTATTATTTAGTGTGGAAGATAAAGGAGAAACAAGTCACAGGACAAAGCCTCTGTTCTACCCTCTCCTGAATAAAAACAGGGGTATAAATTTCCCTCTGCAAAAGTGACATAAATTACCATTTTAAAACATAGTCCCATTTCACACACTAAGAATACTGGAAACAGGACTGAAATGAGTTTGCACAAGCTTTACAACAAGCCTTAATTAACATGTATTTCTTAGTCTTCTCTCAAAAATGTATCTCCTTTTGGTAAAGTGGTATATAAGCTCTCAAGTTTAATTGTTTATTTGACTGTTTTTAAAAATTCTGTGAGGACTTTTTGCATACAAATATATTAACATAAAATAAAATTTTACATCTTTATCTTTATATTCTGTTTTGTGTTGACTTAATATACAAGTTCAAAAAAGAATCCAAGAAAGTAGGGGAAAGCTTATTCTTTTGCTACATTTCAAAAATTTATTACACAATTATTTTGTAAAATATTATTGCCTGAACTCTAGGCATGCGTTTGAAAAAACATAGCTCATTTTAAGAATAATGTAACTACTAGGAGTAGTCTGGCATGACTAAGACAGAGTGCATGGAGTATTGGGGCTAATTATGGCAAATTCATTACTTAGGCCATGGAAAAACTTAGGTTATAAAACTTTGTTTTAAGCAGATTTTTTGATTTTTCAGCCTGGAGCTCAATCATACTTTTACTAAATTTTAAAAATTATATTCTTATTTATTTGTTTATTGAATAAGTATTAACCTAGCAAATAGCATATGTCTCTATTGCTTTAAAACCTGGGAAAACAAGACAATATGATGGAAATATTGTTGGCCCTTAAGGAGCTCACAATAGATAGGTGAACTAATAAACATTTATAGTAAGTTGATGATATAGTTTATAACAGAGATTGCTAGGGGAATATACAAAAGCATAACATTTATGATAATATTCTGAAAATAGAACAACAAACCTTTCAGTAATTTACTCTGCAGGCTTTTTATCTGTATGCAACCCTTTTAAGTGTATGTTGTTAATACACAGTGCTGTACATTAATTTTACCAGGCCCTAGAGGACAATTTGCCTTGAAAGGAACTACTCACAAAATCATAGGAATACCACCTCTGTCACAAATTTAGTGTGTTCCTTTACCTACAAGGGCAAAGCTAAAAAGTTCTAGAACATGGCATTTGCAGGAAAATGGTCTTCCTCGTCATCATAAGCCTCCAGGTCCCTGTATCATTGGGATGATTGTTCAACTGCTCACAAAGTACTCGAGATTATGCATATTGCCCATAAAACCAATGAACTAGAATTTTCTCCAATTGGAATAGCTATTTCAAATAAACTAAAGAATGGAAATGCTTTCCTATGGAATATTTATAATTCTCAAATTTCAAAATTTATGTTACCTACTTTGTTTTATGTACAAGTAGCCCTTGATAAAATAAATTTGAATTTAAAAAATGTAGATTCTCTGAAATATATCCTACAATCCCTATGTCAACTATTGTAGGCTGAACTGAATCTTGAACACAGGTTAACTGTATAATGAATAATTACATTGCCTATCTGATTTTGTTTCTGAAAGTTTATACAATTAATTGAATATTTTATTGTATTTTATACTTACTCTTTTTTTACTGCATGAAAAATTTAGGAATAAATAAAGATACCGGTAAAAAAATTATCATTCCTAAAAACAATCAAAACAAAGTAGAATATAAAGAATGGTACCTGGAAATATTTCACTGAAGTTGTAACTTTGATAAGATTGTATTTCATAGTTCTGATATTTCTGGTTCTCATTGAATAGACATCTCTTGGTTCTATGTAAATTGCTCATCATTTTACTGAAATTCAGAATACATGTATCTTTTCAAAAAAGCATTACATACAAAGGTAGGAACTTTTTAATGAATAAAACTACATTAAACGCCTTTCCATATAAGTTGTAGACCAATTGCATCTGTGATTATTTTGCCAACCTCAGTGTCATAATAATAGCACCACAGACAGCATTGCTGTATTTTTATACATAAGTGGTTGACAGCACCGATCATTATTTCATTAAGGTAGATTACTTCAAATGAGATCATCAGCTAAAATGGAACAAATCACACCAAGATTTAGAGCATGTATTTTGTGTCTAGTGCTGCTGGCAACAGCAAAGGATGAAAATGAGTATTGGCAATGTTGAAGGAATTTTTATATTTTACAATTACTTTATAATTGATTGGCAAATCAAATACTTCTTGCATTAATTTCCTTTCATTTTTAAAGTTTGACTGATAATTTACATGATAGTGGGCTATTTATTTGTATTTTCATGTTTTATTTTGTGTTGTGTCATTTATCTCACTTTTGTCAATGTATATTTTTTTAAAAAATATATAAAGATTGTCACAATTACTGGAGATATTTTACTCAATTTCTTTCTTAAGTATGAACATGACACAAAAACCATGCTAATATAATATGTATAGGTGGTGTCCCTAACTATGTCAGGATTATTTTTGCCTTGAATCAGCTAGAATAGAGATAAAAATGTTTTAAAAGAGTATTCAACATGATGAGTTGTATAAATTTTATTATTCATATTTTTGATTTTCAGGGTTTTTTTTTAGCAAGATAGGAAGTCATATTTTCAACAAAATATGTGATACTGTAAAGAAAGTTTTTGAATTTACAAAACCAAGTTCAAAGTGAAAATGTCCAGGTCTTTCATAGAAATTATCAAAAATTTAAAGACATAACAAAAAGTCATTAAACTGAGTGTGGAACCCTATGGAGTTGCACACAGGTTACATGTCCATGGGGCCACCCTGAATCTGCTTCTTCTGACACTATTGGGTCTGCAGAGCAGAGAGACAAAATAAGATGATACATTTGGTCAGAGATGTAGCAGTATTTCCCCTTTTAGTCTCAAAGCACAGCACTTAGGAGGGCACTTGATGGAGTTAGGGAAATTTATAAGGAGAGGAGACAACTCCCCCATGTACATCTCACACTTAGAATTGAGGACACAGTTGTGCCTCACATTGCTCCACATCAGCTACCCGAGAATGGATCACATCAAGATGAACTCAGTTCTCAGCATGGTCAGGAGGGGAAGGACTTCTGTGGAACTCTGTCTTCTATTCTGATGTCCCCAGAAGAGGGCACAACACTGGCAAGTGGATTCTGAAGGGTGGTGATGCTTCCATGGTATCTGAGGAAAGTGGTGTTTCTAGGCACAGTAGTAAATAGAAGAGCAGGGAACCAGGCACAGCTGCTCTGTCTCACAGTAGCTCAGGAGAGTTCAAGAACCCAGCAGCTTCATTTTGGTGGTCTTATGGACTGGTCATCAGAGAGGAAAGAAAATACTAGTGAAGATTACTTGTTTGCAACAAATAAACTCTCTCTCTCTCTCTCTCTCTCTCTCTCTCTCTCTCTATATATATATATATATATGATTTTGTCACATGAAAAAGTAAAATTGTATCAAGAACATTAGGATATATATCAATTGTGAATAACATAATAGTCACAAGTTCTGTGGTTGAAAACTATCTGCTATTAGTAATGGCAGCTGCCAACCCTCTACACAGACCCCAAAGTCATCTGTTAATCAAAAAGGCCTAGTTTATCACCCTATCACAAGAAGGGAGAGTTCCACTTTACAAGTGACTGTAATATTTAAAAAAAAAAGACTCAGGATATATGGTTTAAGGCTTCACTGGTTGAAGGCAGCTGTTTCCTACCTAAATATGTATGAAAATGAACATAGTTTTTTATACAGTAATTTATGATCTGTACACAAAGCAAATTTAGCATCCTAGAAAAAGTGTTTCTGAATTACTTGCTTTCAGGTAAGCAGTCTCTATCTATTTGAGCTATCCTATATTCCTGAGAAGACTCTCTACCAAACAAACCATTCTCCCAGAAGAAAATTCATTGAATCTACTCAAAGCAATGAGGTTATTGTGCTCAATTCAGCAGAACATATACTAAAAGAATGAGGTTATTAACTGGTGCACACTCTTCTTTTCTTGGAAGATTTTCCAGAATGAATGCATAGTCAGGAGAATGGAAGCAGCCTCAGTTCATAGTCCTGATAGCAAAGATGTGAGCTGCAGTCCTCAGAAGACTTAACAAAAGTAATATCAAATGTATCTTCTCCAGAGAAGACTTACTTCCTCCTAGCCAGAAAGAGTACTACACGTGCCTAAAGTAATTGCTAACTGGGATTAACATGGCCAGTCCTGGGAAAAATTTAAATAATGTAAAATTTCTACTATTTCTTTCAGTGTCTTTATAATTTTATTCCTTTCCAAACTCTCAGATTCCCAACTGTGCTCCAGTTATTCCATTTTCCTTATCCACAAAATTTTAGGTCCCCCTCCCCGAACATATTCCTGTAAGAAACTGAAAAGTATTTGATAAGCTTCCTTTGCTTTCACTGAATGTAGAGCTATTTGCTATCAGTGCATTTGGTAGTTGCTACAATGCTTCAATAGACACTTTAGGGAAATCTCCACATACATATCTACTTTGCACAATTTGTCCTGTTAAATATAAAGCATAACACATAGAATTCATGTTTTTGTGGAGGATGAATTAGAAATATATTGCATACTAGAAATATTTAACTGCAGAATGAATCAAATACTAATGCTTTTCAATACTTTTACATTTTGATTTGCTTCCTTCAGTTTCAGTTGGCTTAAATAAAATATTGGAGTTTTTAGACCAAGGTAGATTGGATTAAGTAATTGTAGATCATCAATCACCCTTCTGTAGTTAGGATAATGTAGTGAGAAAGCACGGGTTTGAAAATGAGGAAACCTTGCTTGGTTTTAGTCTTTATTCTGCCACTACATGGCTGGAGAACTCCATATATCACATAATTACACTAAATTCCAGTTTATTTATTCACCAATTGAAAAATTGACCTCTAAGACTAATGCCCAATCCATTTTCTCTGATGGATGGTTCTAAGTAGTCAGGCAGCATTTCCTGGATGAGCCTCTTAGATGTGAAATTTCTGTTTTCTCCTATGTATTTGCCTGTCACTAGTCTTAGGTCTGAAATATTATTGATCATGTATACTGATTTATCATCTATTTCTTTACATCTGTTTAAATTGCCCACAACAAGCATTCCATAGCTATTCAGGAATTTGCAGAATATTTCAGAGAAAAATAAGATTTGTTTGCCAACAGCACACTGAGAAGCATATTGAGATAATGAAGAGTGTTTCTGAAGCCAGGAGGAACTATTGATTAACTCCTCAGATTAGCCACACTGGCTCTCAGCCACATCTCAGGGAAGGTAACCTGCCTCAGAAAAATGCTTATATTCTCAAGTGATACTTATGCGAAGAGGAAAAGAGTTAATTAACTCCAAATATTGCTTACTCTGACTTTCACGTATAGTTCAGTGAGAATGAAGTATCCTTGGCTCACAATGCTTTTGTAAAATTTTGAGGCCACCAATGTTTACATGGAAAAGGATTCCTCTTTTCTCCATCACTGCAAATGAAAATAAAAACGTAATAAAACTAGTATTTCAGGCCACAAACCAAAATTAAGCTTTAGATCTCCTCTCTTCCAGTATAGTCACAGCTTTAAAACCAGAGGCAGAAAAAAGTGAGCTTATTCTTATCTACTGTTTTGCATTTCCAGGCCACAGTTTGTTTTCCACTTATTATATTTCATCAATATTAACTCCATGTTGATAGCCAAAGAGTTGGATAGAATTGAACTCCCTATATTAGGTAAGGAATATGGACTCAATATCACAGATAGAGATGAAGCTTACATAATGTGTACAGACTGATTTTTAAAAAAGAGCTCCATGTCCTGAAAACCCTGTTTCTAGTCCTTCTCATATCTGCTGCATAGACTGCAACAAGCTCAGCATTGATGCGCAAGGATAGTGCTCCTGGCTCCTACTTCAGAGATGCATTTATCAAAGCAGTCCAGCCCTGGGCCTTGAGTTCTCTCTCCTCCTGGAAGCTATAACTGCTTCCAGGAAGGAAGTATTGCCTATTTGCAGCAATAATCTCTGCCAGGGGTCAGATATGGTTTGTCTCGCAAAGGTTCATGTGCTAGAGCTTGGGGCCCATTGTGCCTGTGTTGAGAAGTGATAGAACCTTCAAGAAGTGGGGCTTAGATAGAGGTAATTCGGTCATGGAGGCACTGCCCTGAGAAGAAAAAAAAATGCCTATCTGGTGGATGTTGGCCAGGAATTGAGAGACTGGGTTAGTTACTTAGGAATTACTGAGTAATTATAAAACAAAGCTGCCCATGTGCTTGGCCCCTGGTATCCATCTCACCTGCACTATCCCATGACCTCTTCCCTGTGATGACGCATTAAACAAGATTCACACCAGAAGCCAAGCAGATACTAGCACCATGCTCTGAGGTCTCTAGAACTGTGAGCTAAATACCCTCCCCAAAATAAATCATCCATCCCATTAAGTATTTTGTGATATCAACCCAAAATGGACTAGGAAAATTTCCTGTAGGTACTTAAGAATAATCATTTCCTTCTTAAATTGTCTACCAACTGTTTTGAACTTGAAAGAATTCTCATAGCTTTTGAACTGAGGAGTTTCTCTCTGTGTTTCTTTTTTACTGTGACTTGAAATTTACTACAACTGTTTTAAATATTCATAAGGACCAAGATTATAAGGCAGAAAGGCTGTAATATGTTCAAGCTATCTTTTTGCAAGCATGGTAATCAGGTAGGTACTTAAAAAAAATGATCTTAGCAATGATTTGAAGAGTGATTTTATGAGAAAGTAAACATCCAGAGAGCTTTTCTGTAGTGATAAATAGAAATCAGATGTTGAGCCAAGTGATATAGACAGAGAAATGAAGGAGAAGTAGAGCTCTATGGCAGTACAGGTACCTTCCATCTGTCCCTTACCATCCCCAAACACTCTTCATTCTAATGAAGGGACCATTTTAACCAAATCACCCCAAAATAAAATAATGTCATTGATAATATCAAGTATATACTACTTAAAAATACTGTCTTCCTCTCTGATCACTTATGATTGAACGTACCATCTGAATTCTCTATGGCTGTGTCCTCCCAAGGGTCTCGTTTTACTCAAATTTCTACCCCCTTTAAGTTTTCTTGACTTTAAACTGAAGATTAAGGAAGCTTGGAAACAATTTGGGCAGGGTGTATTGTGAGAGAAGGGCTGGTGGTCTACCCTTCAAAGCCAGCAAATTAGTGCTGGAGCTAATCTGACTTCAGTTATTTCAGATTGACTCCCAGAAACAATATCAGACATGTTGGGCAAAAACACCCAAAGGGTTTATTGGAAATTTTTAACACCAAGACATTCAGCATGTTGAAATAAACACGTTTTATAAGCCCAGTATATATCTCCTTCTTTCTTTGTATCTGTAATCTACATCTACATGGAATCTTGTTTGATTTCCATAAATATGACTGCTTCCTTCTTTTGTTTCTTTTCTTTGTCAGAATGATTCTAAAAAACACATATGACTTTGGATAAGGACTTCTTTTGTTTTTAGAATAACACATTTTTTAAACCTTCAAATATACTACATAGATACTCTGAAGGTAGCTATATTTTAACAAGTTGGTTTGAAACAGCAATGTACTCACCAATTTATTTGATGTAACTTCTAGTTAGAAAATATCATATAGAAAAAAAATTGAATTTGTGCACTCTTCTGATGACCAAAAGGGTTTTTCTTTGAATCTTATGTCAAACAAGGGTGATGGAAAGTCAATGTTTTCTCGGATTTCTCAGTGTTATGAACATGGCCTATTTCTTTGTGTTTGAAAGAACTCTTGTATGTAGCCATTATTTTCCCGTAAAGGTGTTCTTCTGTTCTATCACTCATTTTTAACAGCTATTTGAATGAAAGATAAACATTCTCCCTCAAAAGTGTAAAGATGCATCTACAAAAGAATGATTCTCTTTCACTACTTCTCCATCACTTTTTAACAATAACTCCAAATCACCCTTCTTTTCTTCTGAGTGAGCACAGTAACATTTCATTAATTGTAATTTATTTCTAGGCTATATTTATATGATTTATTACATGTTTATTTGAATAATGCAACTGATATATTTTTCCACTTGTAAATGTTGTATATCTTGGTTCAGTAGGAATATTCTTTAAATTTTCTAAAAAAATTAATATAAATATACATACATTTTACTTAGTACCTTTACATATGGTCATGTGCTTCAGGTAAGAATAGACTGTATACTAATGTTGATCTCATAATATAATACAAGTAACATTTTCTATTATCTAGTGAGAATGAAGCCATCTTAATATTGAAGTAAAACCTATTATTCCATGTTTGTGGTGATGCTGGTGTAAAAAAAACTACTGTACTGATAGTTATACAAAGTATAATACATATAATTTTGAATATTAAACAATATTTAACCATGAAAGAAATGACTAACTTTTTATCATTATCTTAGAATGTTCTCATTGTACTCATGGGAAAGAAATGTTTGCTGTAAAACAGTTTTTCATGTTTTACCGGGAGCCTCATATATCTTGTGTCTATTGTGTATTTTGACACCTTAAGGTGGTTACATCAACTGTTTGACCTATACCATCCATGTTTGTGTGACTACTCTGTGTGATGCTTACACAAAGAAAAAATTGTCTAGTGATGCATTTTTTAGAACAGATCTTCATTGTTTGTTAAGCAATTGAATTTAATAACACTTTCCGTACCAGTTAAATTCCTTAATTGATGAATAAATGTAGTTAATTTACTTCCATTTTCATTATACTGCATAGACCTGCTATTGAAATATAATTCTCAAGAGACTATAATCAAATGTATCAGTGATTTAACCTATCTCACAAATTAATAAGACAAAATGTGAGATGCTAAAACTGCTTAAAAACAGAATCCTAGAAATGGGGATTTCTGTAGTTTATCAGTTACAATAATGATGAAAAGAATTTGCAGCTATATGCAGAACTTCTTACATGGGAATAAACTTTTATCATTTACACTTCTTTTATCTCCTGAATAGAAATAATTTTATATTAATATTGAATAAGAATCAGCTATATTAACTCCTAAGAACCATTTGTGTGAGTACAAACTTTTACACTAGAGTATAGTGTGAGCTCGGAGTCACACTGGTTTCCTCTGAATTTGTGGAGAGATAGAAGAAGGCAGCACTGTCTGTACCTTGCTTCTTGTCTGAGCTTCCTGAGTGGGCTATAGATGCAGACTGATGTAGTGAGAAGGGTCAGAGGCAGAATTGCTGCTGGCTCACAGGTGCAAGTGGACACTCCCCTTAGGGGCATGATTTTGTGACTTCGAGGACAATGCTTAGTTTATTGATCAAGAGAGTCAATTTACTTGCCTAGGTTTTGTCCAGTTAAGCAAATGCATTGTACAAAACACAAAATGAAAAACAAAACCAGCTGTAGGTTACAGTATTTGTAGGCCATGAGAGATAAGGCTGCTTTCCTGCAGGTGGATCATGTCCCCAGGGACCCTGATTGTCTCAAGCCATGCAGGGGCAATGGCTTAGCTGAGCAGAGGTTACGGAAGCACATTTTTGGAGACAGCCCTAAAACATGGCTACATGGACCACCAGGTACGTAAAACAACCTGGAAGCAAGGATAAGGAAGGAGAATGAGGGGAACAATTTTACAGTTAGGAGGGAATGTGAAAACAGATTAGGACTGAGCTACAAACCTGAATGGGATAAGAAAACAGACACTGTATTCCACAGAAATTAACATTAGAAATGACAAAATTGAATTGACTACAGTTGGCAGACAAGTCATGCTAAGTCAGAGTTTGAGAAAAAAAAAATTACCCAAATTGTCATTGTGGCTGTAATTAGTAAATATACAAACACCAGTGCTACTTAATAAAGAAATTTAAATAAAAACTAAATTTTAGTTCAGCTGGTTATGTTATTATACTCACAACTATACATGGTATTATTTTCCCAAACATGAGATTGTAGTTAGAGAGGGCAAACTGATTTCACTATCTGCTAAATATTTTCATTTGACCTGCTTGAAACATTTTTCATTCTAACATACAAGAGAGAACTGCTGGCCAAAAAGTAAAAATAACAGAGATTATCACATGTGTATTAAACCACAAAATTGCCCAGCATATACCTGAGAATAATGATGATGTTAACAAAACAAAAAAGAAAGAAGAGGCAATTTAGAAATGAGAACAAGGTATCATGTAACTAAAATGTAGATTTGACTTCCTAAAGATCAGCAGTTCATAGTTATTTTGAATATAAACTTTCCAGAGGTTTGCTTTCTGTTTTTCCCCTAAATGCTGTTTTTCAAATCATCAAATTATACAACAAAAGAGAAAAATGTCCCCTTTTTAATTATCAATTGTAAATAATTGAACTTCTCTTTCCACAAACGGTGGGCCTTTCTATATTAGTAGATGGACATTATATAAATTGAGTAATATTATTTTTATTTGGTAAAATACACTTAACAAAAATTTTACTATTTTAGCCATTTTAAGGTATACAATGGACAGCATCAAGTTTATTCACAATGCAGTGCAACCATCTCCATTATTTACTGAACTTTTTTGTCACCACAAATGGAAACCCTACATCCATTAAACAATTACTCCCCATTTTCCCTTCCTCCAGCCTCTCACAATCATGAATCACTTTCTGTTTCCATGATTTGTTCATTTTAGATATTTCATATAGATGACAGCATATAATATGTAGCCTTTTATGCTTGGTTGCATTTATTTAGTATAATGTCCAAGGTTCATCCATGCTGAAATGTATAAGGGTAGTTTGTTACTTTTGTAACTGAATAATATTCCATTGCCTAGAAATATATATTTTCTTATGCATTCATTCAGTGATGGACAGTTGGGTTTTTCCCACTTTTTGACTGTTTTGAATAGAGCTAGGATATATATTGTATTTTTTTTTCTTAGTATCTTTTTGAATCCTTTTGGATGTAGAATTTCTGCCTTGTGTGATAATTCTATTTTTAAGTATATGAGGAATTGGAAAACTATTTTCTACAGATGTTGAACATTTTACATTCTACCACCCATGTATGAGAGTTACAATTTCTCCATGTCTATATCTTTGCGTGTGTGTGTGTGTGTGTGTGTGTGTGTGTGTGTGTGTGAACACAGGGGCTTTATATTGAACAACATACCCAAGTTTGTTAGTTTTTTAATTTTTAGGTTTTTATTTTGAGACAAGGTCTCTTGCTAAGCTGCCCAGGCTAGACTCAAATGTGCCTAGGCTGGATTCTTCCTGTTTCAGCCTCCCAGAATGCTGGGATGACAGGTGTGTACCACCACAAGAGGTTTGCTAATTTTAATTATGATTATCTTACTGGATGAAACTGACATCTCCTTGTAGTTTTGGTTTGTATTTCCCTATCTAAAAATGGTGAAAATCTTTTTGTCTGCTTGTTAGGCATGTAGATGCCTAACTTGAAGAATGATTATTCAAGTCCTTGCACATTCAAGTCCTTTGCACATTGGATTGTTTGTATTATTGTTGATGATTATAAAATTTTGGACATGAGCATCAATTATAAATAGTCTTGAAATGTACTCTAATCTTCCAAAAAATTAAAAAAGAGCATGAGACAGTGAGAAGTTACATAGCATGCAACCACCTCATCATCATGAACTTGTGACTCAGATGCAGGTATCCTGTCCCCTAGATTTTCTACCTGTCCCCATTCCATGTTCTTGTACATTGCTGCCTAGGCTGCAGTTGGGAGAAATGCCTAAAATATGGAAAGCATGACTGCTGGAAGCCATTTTAAATGCTTTAAAATAATGAACACATATTTTGATTTAGGGTTTAATTATATATATACATGGTTTAATATAAGATTTAGGGTTTAAAAATAAAAGACATAGAAATACATATAAAACAACATCAGGACCATCCAATGTGCAGCAATGAAGTGTGAGTATCATTTTGTGAGTAAAGTCATTACTAATGAGCCAAATCATAAATGCATTTTAATAATATCAGCCTAAATCCAGAAATTAAAATATCTATCAGACAAAATAAAATAGAAGGGAGAGACTAACATTTTCTATAAAATATAAAGTATGAAATATAACAAACTCAGTGTTATTATTATTAATAGGCTCTCAAATCTTTTAATTTCATTTAGCTTTTTAATATCAATTACCTATAAAGCACAAAATAAGTACGCAAAAAGAAATGAAAAGATTAACAAATGTTTAAAAAATGTTCTAGTTCTCTGGAGAGCAGAATTCTTTTGGTGAGGTATTAAGTGGAGTAAGTGGAGGCCACACCTGTCCCCTTTGCAGTTCTCCATCAATCAGAGTGTGCAGGAACATCAGAAACAGTGAGGCCAAAGGTCTAAAGCCACTGAGATAGGAGATAAAAGATGGAGCTAATCAGACGCTTAGATGGTCCAGAAACCAGAGCATGGATTTAGGATGAAAGCACTCGGCTATTTCAGATACAGCAAACAGAGCAGAGCATGACCTTCAGCTGGGCAGAGGATGCGCTGGGTCCAAACTTTCTCAAGGGTCAGGGATTATAAATGAAGGAACGTTGATAAAAATATGGACAGGAGTAAATTGCTTTAGTGCCTTGCGACCTGAGAGGTATATTTGCCCTATTCTTTCTTATGTAAGAGAGAACATCCTTTATCTCAGCTACCAAAAACATTGTAACATTGTTTCAGAGTTTCCATTCACTTTTTCATAACTTTAACAGTCAAAATTCACTCTTCCTTTGTATGAGGAAGTCTTGATGATTATCAGCAGCGATTCTTCACCTTTGGTCTTTTAAACAATTGCAACACTTTAAGTAGAATATGGGAACTACAGTATATGGCATATTACCTTGGAGAAGAGATCCATAGAGGAACTGAATGGGAAGCTCAGTGCTGAGACACACAAACTGGAGTACATAAGTCATCACAGTTCTGGTTAGATGGTTAACTTGCTTTGAAGACAAAGGATTAAACTATGCACACTCAATTTTTCATTGGGCTCTTATAAATTTCCCCCTCTGGATAATGCAGTCCATTAGTATTAAACAACAGCCTATTCTTCCTAGATACAAAATATTCCCATTTGATACCTGGCAATGTGAGCACATAACTGCATTTGGTTTCAGAGATCAAAATATAGACACATATGTTTTGTTATGAAGAATGGAAGAACTCATTTGTACATTTTCTGTTAATTTTGCAGGGATTATTTATTTTTGGTTTTGAGTAGTTGTCTTATATCCAATATATGGAGGAAATTCTGATTCATAGATATTGCATTATTATATTGTATTATTATTATTGCTGGATAAAATGTAGTACAGAAGATAAATGTGTAGAATATGAAATTCTAGGAATAAACTGAATTTGTTGTATTATTAAATTTTAATTAATATGAATTTAAATTTAAATTGATGCAGGTGACTACTCGATGTTACACTGGACACTTACTGATAATGTTCATTTATTTACAGTGATAGCATGACAATAATTACATTGATGTTAAAACTGGACAAAATGTTGGCCAAAAATATAAGAAGAGAATGCTCCTGGCAAATGAAATCGTCTCTTCTCCCACTGACCAATGCTCTATCTTTCACTGTTGCCTGGAATTTTGGCATCAATTTATCCCACCATGGATAGTTAAAAATGTGCAAAAAAACATTGCTCCTAAGTGAACTGATTGATTCATTTCTGGGTTAACATTACTTTGAGACTTCATACAAATGAGATGAGAATTTTTTTCTATTTAAGCCATTTTAATTAGTGTATCTTGTTATTTGCAGAGAATACAATACAGATATTAGATTATTATTTAATTAATCAGAGGAAGGCTGTGTTTTTTTAATCTTCAAAATTAGAAATGCTTTTGATTTTTAAATAAAATAAATCTTATTTATTTGTGTATAGCTTATATACTTGATATGGGAAAGCTAGGGTACTTATGCAGTAACAGCAATAATAGTGAAGATTAGAGCCATAAAATGCTGTCATATTTTTTGTCTTAAAATTTTGTTAATATGCGGCACAATGAAACATATACTATTTGAATAAAGGAACATTAGGAAAGATTAATGAGATTAGACAGCTCATAAGTATTGAGGATATATTTCAGTCTTCAGCCTTTACTCTTTTCAACAAAATGCCAATATTAATTATATTGATTTTTTCTACATAATTGCTATACATGATTATCCATTTTATGCAGTGAATTTTAGGAAGAACATAAGACAGACACACCATTTGGAAACATGTACATGCAAAAGTACATTTACTTTTGCATCCAAATCTCTGGCATGTATAGAGCTAGTAAATTTTTGAGACCAGGAAATAGCCAGGGAAATGTCACATTGATGAGATGAGAATTATCTGCTTTATAGAAAATATAAGAAAAAAATAATTGAAATGAGATGTCAGATTCTAAAACATCAATGAAGTAAAAGATATAAATGTATAAAGTGACACACAGTGGATGACTTACTAAATTTTATAATTAAGATATTGAAGGAAACATTTACTATTATTAAAGTGAATTATTCAAACCGAAGTTCTAAAGACATGTCTGGAGTAGTTGCAATGACAGTAGAGTATTAAGGTAGGTTCAGAAAACTTTACTAATAATGAAAACAGTGGGTTTCATCTAGTGTATCTAACATTCAGAGAAGACATTGTTTTCTCTTGCCTTTGGGGTTGGTAGAGGGTGGGCAACCTTTTAGCAGTAACAACATAACAACACTCTTTAATTTCTGCATTAAGTTTGTAATACTGTAAGAGGATTGTTTGGGGAGATTGTGCATCTTTCATTTTTCTGAAAACATTTAAATATCAATTCGATCATCATGTATCTGTAAAATGATTCTTTACATGACCCTATACATGGTAAAGAGATAGAGTAAAAACTATTCAAAGTTCTTCCAAACCTTGGTCTCCAATTAATACTGCATGAATAAATACATAAATGAATATAGATATGTAGATGGATCAAAAATCGAATCCAATGCATAAGACAGTTTGTTGTCTTTACTTCTTGGTTTACCTGTTTCATTTCCTCTTCCTCTTTCTCTTCTTCCTCTTCCTCCTCCTCCATGTTTTCCTCATCCCTCTCCTCCTTCTTCCTCTTCTATTTCTACAAGCTGTGGGTGGTTGAAATTTTTTACTGTGGTAAAACTTACATGATATAAAATTTACTATTTAAAAAAAAATTATTGTTATATGGGTTATGGAGAGCCCCTTCCCATCTTCACAAGATGCTTGCTATCATGTTTCTTTTATTTTGCCCTTTATCTTGAAATATTCCTAGAAAATTCTTATTGTGTCCTTATCCAGGTAAAATAGTGCTCTTGAATATTCTTGGGTCAGATGCCTTAAAACATTGCTGGATGAGACTGACATATTCAACAATTTCATCTCAATGTAGTTAATAGTTAAAATTAAATATTATAACTCCTTAGAATCTTATGAAGATTGTTCCTAAGTGAAAGTTTGATAAGTATAACGTGATATGAAAATAATCCGGGATAAAAAGACTTTCATGGGACATTATATTTTCTTTCCACAGACTGCTTTTCTCATAAGTAGACACTGGCCTCAAGCTAGTAAAATTCAGTACACATACTTCTTGAAGTTTCATCTAATGGCCATATGTTTTGTGAATGTAACTTCACAACAAACTTTTTAATAATCTGCATTTGGGAAATATGTCAAAAATATTCAACTCCTACATATCCCAAAACTTTTCACTCATCCTTTCCCTGAAGATAAAAATTAAATGACTTGTACATGGGGGAAAACTTAAATAGCACTAATATCTATCATTGTAGGGTCATACTTTAGTGATTAAAATATCTAACAAAGAATAGATGTTTTTCCCAATTTGGCAAAAAATATATGCAAAATATTTATTCATTTTCCTGTTGTCTAGGTTTGCAGTCATACAAACTTTGCTTATAATAGTCATTTAATCAAATGAGTATGTCTGCAGATGCAATAAACTTATTCTGGAAAGTATATAGAAGTGACAGAGGAAAAATAAATCACCAAAAAAATCCTTCCTATTTCTCGTTTTACAAAAAATACATCCACTGTATTTTAGAGAAAATGATAATTCTTTAAAGTTCCAGCTGGAGGATAAATAACTAGGTGTAATTATTTAATTGAGCTTCAATAGTGACATGGGTAAAATCTATCCTCCAATAAAATTATTGTGACAACTCATAAGTATAAATGATGCAACTTCTGCTTCAAGCACTTTTACTTACTACCACAAAATGGCTCTTTAAACTGTGTTCACATTTGGCCTCCAACTCCAGTAAGGACAAAACAGGAGGAAATAGGGCTATAACACTTTCTGAGTGATTTAGAAGAGCCATAAGGAAAAACATCACTCTCTGAAACTTTATACACTCATAGATAATGGGCTATGTGACCAGCGTGATATATAGCTGACCCTTTCCAGAACCCAAGTGATGTAGTACTTCATGATTCCAGGTATCATCAAATGAATGAATTGACACTAAAAATTATTATTGTAGAGCACTTGGAGAGAGGAAGAAGACATATTGGTTCTCTTCTCATCAAACTGAATCATAAATACTAGATCTGGGATTCTTGATACAGTGGTTTAAAGCAACAATGGACGAACTTCAGGACCTATAAACACTTCGATAATAGGTATACACAGTTTTATATGCACACACATTTTCACTTTATTCTTTCACTGGAGTCTCTATATGGTCTATAGTTACATACAAGTAGATTAGACACCATTTTTTCTTCTTTCCTTTTGTTTTTTATTAATACATGTTTGCAGTACATGCCCTTTACAGTCATCTTGGGGAGTGAGTACATGTACATGATACAACTTTGTTTCTTGTTTTAACTTCCTTCCCTCTCTCTCTCCTTCTATAATTTCCTTTTCCTCATTTTTATTCTTGTAGATATTATTAATCTTAGCTCCTACTTATGGTATATAATGTTTACATTCCTTGTGATTATTAGGTTCCTTAACATAACACATCTTAATTGTACTTATTACCCTTTCCATTCCCCCTCAACCCTTGACCTTGATCTCTTGCATTTCTTCCCATTTGCAAGAGATCCTTCCCCTTGTCTCTTTAAATACTGTCTGCCATATCTCATTTGAGTAAGGCAAAGCAGACACCACCTTTTATAGATATCTTGAAAGGAGGAAGATTTGTGTAATTTCAAATGGTAATGCTTTCATTGTGTTGTAAACTATTGCTAAAGAAAAGACTTTTCCTATAATTTCAGACTGTGGTGTTACAGCTTTTTCTTACACTCCTTGTCCTGCTAAAAACTTCTAATTTGAAAAAATATATATATGCATAAAAACTATGGCTCTCCTTTCTGCCTATGGCTCCGCAGCTTGTTCTCTCCATACTCTATTGATGCCCTAAAGTTTCCAGTGTGCTGGATTTTCTCTCTGGCTACTTTCCCTTGGCAGACACAGCTTTTTCTTTGAGAAATACTGTAGGTACCTCTTGTCTTTAACAGATTTACCTTACTTATCCTAGACTCCTCCCTCATGAACTTGAAGCAGGACTATGGGAAAAATTCTGTCAAAGAATGCATCAAGTGGCATTAAAAGTGTGATTTTACTTTTTTCATTTCAGAATGTTAGATTTCTTTGAGACCACATATGTCAATAGTTTATTCACTCCAAGAATCCTGCAGCCTCACACCACATCTTCCACTTAAGGAGTCAAGAGTCTTTATAAAATAGTTGATGGTCTGAAAAAAATAAATTTAATGACTACAAAGACTTAGTAAGTCTTCTTTACAGTGACTGTATTTTTAAGCAAAGAAAAGTGTAAAGACGAAAGGTATTATTGACAATTTTTTGGAACTCATTTCATTCAGAATAAAAGCAGCACAGGAAAATATTTGGTAATAAAGGAACCTTCCTAAAACAACTGAAATGATTAAATCACAATTTTAATACACTTCTTTTTGTTGAATCATTAATAACATATCCTTTTTGAAGGTACCTTGGAATTCACATTTTTGGGGATGAACACAGTATAATTGAAATTCACAAAGAAGGTATAAAGTTATATTTTCTTGATGAGACAACTCTCCTAGAAGTATTCTATTCTCAAAGTAGAAGAATTGAGATATAAATTGCACCTATTAACTTTCCTAATGATTTCCTTAAGACCAAGATTTTCAATTGGCTACGTAGTGGATATTATATTCCAAATTCATTCACCATGACAAAGAGAGGGAAAGGGAGGGGGAAAAGGAGACAAAAAGGAGAGAGAGAGGAAGAGGGAGAAGGAGAGGGAGAGGAAGAAGGAGAGAGGGAGGGGGAAGGGGAGGGGGAGAGAAAGAGGGACTTACACTATAGCTGCTGGCAGTATCAATGTGTGGTAGCTTCCAGCTCTCAAGTGTTTCTACATTTGCTCCCAGCTGAAGGAAGCCTCACACTGTCTCTGGTGCCAGCATATACTCAATGAATGGTTAATAGGTAAATAAAGTCCTTGATAGTCCTTGCTATCTTGGGACAACTTGGAAGGACCACTGAAACTTCAAGGATTTTTTGGAATTGATTGGTGTTTCTTAAGACTCTACTGCAGCTCAACTTCTTCTGCCTAAAGAAGTTTCTGTCCATCCAAAATGCCCCTCCCCTTTCAAGTGCTGATTCTAGGCATGTTTTCTAATACTCTGGTTTTAGTGTTGAGAATCAACTGTAATTAACAAAAATATAAGTATGAAGATCATTTTAAAGCAGGCTATTGTAGTAAATTTTGCTGAGAGTAAATTTTGGTGACAGCCATCAAAGTAATAGAAATATTTGGATTTTGGAAAAGAAAATTTCCTGAAAGACTGGCTATGCATTGTGCAAGAAAATGAGGATTCAAAGATGACTGAAATGATTTTTGCATGAGTATTGGAAAAGAGGGCAAGAGGTTACAACTTGAAGAGATATGGGGGTAGATAGTTAATAACCTATTTTGTAGGATGCTGAGTACGAACTATGACATCCAGTGCAGTTGTAAGATGGACAACTGGATTTGCACCTTTACAATTTGGTGGAGTACCATAGGTGGGAAATATAATTGGAGAGTTCATTGAAACACATTTATTTTAGAAACAATTAGAATAGATGATGTCTAAAGGACTGAGCATACCTAAAGAAAAGAAGACTAGAGACTGAGATACGGAGCACTCTAGTCTAGAGACTGGAAGGACTGGCAAATACTGAAATGGAATTACAACTAAGACAGGATAATACCAAGGGACAATAGAGGAAGAGTGGTGGGAAAGTATTTAGAAGGAAAGGGCGTAATCAACTACTTCCAATCCTGCCGACTGATCAAGTAAATTACCTTACACACATGTACTAATGAAAATAAAAATTAAAAAAGAAGAAATGAAATAAATTAGCTTTGACAAATTTCATGGTGAAATTGCTGTCAACATTGCTAATGGGATGATGAGACAGAAAATAGAGTTAGTTTACTAGAATTTATGAAGAGAATCAATAAAACCTCTCTTTAGGTATTTTGCTACAAAGATGAGCAAAGTATTAAGAAAGTAATTTTCAGGGTAAATGGAGCCTGAAAAATCTTTCATAAAATAAGAAATCACAATATCATTTCTATTTTGATAGGCATGATCCAGTGGAGACTGGAAAACTGATGATATAAGAGAAAGTAAGAAGAAATTCTGGAATTGACTTTAACAAGATAGATTAGGATGTACCACACAAATGCAGAGAGTCATATTTGATGTAAGAATAATTATATAATAATAAAAAGCATTTTATTGTGTTAAAAGACAATAAAACAAATATAAATGATTATTTATGTAAGGGTATTGTAAACGATAAGTTGAAATGTTCTCTGCAATATGAATAATCAATAGACACTAAAAGTGGTTCAAATTCTTATTAGTAATTAATGAAATAAGTATTCTAAATACCAGCAGCAATTACTTTCAACCATCATAGTGGGTAGAAAAAAGAACATTTAAATCTTCAAATAACAACTACATTTGCTTATATATTAATGTGATTCTGAAGACATTATTTTGAAAAGAACATTTGTCAATATAATGAAGTCAGTAATGTACCTTACAACTCAGCAATTTCTCTCTATATACACCTAGGAAAATGTTCATACTGGACAAAGAAAACATGCTCAACCATGTTGATGAAAGCATTTTAATGGCAAACATTTTATCAACATAAATTCCCACTAATAGAGAAGCTAATTAAGTTGTGCTTTTTAGACTTTGGTTTAACTTAAACATCACTAAAAGTGATATTTCTTTTTGACCCAAACTATCAGTCATTAAAGTCTGATATTAACTCTGAGCAAAATGTACCTCTCTGTTTTACCTTGTTTATCCATGAAGTAAAAATGAAAATTGTACCTATCTCATTTTTTGATGATGATTAAATGTTTAATATAGAGTTCATCATGTAACCAAACACATTGTATGCATATAATAACTGTGAACTATTATTAATATGAGAATATCAAATACAACATAAGGCAGCTAAAAACAGGATTTGTATCTATCAATATGAATAGAATTAAATAAATTGCATTTAATATATTTCAAGAGAAGGATACATAAAGCATGGTATTATTTATTTTAATACTTAAAGAGAGTTGTGCATGGTTATTGTATCCAGACATGTACAAAAACATGCATAGGAGGTCTAGGGGAGCACATCTATAACTGGAATATTCTACTTTGTTAAAAAATTATACCTGAAAGAAAATATGTGTAAGACTACATGAACATCCAATTGATTAGTTTCCATCTTTTTTATAAGTGCTTGAAATATTTAAATATTGAAAATATTATAGTGTCACTCTCCCTCTGACCAACATATTTTCATTTACTAGACTCTTGAATTTTACTTCCCTTCATTATATAAATTTTAGCAATAATTTCTGTGGCTCTTAAAAATACAATTTCATTACTACTTGAGTTTTCTTTTGTAAAAATTAAGCCTATATATGTGTCATAAAGTGATTTCACAGTTCACAATCACCTATTACTAAAATGTTTACACATGTAAATTAACATAAACATTTTGATAAATATTGGCTACAGTAAGACACTAGTTCCATTTTTACAAAGTTGATAGCATATTCAAAACAACAGTCAAAAAACAGAGCATTCTGTACCTTCCCTATCAGGGACTTTTTTCTCAGAACTTTTCCTGACTGTGCATATGCTCCATCTCTTCTCCAATTTTATTGGGTTTTTGTTTGTTTGTTTGTTTGTTTTTTACCATGGAACCTTCACCCTATATCCCCAGCTCTCTCCTTCCTTCCTTCCTTCCTTCCTTCCTTCCTTCCTTCTGTCCTGTCTTTCTATTTCATGTTTGTGGCGGGAATACATAAGTATGATAAAAGTTTAATATAATATACATAATAATATAGTTATGAAATAATGGTAGGATTAGAATATTAAACCTTGCAGTCATTTTAAATATTTCTAATTTGTTGCACCACACTTTACACTGTTGTATTAAATATTAGCAAGTTTCATAGCAGCATTTTCCTTTCTCTACAGTAAGTTCCTGACTTATGAACATTCAAATTGAGAACATTCACAGACACAAATTGACCTTCCTTGATGCCAACAAATCACAGAGGTAACTTATGTGTCTGCTGGACATAGTCACAGTTGTGCTGCTGTGTGTTTACTGTACAGTGCTATTGTGTACAATACTATAGTACAGTTGGGGACTTATTGAACAGTGGTACCTCGGTTCACAAACTTAATTTGTTCCACAATTTTGGAAAAGTTGGACACTTTTGTGTTTGTGTGGGAAAGACAGCTGTGGTTGTGTTCATCATCTAATGCACAGTTTCCAAGCAAAAAAACAAATTTTGCCAACACCTCTGTTAGTGAACCAAATTGTTTGCAAAGTAATGTGTTCATGAACTGAGACTGCACTCTATTTGTTTGTGTGTGTGTTTGATTTTTTGATGCTTTACATTGCATATTTGTGTCAAAGGTGTGTAAGATTCACCCTGTTGAACTTACAAATGAATCTGACTTACAAACCTTCTGAACCTTCTCTCAGAATGGAACTCATTTTTAAGTCCTTGGCTTAACTGTATTAGCAAGTTACAAAGTATAATTATCAAGTAATAGTTTATTTTCTTCAACGTTTAAGCTTCCATGTGTATTTAAGCCTCCATGTGCACTGGCCAAGTTCACTAGAAGTAGTTCCATTGGTCTGCCATTCACCATACTCGGAAAAGTTCCCTTCTTAGTTCCTATAATGGTATTGGATGCATCATCAAAGCACTGCCCATGATGGAAGAACACCTTATTATTTGAAATGAGATTTTGAGACATTTCATTTTCTTTCTTCTTTTCTATCTCAACTAGCATGGTTATCCAAAGTTAAGTGTAAAATTGATGAACTCAAAAAGAGTGATCTTGAAGTTGTACAAAGACATAACAGTAGCAAAGTTCATGGAATAATGAATACCAATATTCTTATTGGGAAATAAAAAATCTTTTAAAGAAAAAATATGTGTCAGGCAGCTGTGGTCCTCTGAGTGACCTCTAGAGATTCCTGTGAATATTCTTTGCACAGAGCTCTTTTTCTGTTCATTATTAAATTATTTCCCAAAGTTCTCAAATTCTTTACAGTGCCGTTTGACCTACAAAAGAAGGCATTGAAATAGAAGTTTCTTTTCCCTTTTGAGCAAATGAGAAAGGTAAGATATGTGGAAGTTTTTCAAGAAAGGAATGAACTACTGGTTATAGAGAAATATGTGAAGGAATGAGCCAAACTCTAATTTGGCTTCTGGTCTTCCTAACTAGTGATTTTCAGTCGGCAATGTCATTCTGTCCTTTCCTGAGCAGTCAGAATCCTCTTTAGTCTGAACTGGTGGCATGACCAACTGAGTACTGTCATCACGCAGAGCAAGTCCCACAGTTTGCGTTCATGTGAAAAATAAGAACAAAAACCTTTCTCAAAGGTGAGTGAAAAATATCTTAGAGGACCCAGACATCAATGCTCCCAAGGAATCCTTCTTCTAACCAGCATTATCTGTGCCCTACATGATTGTTTTTTCTCTTCCTAAATGAACATTTTAACCAAATATACTAATAAATTTGACATTCAGTGGACCTGATTTAGAAACTTCCAGAAATAGTGGAAGTTTTCAAAAAGTAATTTAGATTCATGTAGAAAGACAGCAATCTGTCTAATGGCTTCAGCTAGTTCTTTTACTGTGTGGAAGAAGAATATCAATAAGTAATACATTTACTCAGCATTGACTATGTTATGACCTATTTGAACTATTTTACCTGTATTGATTTAGTACTTAAAATACATCATATAATGTAATATTGCCATTCATAATTACATGAGAATCTGAAACATTGAAAGTTTAAACTGTGCACAGTCAGCTCAACTTTAAGTGATGAAATTTAATTTAAGCCCAAGACTCTGGCCCTTAAAACCGTAACTTGTAGCTTGTCTGATGGGATGAGTCTGTCTGATGGCTCTACACTGAATATCACATTCGGGTCAAAGAATCATAGAAATTACTAGACTGTTAATGCCAATCTGTCATCAAGTGCTGACATTACTTTGGTATCTACCCCGCTAGCCATTCAACATCTCTAGGACAGGAAACTCATTGTCCTATAAATCTGAAAAGTTTATACAGTTAAAAAATATTTCACCATCACTTGTGTTCAGACTGCCTAATTTACACAAATACTAGAAATATTGGCTATTGGTGTCTACTCTTATAAGTGAGGTGAAAAATGACAGCACTGCACTCTTCATTCAACTGCCTGCATTCATATAACACATCTCATGGACACGACAGCTTGTATTTTATGATTTGCTGAAAACCACTTGCTTCCCCAAACTTCAAAGCTTCCACCTGTATCAAATAACGTTTGTGCTGTTTGCAACACTTTTATTATTAAAAGATTTGGTGAAAATCAGATATATTCATAGACACTATATACAGCTTTGAAGTGGAAAACCTTCCCAAAATATGAGGACACCTGAGAATTGACAGAAGAGCACCTATCATAGAGCCTGTGACATTAACACTTACATATTTTTTTTTTTACCACAGCAAAAGTCTTTCGTGCTAAGCAAATGATATCTGCATTATGTGAGTAAGAAATGTGTCTTTACATAGAACTCTTCTTCAGAAAACAAGTGTAGAAACTTATCAAAGTACGTATGCATTTTAAAACAGACATTAGAATAAATGGGCAAATTAAAACTGCCTAAAATCTCTCAGGTCTTTAATCCATTTCCACAAATCACTTTGAGTTACATTTCTGAAACATCTATTTAATGTAGTTATTAAAGTGCTTAAAAAGTTTTAACAGAAGCTTGATTGTCTGAAAGGATACCACAATTTTATTTTATTTTA